>JANTQE010000021.1:0-446698 GCA_032988195.1 Arachnomyces sp. PD_36 | reverse complement strand
AGGTTCACTAACCCCTTCCTCTTAGACTTTTTTCCCCCCCTGGAAATTCAAAAAAACCCCGGGGCCTGGGGGATTTTCCAAGGGGAAGGGTATTTTGGGCCCCCCCCCGGGGGGGGGGGGGGGGGGCGGGGGACTGAACGACGCCAATGACTAAATGATCCACTAACTTAACGCGTTATACGACATTATAGAGCTTGAACTCGAGAGATCGAGGCCACGAGCTCTTGTAGTGTACGCTACAACGACACTCTAATAATTCTTTGAAAAGCATCAGATTGAGAGTTGGAACGTTCGATCGCATTGCGTTGAGAATATGTAGATTACTCAAGTACTGTGGAGACCCAACTCGTTAAATGAATCATATCATGAGTCTTGAGATCACATCATTGATCGAATGTAGGTGTTCGGTTCTGGGGAGATGCTGATATATAGAAAATATTGGCGATTTTTCTCTAGAAAATTTTTGAAAAAAAAAAAAAAAGAAGTCAAAGAGACTGGACTGTCTGAAAAGAAAATTCATTCGAGAAACGGCAATCATCAAAACGCGGATAATATCCAACGACGAAAAAAAGCAAAGGCAAAGAGTTTGAGGTGTAAAAATAGAACAGGAAAAGGAAAAAAGAAAATCCGGCTTGAGAACTTTCTCTCGGACATTTCTTTTCGGTTCTTAACGTCTTTCATTAGTTCCCGTGGTTCTCGCCGAGCCTTCCCGACGGCCGATACCAGTTCTCTTAACCCTTTCTTGTTGTGCCGCAACCCCAGACCCAGACCCATGACGTTTCTGTATGTGCTGCTGGAGGTTATCTTCTCGGTTACACTTTTTGCCGCAGCCTACTACAGGGCAGGGATAGGCCTGGGGGTCAATATGTTTTGTTTCAAGATGGCGCTTAAGCTCATGCTTCCGGCTGAAAGAGCCTGAGTATCGGCATCCTTCCCACTTGCATTCGAAAGTCGCATGGGGGCGAGGGCGGGCGTGGGCGTCTGAGCTAAACAACGGTGAGAATTGGGCCGGATTCGCAAAATAAGTTTGTGGGGTAGATGGGGGACTGGGAGGGATATTTGCGTACTCTGTGACTTGTCTGGGGTTTCCCTCCCAAGGTCGAGGCCCTGGACCCTGGTGGCCGCTAGCTGGTACGGTTGGAGGCTCACTGACGGCCAGGTGAGGATCGTTTGTGATCCCGGTGACTGAGTCTGGCGGGCTCGACGTGCTCGAGTCCTCCAGGTCGGAGGCGCTAGACATGGCACAATGCGATTGTTGGCTAAAATGGGGGTGGTGCCCCAAGAGGTATGCATCATTGATAGGGGGGTTCGGGGGCGTCTCATAACCGGTAGCCATAACTGGTGACCCCCCAGCTACAATACCAGGGACAAACGGAGGGAGTAGGCCGAAGGCATTTGCGGGATAGGTCCCGTACATCGGGTCTTGTTCCCAGCTATTTTGGTCAAGGGGCCAGGCCATGATGAATGGGCTAAGGGATTCAATTTGAAGGGGCAAAGGTGATAGATAGGATACGAAAGACTATAGAAAATTGCTTGAGAGATACTCCAGGGAAAAAGAGCTCAGTGAGTAGGGGATTTTCACTCCTTTATTTATGCCGAATACCAATTCACCAAGCTATCTATCTACTGCACTTGGAGCTTAGCCATGACAATTGCCCAATCTATGACACCCTGTGGTTGATCATCCAATGACATGAGGGTAGAGCAGCGATATTTGAGAGTTGCCCAATTGGCAACTGACATTTCGTTGATTATTCAGGCCTTGCTTGTGGGTTATCCTCGGTGGTGTGGGTCCCACCCGCTGAGAAGGCCGATATTTGTTACAACACCAATGAGCATCTACTTGTCAGGCTTATTAATGACCCAAAATGGGTTATGCGGGAGCAGAACTGAGCATCTTCCCTTGTTGATGCTCCACCAATGAGTACCCACAAAAATGACCCTAAATGGGTTAGATTCAGCCTGGTTTACAGTTAAGGTACATACTGTATATCAGAACCGAAAAGGCGGGCTTGTTGGCAAGGCTGCCTTTCGCCTTGCGGCGATTTGGTTAAAAGTTAGGCCTCCCCTACTCCGATGGTTTCTCTTTCTTCACCTCGCTCCTTCAGATTATTTCTCTACCTTCATATTCCCTACTCCCGATCATTTTTTTACCTTCATCTCCAACTACTCCTGATCGTTTCTCTAGTACCTACCTTTATATCCCCCTAACCCGATCATTTCTCTACCTTCATACTCGAGTCTCACAGTAACCAGTCATGACGGATGCAGAGTGGGAACCTTTTAAGCTCGTAATCAAACGGCTCTATGAAAATAAAACACTGGATGAAGTGATGGAAGAAATGACATCCAAATACGCCTTTGATAAAAAGTAAGTGTCGCGATAGCTACTACTACCTACAAACCAGCTTGGCTGACCTAACACCTGAGCAGTAAAGGTCAATATCAGAGGCGACTCAAAAAATGGGGATTCACAAAAAACCAAAAGTTATCCCCTGCCGAATGGGAATCCATTGGTCTAAAAACAGGGAAAAGAAAGCTCCATGAGCAAAAGGAAAGCGAGGTGTACATCAATGGAGTCCAGATCAACCCCGAGAGGTTCAAGAAAGCGAAGCACAGGGAGGCGTTTATACCAACCCATGCGTTGTACTCTAATGGTAAAGTATATATTCGGATAATCTTGACTCTTCTACAGCTAATCCTTGCCAAGCTCCATCACCGGGTACACCTGAAGGGGTTATCGTTTGCACCCCGACAACATCGGGGATGGATCTTTCGTGGAGTCCTTCACTTCCATGGTTTAGATTCTCCAGGCTCCTACAACTCGGAACAGGGCCAGGTATCACTGCCGTCCACAGCCCCCACTTCAAGGTTGAATTTATTCTAACGCGCCCCAGATGCACCTTCTCCGTCGTCTTCATTCGCAATACCCTCACCCAAAGAGCTCTATGTCGCTCGAACAGCCAACCAGGCGCTCATGCAACGTTTGGTTTCGATTGTGCCGTGGAATAAGCTCAACCAACCCCCAAACATACATAGCAGCTCTCGTACAGAAACGGCCCTGAGTATCCTAATGCCAGAAGAGTTTGACGGACAACATCTTGCTTTGTCGTCAAGCCTTAGAGATTCTAAGCAAATGAACAGGGACTGTCTGAGTATAGAGCTTTTTCTATTGTCCAACAACTTGATATCACATGAACCTAGCGGAAGGTCTGAAGACAGCATGCGATTGCATGACCAACGGGTCATGAAAATGTTCAACGAGTCTGGATGGAACGATGTCAAGCATCTTCAACTTCTGATATCGAGTCACGAGCCGACCGCGGCCGCAATAGCTGAGAAGCTATTTGCGAGTTCCTTGAGATTGTTTGATCTCAAGACTGTGGGAAGGATGCTCGAGGCAAAAATGAATCCAGACACGGCAGTTGAAACGGTGCGTGACGGCATCCTGACGCCGTTACAATTTGCAATTGTGCCGTTACGATTTGGAGCGAAAATTGATTGGGACCGGAGAATGGAGCTTTTACAGCTGCTTTTTAGCTATGGAGCTAACGTGAATTTCTCCTACGGCGAGTACCCAACTTTATATTATGCCATTCAGGCAAGGAACGGAAATGCCATTCGCTTGCTCTTGGCCCATGGAGCGATAGTGACCTCGTCGTGTCTGTATTCCGCTGCATCCTCCAGGATCGACGACCACCTTTCAATGAAGCTCATAGATGCCTGTTCCGATGTGAATGAACGAACCCAATGGTGGGGCAATCGTGCCATTGTCCAAACTGTGATTTATAACAGAGTTAAAATAACGCGCTTCCTACTCGCGAAAGGTGCTGACGCAAATGAACTTGGCACCACATTTTCTGATAAACCATTCATCACGACGACCACATTGTTAGGATTTGCAGCAAGGCATAGAAGTCTAGAGATGATACAGCTTTTACTCGAAGCTTGTGAAAATGTAAACCCTGATTTTGATGGCAAGCCTTATGAATCGCCACTTGTACTAGCTTTGGAGGGTGGGTGGAACAATTACGGTGGGAGCAAAGTCCAGGTAATCAAGACTTTGCTTGATGCAGGTGTCAGTCTTCGAATCGCCGACGACAAAGACGACAAATACGGCATGACATTAATCGAACGTGCGGTTGCGGCCAAGGACAAGGACCTGGCCTTATGTCAACTATTGTTAAAATACGGTGCGCAAGTTGATATGCCGTTGACTGAAACGAAGCGAATATCCTCAGCAATCCTTGCTGCTATTCAGGGAAAAGCATTTGACATTGTCGATGCCTTAATCGACGCTGGTGCACGGTTGAATGATAGATACAGTAAATCTCCTGGTACTGTTCTTGGAGCGGCAATTGAATTAGGAGATCAGTCGTTGATCAGCAAGCTCTTATCTGCAGGTGCCACAGTAGTCGACGAGGAGAAGATCAGGCGCATTGGATGCCTCAGTACCGCGGTCTATCTTTGGGACTTTCCGGTTTTCAAGAGCATCCTACGAGGCTCCGGACAGCGAATCCTGGCCACAGCATTGCTGGCCAAAGATAAGCATTTGGCTCAATTCCTTCTTGAGCAAGGCGCTGATCTGAATAGGGGGCTCGGTAAACCTAGGGCCTGCACCTCTGAGAAGACGCCGTTGGGAGCGGCGATACGGACGCATAACTTTGCCTTTGTCGAGACTCTCTTAAACCGCGGAGCTATGGCCACCGATTATAACCTTGTGGATGCATTGGCCGTGGGCAGTGAATGTCTCAAAAACCTACTAAGAGGGTTTAACGGAAGTGCTCCAACTGCCGTGGGAGCCGCGATCTTTGGGGGGAAGGAGAATTCCCTTGGAATTCTTCGGGATGCAGGTGTGGACCCCACTGGAGTCCCACAAAACCAAGACAATTGGGATCCAGGGCATGACTTTGACTTTAGCTTGGAGCCTCCTACATCGGTTCTTGAGATAGCAGTGGTATACGGGGATAAAGAAGATTTGGAGCTCCTACTTCAATGGGCACGTTGGGATCGAAAGTTAACTGGCCGTGCTCTGACCACTGCGATTCTCATCGAACACGATGAAATTGCTGATGAACTCCTGGAATATGGCGCCGATGTGCAGCAGGATATTTGGGTGGAATGTTTCATGTACAACGAAGAGGATGATGATGTGGAATATTGGGGTGAAACCTTCAGCCCTCTTCAGGCAGCGGCCAAGCAGCAATTGGGCTCAGTAGCACAGAAGCTTGTTCAGTCTGTCGATGTGAATTACCTAGGCGAGGGTGCTCGTCGTCGCACTCCGTTGCAACACGCAGTTGAGAATGGAGACATGGATCTCATCAATCTGCTGTTAGAGAATGGGGCTAGGGTTGATGGCCCTCCTGCCGAGTTAGGGGGTGCCACAGCTTTACAAATTGCAGCGATTCAAGGATACATTGGGATTGCCCGAAAATTAATCGACTTGGGTGCAAGCGTCAATGAGCCCCCAGCCAGATATCAGGGACGTACAGCTTTACAGGGAGCGGCAGAACACGGCCGAATCGATATGTTGCACATGTTGCTGGAGGAAGGGGCGTTGGTGGTTGGCGACGGCGAACGGCACTATCAAAAAGCTGTAGAACTTGGAGAGCGAAATGGGCATAACGCTGCTGTCCGAATGTTGCGGTCTTTCAGGGACTCTGTCCAATTAGCTACACCCGAGGCTATCTGATGCCCCTTTGACGTCTGTGGCGGCGATGGTTAGAATAGTCTTCAGCCATCAAGGAGGGGATTTCCAGCGTGAGGGTTAAAGCCTGGAATTGGTTAGTTACACTCACCTAATTAGCCATTTTTATGTAACGCAGCGATTAATTTATGACCGTATTTCGGGCCTGGTGCAATGAAACCGGGGGGTTGCGCTGGTTCATCCTCGGGCGGTAGTCTCCTCAGATCATACCTGTGAAGTCGTAGCCACGGCCCATATCGGCAATCCAACGACCCTCAGTTGGCATAGATAACGCTGCTACCCGTGTGAAGGGGGAGAAGAACAGTTGAAAAGTTCTCAAAATTTAGCGGAAAGTTTCGGCCCTGTCCGTTTTTTTGGCTCTTATTCCAAGCGGATTTGGCGGGCGCAGGGGATATATGTCAAGTCTTTCTGTTAGATGGGCTTCTTGTTTATCCCTTTATTCGGTATCTCCAGCAAAATGTATGAGACAAGCATTCCATCCACAGTAGTGGGAAGTGTCGCCTCAGAGACCCCGGCGGGACTGAAAATTGGATCGTTTTGAGTAGGGAATTAACTACTCTAACATAATAGAAACGCACTCATCTTTCTTCAAATTCTTTTTTCTTGAAGAAACGAAAATCATTCATTTCTTCGTTGTAGTTGACGCTGCTAACTTGCTAAAAGGAAAGAGGTTGGTTCTTCTTCCATGTATTCTAAGCTACGGCTGACTAAGCTGCAGCATCAGCCTTGAGCTTCATCCATCGCCAGCTTTGATGCTCCAACACCCAAGTTGGCAACGACTCCTACCAACTTTCCCTACCGCAACACGAAGTTGTTTCTTTACTGAGAGCTTGTGCTGAAGACTTTACTCGTCGGGCTTATATCACTCGAACCCTGATAACCCGACCGCTACTGAAGGACTCTCCCGACCCGACCCCAATACTTAGCAAACAGTCGCAAATATGTCGGACGGGACGCTTTTCAAACCGGACAGGGACTTCACAAAGGAGGCTGATGCCCTGATTACAGAAGCTCAAGATCTGGCAAAGGTAACATTCCCCGCCTTGTGTTCTTCGCGACCCCGACTGACTCGAACCTTCATCTTAGACAAACATCCACTCCGCAATCGATAAACTTTTAGCGCTTGAGAAGCAAACGAGACAGGTAACTTCCTCGGATCCCTTATTCGCGCCCCATAGCGATGACAGCGGCGCTAATAGTCTTCACTAGGCGTCCGACCTCGCCTCCACTTCACGTCTCCTCGTTGCCATCGTCACTATCTGCAAAGACTCCGGAAACTGGAAAGCGCTTAACGAGCAGGTCCTTACTCTATCAAAAAAACATGGACAACTTAAACAGGCTACGACGAAGATGGTGCAGGTGGTTATGGGATTCCTAGATGATACACCAAGCCTAGAGGTTAAGATGTCTGTTATCGAGACCCTGAGGACAATCACGGAGGGAAAGGTGAGACTAGATATACCGTGTTTGGCTTTGTCTACCTGCCGCTAATACGGTGATTTAGATTTTTGTTGAAGTCGAGAGGGCCCGGGTTACGCGCATCTTGTCGAACATTAAGAAATCCCAAGGAGATCTCAACTCTGCCGCCGATATTCTGTGCGAGCTGCAGGTGGAAACATTCGGGTCTATGGCGAGAAGAGAAAAGACGGAATTTATTCTGGAGCAAGTCGCTCTCTGCATAGAGAAGAGGGACTGGACCCAAGCCGCTATCCTAAGCCGAAAGATCAGCACCAGATATTTCGCACGAAAGCCTAAGAAGACACCAGAGCAGATTGAGAAGGATAAGAAGGAGCAAGAGGAGAAGGAGCGAAACCGGAAGCCGGAGGACCCTCCTGTTGAGAAAGAGGATGATGTTACGGATTTGAAGCTTCGATATTATGAGCAGCAGATTATCCTTGCTAATCACGAGAGCAAATACCTTGAGGCATGCAAGCACTATCGGCAAGTGCTTGACACCGAGGCTGTGGAGAATAGCCCTGGACGGCTACGTGCCGTAAGTTCCTACCCTATATCATCTCAATATGTCCAAGTTGCTGACAAGCCCTAGATTCTCCAACGAATCATTTACTACATCGTCCTCTCTCCCTACGACAATGAGCAATCTGACCTCCTCCACCGTATTCAACAAGACAGCCGCAACTCTATCGTCCCGGTTGAAGCTCGACTCGTTAAATTGTTCACAGTCCATGAATTAATGCGCTGGCCAATGATCGAGCAGCAATTCGGGCCCCACCTTTGCGACACCGATGTCTTCGACGCCGAGCCGGACGATTCCGACGACGAGCAAGCTCACCAGCGATGGAAGGATCTTCGTAAACGAGTTATCGAGCACAACGTCCGCGTGGTGGCGAGATACTATACCCGTATTGAAATGGGTCGTCTCACCGAGCTTCTTGACTTGAACGAAGAGGATACGGAGAAGTACATTAGTGAGCTTGTCACCGCCAAGACAGTGTACGCGAAGATCGACCGTCCTGCGAGGATCGTTAACTTCGCCAAACCCCGGGATGCGGACGACACGTTGAACGAATGGAGTAGTAACATGAAGAGCTTGCTTGGGTTGTTGGAGAGAATCGACCATTTGATCACCAAGGAAGAGATGATGGCCAGAATTCTCCCGACCAAGGGCGAGAGGTCTACAAGGGCACACTAATTAGAGGCGCTGAGAGTTGGATGTGTACAATATCCTAAGATAATGCACTTTTTCCTCTTATCGAGCTTTAGCATAGGTCTAATAGGTTGAGGCTTAGAATAAAAGCAATCTTCCTTTCTCAATAAGATTCTAAACAAGACTGTCCTGGATATCTACCCTCTCTAGCCCAAATCTAGATTAATAACCGGTAATCACGAAATATATCCTTTCCATCACAACCTCCCCTTAGTTTCCCTCGCCTGCATATCCCCCTGACCACCCCTTAATTGTCAAAACGGCAAATCCATATCCTCCACCCTCTCCTCATCCTTCCCACCAGCACCATTATCACCCCCCTCCAAACAGCCCCTAATAAACAACACCGCCGCATCCAAATACGCCCTCTGACTCGGCAAAAAGTGCCCACCAGGATGCCACACCACCCTCCCCTTCTCCTCCTGATCCCCCTCACAAGCCTCCACCAACGCCCTACTCCTCCCCTCATCAACAACCGCATCCAAACTCCCCAGCACATGTAAAACAGGCGTCTGAATCTGCGGCTCCTCATAAAACGCACGATACCTCGCCCCAGGCGACCTAAACCCCGAATAACATATCGCGAACTTCAACGGCGGATGCTCTAAATTCGCAGGTTCGAACGAAGTCGGGAACGGTATCCCCGAGGCCCCATTCTCACTGATCTTAGAAAAATGCTCAAATGCTTCCTGCCGACTTGACCCCTCCAACAAACTCGCAACCATCCCCGCCAGCGCCGCACCCTGCGAAAATCCAATTATCCCATCAAACGGGCCCTCCTCCCTAAGTACCCTCGCTACCTCCCCCAACCCCTCCTCCAACCCAAGATACTCCGGCGGATCAGCCGTATTCGAGCGTCTCCACCACGCGAAGGAATCTATCTCCTCCGTTCCTTCCCCTGATCCCGTTTCAGAGGGCGTGTACCCCGGTATATCAGCGGGGTTGAGCCGTAGGGGACCAGTTGGGTAGGAGAGGGAGACGGTGTGCAGGGGGAAGGATTTTTGGAGGTGTTTTGCTAAAGCGCGGGTTTTGGCGTGGAAGAGTGGGCCGGATTGGGTGTAGCCGTGGGTCATGAGGATTTTGAGGGGTTGGGGGGTGGTGGTTGATTGGGAGGGTTTGGAGGGGGGCATTGTGGTGGTAGTTGTAGTAGTGTAGGTGCGGTGAAGGGAGGGGAGACGTGGGTTAACTCGGAGGGAGGTTAAGTAGAATGTGTTGGAGGGTGTTACAATGGGCTTATATCGCAACGCATGCTTCATGAAGGAGAGTGGAGTTGGGATGTTTATTGTAGAGGGATATATCGGAGCGGATTGTTAAGCAGAGGAAATTTTGGGGAAGATCTGATTGATAAGATAAGATCTTAGGATCGGTTGCCTGGCCAAGTCCACAGGTGACAGGAGTGAAAAGGAGAGTGTGGCAAGTTGAAGACCACCTTCCTAGAGTCATGGAGTTATTCTTTATTTCTATTATTGCTAACAGGGTCTCTGATGCTGTTTTGGGCCTTGGAAAAGTGTCGCTTCTAGTTTGACGCCTCGTCGATGTTGAGAATTGAAGCTGTCCTCCTACATCTTAGCTTGATCTACGGAGTTGACGTGCATGAAGATGCAAGTGGAAACGGATAAATTGGACAAAGCAAGCCTAGCGGGGAGTTGATGGTCGAGGAGCTTCCGCCCTACTGCAGCGTGTACCAGACACTCGGTGTTTGTCCATCTGGCAAGAAGCTGGATGAAATATCAGTTCGACCGACCATAAACGGCATTAATACATCTCCATCAGTAGCTCGTAATACTTGCAGGTGAAAGGCATCTTTGGTGAGGATATAACGTGTCGGATTCAATTTCTGAATAGCATACATGTAACAATCACCTTTTTTCCTCTAGGCCAGAGCCATAGACATAGAATAGATCCAAGGGTATCCTCAACAGCAAATATCCACCGTCCTTGCGCATACCAACTCCGAGCTATCAATGCAGAAAATTCGTGTCGGCAAGACTCAGGCGGATATTCCCATCTCCTCCTTCATAACTTCCACCACCACGCAACATAATGACAATCAAGAACTGGTAATTGCGTTTTGCAGAGAACTTCAAGGGGAAAAAAAGAAAAGGGCAGAAAAGAAACACCCGGTCCGTTGCCAGATATCCGGAACTCCTCTCCAGGTTTGTGGTTGTGATGTGGTCGTTGTGTAGGTAGCGGTTTCGGAAAAGTGTGCTCGTATCTGGTCTTATTCCTTCCCCTTTCTCCCCAGCGTCTTCGAGAGGTGATCATTCCATCTTCTATCTGCAAATATCAAAAACCAAGGGGAAAAAGCGACGTAGTAGTGTAGTGTAGGTAGAGGTAGGTATTTCGAAGGAAGAAAATTTGTATTTGGTTGTCAAGTCCGCAAACTTATTAAATAAAACGCCATCCTTGAGAGAATATTTTCATGTCATGACATTTCTTTTTTCTTAATTTACTTCCTTCGGAACGAGCAGCCCTCGGTGAGTCGGGCCTTGCCACCGGTGGGCTGGCAGAGGACGGTGGAGCATCCAGCGCAGATGACGACGGTCTGGGCGTGCGAGAAGACGGTGGTGATTGTGAAGCAGCCGGGGCACTTGACGTCCATGAAGAAGGAGCGGGGAGCGGGCACAAGGGTCTGTAAGATGAGAAATGGTCGTTTAGTGATGGTTCTGAAGCTGTTATATCGTAGTTATTTATCCGTACCTTCAACTTGTGCTTGCGCGCCTCAGCTTGAGGGGTAGGGTTGAGGAGATCGAGTGCGAGAACCTATTGATGAGAAAAAAGATAGATATTAGCATATGTCTGTATTCCTGAGATGATGGCGATTCTGCTGGCGTTGGCGTCGTCGCCGTCAGGTCGAAGACGAGCGACTCGGTGGCGAAAGAACTTCTCCAGTGCGGGGGAGCGTGCGTCGTTCGCAGGATGAAGGGAAATTGGGCCTTACCATCTTGACGAGATTGATATGTCTATCAGCGAAAAGATACGACTTTGTACGCTGGTCGAGATGGTTGAAGAGGGACGGCGAGGTAGAAAAGTCGGAGGTCTCGTGGTTGAAAGTTGAAGATGTTGAAATTGACGGTGGAGATGGAGAGGATCTGCTTAGCTAAGAATAAGGGTTTGTGCCCTCGCTTACTTTCCTATTTTGGGTTTTAGGGTTTCTGCAGCGGAACATCAGATCGTCGGCAAGTCAACCCCTTAACTTCTAAACAAAGCAACACGACGACACCTTGACTGACGATGATGAGAAGTGATGAATGTAGTCGACTTAAAAATGTGAATAGTAGTTCTCGTCATAGGCTTGTGTCATGTTTCAGCCTAGAGACCTACTTTGTTCCCTCGGTGAATGCTTCTCGCGATGACTTCGCGGCTCTTTGTCGCGGTTCTTTCGCAGTCATCTCACGATTCACTCGCGAGCTTCACTCGCTAATATCAGTGACAGTGATATATTGCTCGACATGAGCAGTATAGGAAGCTTCTTTGTTTCTGCAACTCATTTATTCACTGTTATTGCTTGATGAGATAGCCATCAATTGCGCGATTTCTCATACATATATCATGCCCATATCTCAATTGATATATAACTCTTCTCCTATTCTTTCCTTCTTCCACTTTCTCTCTACTATCGTGCTTCACTCTGCTTCATACGCTGCGAGCATGGCTGGCCTTCTGGATCATCGCGAATAACTCGACTTTCATACCGCGAACGTCTACCGCGACCATCGCGAGCTCTCTGGAGAGATCTATACTATATCCACATTCTCACTATGTCTGGACAGAATCCCAACCAGAACTATCCAGCCAATGGCCAAAACCCTTTTGCACCTCCAGGTGCAGGTGATGGAAACTCCAGCGGACAAGCTAATCCCCCACCTCCGCCAAACAGCACTCCTGGCACCGGGTATTGGTACGGCCAACCTATCGCAGGATACTACGTCGCGGGGCAACCGCTCGTCAGCCAATACACCGCGAATCAATATCCCGCGGGACAATCAGTCGCAGGCTATCCCACCCCGGGCCAATACATCGGGCAGTCTAACCCGCGGGTGGTTAACTGGCATGGACGCACCAGTGAGCAGGTAAACGCTGAGCAAAATTCTCAGCAGAACGCTCAGCAAAACGACCAATCAACTGGGAACATCGCGTCAGACTCCGCGCCAAGCTCCGCGCACTCAAATGAACAAACTAGCCCATCTCAACAGCAACCAGAGGAATCTCTCTCTCCAGATCTGCACCAAGTTATCATTGAATTCCAGCCACCACCAGTCCAAGTTCCAGTAGGTTCGTCACTTTTCTATCATCATGCCCGATACCTCACGTCCGCGTGCGTGAGTATGGCATGTAGGAAAACAAGCACAATTCACTAACGACTTTCAACCACAGTACTACGAACATATCGTCCTCCGAACACCGGAGTATACCATGGTGCTCATGATGGCAGTAATCTATCACTAACCGCGGTCTCGACCGCGCACTCGGCCGCGAACTCACCCCCCTCACCGCAAGAACCCCGCGACCCCTCAAACATCATCTACCTCCCCACCACTCCTTCCCCTCCCCCCTCAAGCAGCACTCCCCCACCCCCACCCCCCTCACCCACAACCCTCCTCCACAACATCAACGATCTAATATGGCAAGAATACGCGCACCTCTCCACACCCGAAGCCCTAGCTACACAAGCCTCTCTACTCTCTGCCTGGAACGAAGAGGCGAGCGCAGCACGTGTAAGAGACGCAGAGGATGAGGCGCATGTTAGGGCTGTGAGGTTGGAGAGCGAGTTGTCAGCATTAGCTGATGAGAGGGAGAGACAGCGCAGAAGGAGAGAGATTGCGAGAGTGAGCAGCAGAAACACTACCATTACTCCTCCTACTCCTAGTACCCTATCCTTGGTTTCGGACTTAGTCGATCGTTTCCGACTTTCAATTCGAAACAGAGCTGAGGACCATACCCAACAGACACCCCAACCCTCCCGATCCCACCCTCGCCCCTCATCCTCAGTTTCAGCATCAACCCAACCCCCCACCACCCAAACCCTAGGCCGCTCCCTCCCCCCACCACCCTTCCTCCCCACCACACGCACAACCCCACCCGAAACAATCGCAGAAAACACATGCGCGCTCTGCTCCTCGCATCCCGGAACACTTATCCAGGGACCGGGCAATTTGGGCGAGATTATCCCTTTTACGTGTTGTCAGGGGTGTTTGGATGAGGTTTTGGAGGCGGAGGTACAGGCTAGAGGGGGGAGAGGTCGTGAATGATGGTGGGTGAAAGCGAGTCACCGGGTTTTGAGTATCCATACCCCCTTTAGCATTGCGTGGATTTTGATAATTTAAGTTAGTTCTTTCTTGCTCTGGCTCTGGTTCCGAGGCATCTTTCCTTTGTTCTCTGCCTGTTTTTAGCATTAGCATTGACATTGGTATTCGAGATTTAAAAGTTACTGATATCAATCTCAGCGATGTATGCAGGCCAGCTCTAACTAGCATGAAAATAAGGTCTTCTACCTTCCACGTATAGATCTAGAAGACTCATAACGCAATCAGGAAAGGAGAGCCTATATACAACTCAAAGTAAAACAAATCTTAACAAAAAACAAGAATGTGCATATTAAAAGGCGTACTTGACGACGTCCAAAACATAACATGATAACATAAAACATCAGCGCAGACAATCTCAATCAACCTGTCCATGATTTATCCAAATCCAAATATATACCAAAAAGAAACCACCTTGAGAAAGAAAGCGGGAAGGAAAACGAGTCTTTCTCTCCGTGGGTGGATATAGCCACCCCTATTATGCCCACCCCTCTCTCTCCTACGATTAGTTGGGACGAACCCATATCCACATCCATCCATCATCCATGCATCAAACCATCTTCATCCTCAATTGCCCCTGCCAAAAGAGCCCTCCATTCCAGCGAACTAGCTAGAAGACGGAAGAAAATCACGCCTTCTTCTTATCCTGCTCCGTCTTCGGATGCTTAATCGTCAGGCACCAAATATCGAGATGATCGCATATCGTCGTGATCACATCGAACTAGAAGTACCCCACACGTTAGCCATCCCCACCCGCAACCATTCACACGATGCTACTACTCACCACGAAGCTCCCATAAACACCCACCCCCAGCCCCAGTGACAAAAACACAAACGCAACCTGATAAACCCCCTCTCCCAAAAGATGTGTCCCAAGACTATCCACAACCCCACACACAAGCGGTAGAAGGAGGATATTCTGATACGGGAAGGACCCCTTGATAAGGTGCGCAGTGATCATTTGGCCGACCGAGTACGCGTTGATCAGGCCCACGAACAAAACGAATGGAACGAGGTGGTTCTCTAGAATCGTAGGCTGGAGGTGCAAGTACGCCGGTACAAGCGCCCACGTAGCCACAGCCGGAAGAAGTCCGTAGAGCGGGGTATATATATTCAACCCCCTCTCCCTCCTCACACTCATAACATTCAAAATACTCATCATCGTGCCGAAAAGCAGAACCAACCCCCCATAAACAATATACCACTTCGTAAACGGCATATCGTACACATCCGCGGGAATGAGGTCTGATTTCGGGATCCCGAACGTTTCGAACATGGAAGAGTGCCAAAAACTTGCGCCGCCTTTTAGCGCGGTTATGGCGTAGACGATGCAGAGGGTTATTATGCCTTCGACGGGGCCGGAGATTAGGCCTAGGGTGAGGGTTTGGGTGTAGTATTCGTCCCAGGTTTGGACGTAGAATGTTAGGCTTGCTAGAGGGCGTTAGTCGTGCATGAGGTAGGCGTTGGCTGGGGAAACGAAACGTACACCCGAAAAGCGTCAAAACAGTCAACCAAGTCTGTCCGAGATTCATGGCGGCAGCAAACAACAGAACCTCCAGGGTCGTATTGCACGCGTCAACACCTATCCCACAATCAATTAGCCACCTATCCTCCCTAATCCCCCAAGCCTCATCCAGCACACATACCATGATCAAACAACTCCCCCAACGGCCCACTCTGTCCAGTTCTCCTCCTATATACCCAACCATCAACAATCAGCACGCATACCCTCAGAAAAAAATCCGGGATGATACATATACATACGCCTGCGTCCCATCCACCGCATCAAAAGTCTGATAAAGAAACAACCCCACCGCCCAAGACGCATACACCCACGGCGGACAATCCGTGTCCAGGTTCGGGTTATAGTATAGCATAGTCAGGAAGTTTAGCACGACGAAGGAGAAGCCGGAGAGCGTTATCTAGTAGTCACACACGAGCTACACGTTAGTGCTCGGTACAGGGGGAGAGGGTTGAGGGGAGGGGGGTGTGTTTACTAAATTCGGTCTACACACACGCCATCAACGATTAGCATTCATTCAAACAAGCCAGCCAGCCAGCCAGCTTAGGTCGGAGGAGAGTGTACATACGCCATCCACATCGGAAAACACTTAATAACGACATGCGTATAAAACGGTTTAAGCACATATTTCGAGAGCAGCGACTTATCGACGCCGGAGTACTTGTAGAGTTTTAGACCGGGGAGGTCGTGCTGGCGGATGTATACCATCGTGAAGTCGCTTCGTTTTCCCTGTTTGCGATGCGAAACAATAGGGAGGTAGGTCGTGAAGAAAGAAAGGAATAAAGGGTTCAGAACCTCCAACGAAAAGAGTGTTGATGTTGGTGTTCAATTTCAAGATCTCAGGAGGTCAACCGACTTCTGCTGCCGAAATTTAATTGGTGGTTCTCGGAGAAATAAACATTCAGGGAACCGACGTCATTTAGATCGGATTAGGTTTAGCGTATGAAAGAGAACCGGATAAATGCACGTGCACGAGTCACAAGAGTATCTGAGCATGAAGGGAGAGAGATATTGGCATTGAAGACGATGTGATTGATTGATTGATTGATTGTAAGAAATGACGTAGAAACTAATGTAGGTTTGATCTGTTGGTTGAATAGAACATCGAAAGATATCTCTGAAAGATGACTCCATATTCCATCCACTCAATTGCTTCCATGCTTCAGATTGCAATGCACGATATGCGGTGCTGGCTAATCATACTGGTATCATATCATGTTATAATGTATACAACCCATTGCCCACTAACTTCCACCAGTCGGGGCCTTATACAGGTCCATATTCTGCCAATGGCGCGTGGATGTCGTAAATGCTCGCTCTCAACAACGCTTACCCGACAGGGCTCCATGGCATGGGGATGAGAACGCGACTCTTCATGCTCTGGATCAGTGGGACAGTCTTGTGGACTGTTTCCGCCCATCCTTCAATTCCCCATGACTGCTCTCGTCGGACCTTGCGCTCTTCTAGATCTGCGAATTGCCACAAGTGGTGTACCGTGTTGAGGTCTCCAATCTGCACGAACCAGGCGCCAACTCCTTCCATCACCTCACGCCTGGCATTGAGACCACGACGCCAATGCGTCTCCCACTCAAGAAGGTTGCCGGGGTGGAGGGTGTATGATCGGAGTTCGAATAGGCCACCGAGGCGTCGAGGAGGGGTGGTTGGCCAGAAGGAGAATTCTTGCATTAGGGATGTGTTCTTGCTAGTAATTAGGGACTTGAGGTGAGCATCGAAGGCGGGGAATTCTGGGTGGCGGGAGATGGCGTGCAATGAGGCGTGGTAACCGGTGTATCGTTGATATTCCCAGATGTGAACTAAGCAGGAATATTAGCATACGAAGGAAAAGAAGGGATGAACCAAGGCCATCAAGCTAATTACCAAACGTATCATTATCCCCAACCTGCGTCCTCCAGCTCCCTACAAGGTTGACCCTATTCTCCTCTGTCCCCGCCATCCTCGGATACCACTGACCCACGAGATCGACATACTCATCAACCTTATCAGGCTTAACGGTATGGAACACGATAGAGTGGACGTATTTCCCACGAGCCAGCACCTGCGAAAAGGACTTTTCGATATCCTTATCAAGCTGCTGACCCTCCTTGGTACCGTAGATTAGTGAGGACAAGGGACCCCGTTTAGACGGGTGACCACCCGCCTCTCGATCTTCTCCTACAGAGCGATGGGTAGAGAGTGAGCCCAATGCCTTGTTGTCCAAGGAACCGGCAGCATCAAGAACGGGGTGAGTGGGAGCAGCATCGCTCGCATTGCTCACATCCGGAGCAGTGGGAGCATCAGAGGAAGTGGAGGTAGAGGTAGGTGAAGAAGAAGTGGCGGATGAAACAGACGCATCAACGGACTGACTCTCTTGCTGGTCCTTTGCTTTCCGTGCAGCTTCCAGGTTATCACGGAACTCTTTCTGGCGGGCGTTGAACTGCTTGGCCGCGTCTGGAGTGATGTCTCTGATGGAGGGAGACCTGTAGCGGGTAGAGGTGGTGGAGAAGGGTCGGAGGAGGGAGAGGGTAGAAGAGGGGGTTGAGCGGGAGACACGTAGGGCGAACATGATAGCGTAGCGAAGGGGTATATAGCTGGACAGGAGAAAGGAGAAAGGGAGATAGAATGTGTGGTGGTGGTTGAGTGTTGTGGTGGTGTAGTGGTGGATGAGCGACCACCACGATAGGCGATCAGACCTTGGAGGTACAAGTTGAGGTGAAGTGAGGAGAAGGAGGAGAAGAGAGAGCAGTTGCAGTAGTAGTAAGTCGTGTTGGTAGTACTAAGTGACAAGGAAAAGGGCTAAAAGGAACGACAAGAAAGAAGTACCGAAAGAAGTACCAGAAGTACCAGGATAGATAGAGTGAGAGGAGATGGGGGAAGGGGAGGTACTTGTAGATGAGGAGAAAGTGGATGGAGGAAGATGTCACTTTTCTGACGCGGGGAGGGAGAGAGAGAGATAAAGGACACTTTACCCTTTCCGGTTAAAAAGAGTGGGTGGCACGTGAGCATGGACCTGGATGACGTCGTTCGTTCTTTCTTTTTGATTCTTTAAGGAGTCAACAAAACAAAGATAGAATCATAGAAGGAGCTACCAGTTACCCCTTACCCCTTACGGCACCCTCTTTGCTATCATCGACAGGGGAACCCTCCAACAAGGACGGACTCTGACATCATGGAGGACTCCCACCACCCCCCACTCAGCTACGAACCTTCCGCCACCACCACCCACCCGCACATCGCAACCACCCTCCCGACCGAGGTGGTCTCCTGCCTGAAGAACTCCCGCTTCGTAGGCTTCCCTTTAGGCATCCCATAGGCACTACCCCCCGCTAACACACCCTAACGTACAGCTCCACCTAGCAACATGCGACAACTCCATCCCCCACATCTCCCTAATGTCCTACACCTACCTCCCCTCCACCCCCTTCTCCCCCCTCCCAACAATAATAATGACCACAAACCCCTCCTCCAAAAAGACCCTAAACCTCCACGCCAACCCGCGCCTCTCCCTCCTCGTCCACGACTGGGTCTCCCACCGCCCTCCAACTTACTCCCGGGAGGAAAGGGGCGCCTCCCCCCCTCCCCCCGCAGCCTCGCATTCGAGTCTAGCTACCCTCCTGCTGAATATTAATACCAGTGCGCTGAGTAGTATCAGCACGACTATTATCGGGGAAGCGAGGTTTCTGGACCAAGGCTCTGAAGAGGAGAAGTGGTGCAAGGAACGGCATCTGGAGAATAATACCTTCGGGTCCGGGGCTTCGGAGGAGCCGGGTCAGTTCGGGGCTCAGCAGGAAGATAGTAGTAATAACGTAGTGACCGTCGCGGAGGACGCGAGGGTTGTCACTGTCACGGTTAAGCAGGGACGGATAGCGGATTGGAAGGGGGGTGTGAGGGATTGGACTGTCGTGTCGGAGGAGGAGGCGAGGAGGGGGTTGGTTAATGGGGAGGGACGGTGATAGCTAGCATCACTACCCCCTATCTACCTGGGACGAAGAGAGTTATGACGATTTCATGTCCGTACATTATATTTCTAAAAAATGTACTTTTCGGTTAATTATTTTATTTCATCTTCCTTCTCTTACCGACGCTATCCTACTATACCTATACCAGCACCTACCCGCCAACCCACCCGCAGCCAGTCCAATTTACAATCTACAATCCTCCCTCCCCTCGCCGTTTGTTTGCTTCCCTAATTAGCTCAACTCAACAGCCCAGCTGAACCCCATCCCATCCATCCCCGATCCTTCCCGCGTCCACCCACTCCAACCCCCTATTTCCTATTTATATTACATTACCGCTTTCCGTCCCGACGATATCGATATCAGATGCATAGATGCATCATGACCACATCTCCCGCATACACTGCCTACCTAACCCGATCATGAGATCGACCTCCCAACCCGAAGTCATATGCATGTATGAATGAAGATGAAAAATGAAACATCCCGACTCTGTGGCACAGTCAATGGTCAGCCATAATATGATATGACAGCAAACAAAACCACACCGGCCCCTAATAATCAGATATCCCCATCCCTTCCTTTCTCACCACACGAGTCAATAACAGCATCGGAAGAAATAAAATTAAACCTTCAATGCCGTGAAACTCTCTCTCTCCCTCTTACTTACCAATACCAATATCTGTGCTATCAAAAAAACTATCAACTGACCCCTCCCCCCTGCGGTCCTCTATAAAATCCCCTCCATTCCGCATTCAGAAGCAGGTACATATCCAGCACGTACCAGCTGTACCAGCGCAACGACGCGAGAAGCGGATTGGTACGTGATACGTAGGTAGTAGATACGAAATGTACAGCGGGACATATATGGGGATGAGATGGGGATGGGGTCATGTGAGTGTCCAGGCGAGCTGAATTGAATTGAAGTGAAAAAGGAGAGGAGGGGAGATAATGCAATGCAACTGGAAACCGCCTGCTGCCCTGCAGGTATGATGGCATATGTCTTAAACATATGCGGGATGCGGTAAACAAATACTAGGTTACAGATAATAGTGATCCCGATAATAGCAACCACCTCCCTACCGCCAACCTACAAGCCAATGGTAACCAGGGCTCGTTGGTACCCATCCCATAAGTGAGAACGAGTCAGATTCGTATGGTATGTATGCTCCCGTGTATAATTTCCCATCCATCCAACCCCTATATCAAACTCTGGTTCAATAACCGACACCCTCAGAACCCAGCTATGGAAGGGAATTGCCTACCCTGGGCGGCCCAACGGCCAACGGCCTAATCCCCGTTTTAGGAGTGCATGGCATGGCATATTTACATACTAGGAAAGGGGATGGATAAGTGGAATACATCATTGTGCATGCTGATGGGGTGGATAAGCGATGCAAACGGGTGAAGAAAGGGGCTGGATCAGATACTGGTATCCTACCCACCCCGTAGGGCAGAGTGAGATCAGTATGGAACTTTAGAGTAATTGATATAGCTTTTATATTCTTTCACGATGAAATGAGGTTCATTGTTCAAGAGGGGTCATCAGAAGCAATAAATATATTTTTTGACCAATTGGCAATGAAACCACTCGTAAAACCAGAAGCTACTAGCTAGAACTTGAAAAAGGGAGACAAGCCACTCCAAGTTTCACAATGTGAAGTTTCGTTATCGTCGTCATCATCGTCATAAGCATCTCTTGAACTCAGACAGTCGACCCAGAGAAAAGGACGGAATAAATGGACGATTCCAATGCCTCCAGTCGATAAGAAAATAGAAACGTAGCGCGGCGTGAGCAAGGAAAAGAGGATAACTAAGAGCTAGAGTATCAACAACATACAAGAAGCAACGCCCACGCTTATGAATTATTGACCAAGGCAAGAGCGAATTTATGCACGAAGGAAAACGCAAAGGAAAAAGGATGTTTTCTTTTTTCCGACTCAGAAAAACACTTGAGTCTGGGTATTTTCCACGGGGTTCGCTGGTAGTTGGGGTGACATGGGAATCATATATCGGTATTAGATTATGGTGATTCCTACTGACATGTAACCGCCGCTAGCGAAACCCTACCAACCGGTAGTGCGGGATGAATAGGTATGCGAATTTGAACTAGATGCTTCACTTATACTCCTCGGTAGGGTCCCAGATGGTAGGTTGGAACTCAGGGTTCAGAAAATGAGCTTGGTTGTAATGAGAACTAGTAGAAGTTAGAACCTGTAAAGAGCTTATAGTTTTGGACATTGGCTACAACATACTTTCTAAAAGGTCCGGTAGTCAGGGGTAGAGCTATCATCGGCTCCCCGACCAACGGATTCATTCTGATGGGAAGATCAGAAGATCTTTCCATGCTCGAAATGGGACTCACTGGAAGACTGGAATGCACCGATGAGGTGGGTGGAGTGGGTGTCTGAGCCACCATAGGTGGATGGATATCGTCGGTCACATACATCGGGTACGCGTTCTGTGGAGTTGGTGGCATTGACGGAGGAATCGAGGGATTCATGGAGCATGCATCCATAGAAAGCCGTGGGACTGACATGAGGACTGGGTCCATATCGAAAGCAAGGGAATTAGAACCCCAGGGAACGAAGTCTGATGCCATCGAGTATTGAAAGTTGACCGGAATGACAGGTTGGTTCTGAGGCAGGATCTGGGGCTCTGCCTGGTAGATAATGTCGTAATGTCCCCTGCGACTGTTTAGTTTCACAGACAATCCATGATGAGCATACACTTACGGTCGGTACAAAAGCCTGATGGTGGCAAGGTTATGGCGATCAGGAGTAAGAAGATGAGGAGTAACGGCATCTCCCTCACTACGATCAAGGTAGCAGATCTCGACGCCGAATCCAGCACCTTCAATCATGCCATCCACCAATCCTTGGAGCCCAACCCCATCAATCTCCGTTTTGACGGTCTCGAGCCTTGTGGAGCAGTACTGCTCGAGTGGCACAGGAAGGAAAGCTTCATAGCGACTGGCGTTGAGTTTAACCCAAGCACTAGTCACCAACTGAAGAAGGGCAAACGGTAAGTATGTAATGCAAGTACGGGGACGGTGTGGAGCGGGATATCTACCCTGAAATGTGTGATGATGGCGCTGGAGTTATACTCGGCATTGAATGCCTCAAGGAGAAAGGACTCATCGTGATTTCCACTCTCAATTGCGTTCGATACCTGGAGTAGTAGGTCTTCTGTCGCGTCAACGAAGATTTCGTAAAGGTTCTCATCTTGACCAACGGCATCCAAGAGTTGGTTGAACGACTTGATTCTCTCTAGTTCCTTCGCGACTTTGTTGGTGTCCCGTAGTTGAAATAGACTTTCGAAGTAACCAAATGCAACGGCTATAAAAGTGAGTTTAATTCCCTACACAATCATTGGTGCCTCACCTCTCCATCCACAATTGCCATCACCTTTCATAACTCGATAATGGGAGTGGGTTCGGGCGAGGGTCCGTTGAGAGAAAGAATAAGTCAGTTAACCATTGCATAACACACTAATTAGGCCCGACATACCAGCGTCTTTGTGACATAGACTGGATCAGCTTCGGCATATTCCGAGCTGAGAATTTGGCACGACTTCTTCGCTTCTACCAGGGGGCCCTAGTATCTAGATCAACTCTATTCTCACCCGACTCTCCGCATCGTTGCGGGAACGAAGATCGGTGCCTTACTGTCTGCTCCGCTTCATAGTCTTCCGCGACCTCGTCCGAGTGCTGCATCGAGTCCATGGTGGAATCGTATTGAGGAAGCTGGTAGGGCGGATAAGGTGGATAATAGCTATCGTGAAACGGGTGGGTTTGGTACGCCTTGGTTCGTAGTATGTTGGTGGAGAACTTCAAGGAGGAATTAGATGGTTGCCTGAAGAGATAAAGTGGCTCACAGTGTTCATGGCGCAACAATGGGTTCAGGAGTTTCTGAAGTGAGGTAGAAGGGAGGGCAGGAAGGATGTTGGTGGCTATTGTTCACCCCTTATTAAAAATAAGGAGGGGAATAAAACAATGTCGCGGGATCAAAAATGGGAAAGAGTGTATGCGGCGGCACGACAATTAATGTTTCAAGAAGGAGGAAGTTTCTTGCAGCATTTAAAGAATGGAGAAAGAAAAGACGCACGTCAATTGAGCATATTAACAGCCCTCAATGATGCCTTCAAAAGAGTAAAGGAGGTAAGAGAGGAGGCGGGCGTTTTCTAATTATTGGGAGATTCGGCTTCTTAATGATCGCGGAGTGGACGGTGGTCCCTCGTACGGTATGCTGTTACCCGTTCACTCTCACGCAGGGAGGGCGTCTCTGCTCATAGCCACGGACAAGCCTCTCGAGTCATTTAAACCACGTCAGGTCCGTACGGGAGTGCCAGTGAAGGGTTCCTGTCAACAGCGCAGATCCCCTCGATAAACTTCGGCCTTTGGGGTCGCTGCTGTGGGCGGTTGTGTCAGAAAGGATAGGCTTTCTGCTGAAGGATGCTCTGCTGCGCTCCGTCTAATTTTTTTATGTTTTGTGACAGGGCGGATTTCCTGCGAGATTGGTGCCAGAACCCAGGCAGACGGTACGTGCTTTGTTCTGCCTTCTTTTATTTGGCTTGCTCCTTGACAAACAGCCCGACGGAAGTCCTGGTGACGGCGGTAAATGAGCTATCCGGACGGCCACTGTCGGTTGAATAGCCGGGCAAGCAGAAGTGAAGGAAAGCAAACAGATGAATCCTACCTTGGCTAGTTCAAGGCGAGCTGGGAAGGGATATCTCGAGAGAAATTGGGAAATGCGGGAGAGGGTCTATCTTTGAAATGCAACCTACAAACTAACGATTGCTTTCTCTTCCCGTCCCTATTTTACGCAGACTGACGGTTTTAGGTGATGACGAGGAGAGTATCCGAGACAACGATGAGATGAACGAAGAGGGACAAGCAGACGAGCGATGAAATGATGGAAAAGAGTAAGAAAAATTGGGGAGATGAGCGAAATGTAAAGAGAATGAACCCTACAAGATGGTGATTTCCGTTCCCTCAATGGCTCTCGCTCTCCCTCGAATGGAATATCGGCACTGGAGTGTCGTGCTTTTCGCCTGCAGATACACAACAGGGTCTGATTCTTTGTGTGCTGATCGTAGTGTCTGGGAAGCAAAAGAATGATGAATTCTCTTCCTTTTCCGCCTTTTTTTGGGGATTTTCGATGCGGGATGCGACGCAGGTTAATGAGCCGAACTGCAAGAACCAGGATGAAAAGTGGCCAGGTCAAAGACTCATTTGGGATCGAGCAAGCCAGGAATTGGGGATCACCAGCTGGAATGTCTTTCGTCTATGGGGCGCGCTGGAGAACGAGCTTGGCCGTTGGAGGAATTGGCCCTTTCGCGAAGACTCAGCGACGAAGAGGAAGAGAGGGATGTATGTTCGTCCCAGGATGAAGATAGGCTTGAGCGGGGCACTTTTGGGTGCGTGGCAAGCTGCCAGTTCAACGATATCCGGCCATTCGGAGAATCGAAGGTGACAGTGGATGTGCCAGAGCTACAGCATGCAGAGGGAAATGAGATAGAGACTGCAGATGATTGATATTAATGTCGATATGGAGTATTAATCCTCTCTCCTCTTTCTGGTTTCTACGAAGTTCGCAATTGTTTGCGTTGTCGGAGTTGTCAACCACGAGGATGTGCTTAGTCATGGTGATCCTCATCTCCTCTTGACTTCTACGATGAAAGACGGAAAGACAGCGAGATCGTTGCTCTTCGACGTCCTTCACACAATGGAAAAAACGTCAAAAATCCAAAAATAAATATCTCGAGGAGGTTCAACATGGGGAGGGGCACCTTCAACCTGAGATACGACCAATAATGGAAGAGATCTTACTGCTCCGGTAACAGCTTTCGGAAGAAGCGCTTCATCCCCAACCAGTGAATGGGTCGACCTTCTTTTTTTCCTCGACAGCTGCGGATGCCGATACGCTGATATGATGATATGCTCTTGCTGCTGGTTGTCTGGCTGCTGATAATGCCGGGATTCCTGCATGCATCGTTCCAGTTAAAAGGTCAGCCTACGGTCCGGCTTTCAATCCGCAATCCAGTCCACGCACTTGAAGAAGGCCACATGTCCCTACATACAGCCAGACTTTTCAACAGGGCTATCCCCTGTGCCTGGATAGCTGGTTCATCGTCATCTTTATCATACTACCGCAATCGCCGTCGTTCATCCTGTTCCGATCAGCAACGGGACGGTGATACCCGCAGATTTCTTGGGAACTTGGGAACACCACACCACTCCGGTCGATCGATGAACGATCGGTTTTCTTTGTTTTTTATCCTTTCTTTTCTTCTGCCCTCGTAACCAAAGGAAATGAACACCGGTGACCTCTGATCTGATTGCTTCTCTACCACTCGATTAGAGGTACCTCGCCGCTCAGCTGCTGCCGCTACCCGTTGACGTATCACTGGGATGCCAACATTCTTTCCCTGTTTTCAATAGTATCATCGTTTTCTTCACTTCAAGAAGTTACCCTCCGCCATGTGGGAAAGGTGATATCACACAGATCCCGATCCAAGAGAATGGAGGGGATCAGACGATACTAATTCGCCTATCCCAACCTTTCCCCGTCCCAATATGCAACGTGCACAAAACCCGTATCCATGGACGATGCCCTCGTTTTTTTCATACCGTGCCTCTTCCTCCTCAATCAAGCCTCCAGTTTCAATTCTAATGCGGGATCGAACCTCCCCCACATTATCTCACATTCCACTGCCGTCTTGTCTTCATCTTACGTCGAAGTTTCTTTACTTCTTAGTTTCCATGTCTCAATCCAATCTGTCATTTCCCCACATCCCCACTCTCCAGAAAGCCCCTTCGGATTCTCTTCCTCCGTCGTTTCTTACCCACACGCATATAGTCTAAGAAAGATGCACGTCGCCTTCACCCCTCGCCAGGACTGACATTGAATGTTGGTGTAACAAACGCTCACTCTTGGAACACAGCATCTCCAGAAACCGAATACGAGGGGAATGGGATAGAGAAACCGTCCATTCCTTCAATTAGTATATCTCCAGTTTTTCTGGCGTTGAAAGCTAAGCTAATTGATTGCTTTCTTGACCTGGTCGGGGAAAGACGGCTACATGCAGGATGAGGAATGAACATCGTCCTTCCAACATGATTAGGGGGTGGAAGTCATGAGCCTGATCAATGAGGTCAGAGTGATGGGCCCAAATATTCCAAGGAAGAGGGGATTCTTACTGGAAATCATCCTTCCCCCCCCTCAATCCCTGCATCAACTCCCATCTCATCGCACCAAATCTCATCAAATCTCAAACGAGATTTGGCGGGTGGCTGCATATCAGGACACGACGTCCTCGCTCAGTTGACTAAATAGGATTAGGCTGAGCTGATGGATCTTTAATCTATGAGACAATTATTGAGATTGAGTCATGATATAGATACTTGGTCTCGTGATGCCGTTACCGCGTCCCGTTTCCAAGAAATATGCATCAATGGGCTAACGATCGAGATGCCGAGGGTGTAGCATGGGGAGATACATGAGGGAAATGACGAAACGATAGACTCTTAGAATATTCCATAGTAGGGCTTAGGTAGCTCTCCAGCTCTCCTTGTCAAATCGAATATGTAGGAAATATCCCGAACTGGCGCATCTCACTCAATCGAGCAATCGTAAAATATCCGAGGTATCATTAAAACATTCTAACTACCTTACCCCTACCACTCAAAAACCGCCAGAAAGTTTCCCATACTTCCCCATCCCACCTCTCAGCTTCCTCCCACCACCACTACCGCCAAGGACATCCTCCTCCCTACCAAACGCCGACGAAAACAACACTCCTCCACCCCCTTGGTACCTCTGCTCATCAGCCTGGAACCCTTCCCCATCATTCAATGCAGTCCTCCACAGCGCCCGCAGACTATTCGACCACTCCTGCACAGCCTGCAGCCTCACTAAATCGTCCGTCTTCTCAACCGTCACCGTCCCATTCTCCTGATCGATCTTCGCATTCAGCTTCTTATCCAAGATCAAGAAGCCGATGATATCCTGGACCTCTGGGACGGAGATCTTTAGTTGTTTAGAGATGAAGGTTAGGTTGAAGCGAGTGTAGGGTGCGATTAGTTTGAGGACGGCCTTGGTGCGCATGTTCCGGCTTACTTCGTCGATGTTCTCTGCGATAAAGGGGTCGGAGAGGACCTCTTGGTTTTTGCGAAGGATGGCTTCGTAAGCGTGGATATCATCTCGTTGGAAGGCGTCGACGAGATCGTTCATCGCTGAGATGCGGGAGTCGTTTTTGTAAGGTTTCGTTTCCTGGGAGTCGAACGGGTTGATGTCGGATTTCATGAGCATGGTTGTGAGAACTAGGTATTTGAGGACTTGGATCCGTTGCATTGACCCCGCCTCATCGTAGTTCCGGAATGATTCGAAGAAGTCGCTTTGTGCTTCTTTCCAGTTTTCTTCGCTCATGTGCATCTTTCCACCGCATTCGCGGATGATGCCCATGATTTTGGGGTGAGGGACCGCAGAGCGGACTTTCAAGGCTCGTTGGTAGAGGGCTTTGAGGCGTTTGTTGTTCTTTGTTTCTGCGTACATTTGGATTTCAAGGGCGTAAACTTCGAGTGAGTATGTTCCCTTGCTGGGGTCGTCGGTTCCATCTTCTTGCTGGCAGGCCAAGTGTAGCTCTCGCACTTTCTTGCTTAACTGGCTGTATTCCCTCCTGTCTAGCCATAGCCTTGCAAGCTTTATATTTGTCTTCAACCATAGGCGCTCATTGTTTGTGCTTTGGAAGGCGTCAAGAGTCTGGGAGTAGAACTCTTCCATACAACGGTAGGCTTTCTCATCACTGGAACCCTTCTCGATGTAATCTAGCATATTATTGATCGATTTCTCGGAGTAGTTCCGTGTAACCGCCGAGCGGACATATGTGAGGAGCTCTCGATAATGCTCAATCGCCTTGCAGTACCGTCAGAAACAAAGCCGTCAACCATAGTGACTTGCACTTACATCGTCGTATTTTTCGAGTTTAAATTCCAGCTTTATAGCCTGTTTTAAACCCTTAAATCCCCTTTGTATGCGCTGTTAGCTAGTAGCTCCTCAGACGGGGTACTGGGAGCCGAACCAGTCGCCCTTCTCTTCTTCTAACGCTGGTATCCCCAAGAACTCATCGATCGCTTCATCCGGGTCTTCGCCTTTTATTTGTTTCGCTTTGTAGTATTTATTCTCGATACCGATGTCCCCGGATTCCTGGTCCTCATCCGAGTCTTCATATTCGAAATCATACCTATTCTTCTGGTCAGTCGATGCCGTCACAGGTGAGGATGCGGTACATACTCCTGGTCCGACTCCTGCATAAAATCATCGTCGTCGGACATCGCGAAAGGAAGTAGGTCTCAAGTAGACCCGTATAAGCCGAGAGTGAGGTTATGCGCTAAAAAATACCCGATATCCTTAACTCCTGAAAGAAAGTCTCGTTGTTGATTGTTGTTTTTGATAAGTTGATTGAGGCATCAACAGCTTTGGCGTTTATCAATGAGCTTCAGGCGTTCCCCGCGCTAAGGCCGTTAGCGTCAAATTTTAAACGTCTGGGGAGTTTATTGTTAGCCACCCGAATTATTTTACGCCTTCACCAACACAACAACCTGCACAGCGTGCCCACCACCCTTCTCTCGTTAATACTATCACGCCAGCGCCAAAATGGGTGGAGATCTCAATTTGAAAAAGAGCTGGCATCCAGTGCTCCAGCGGAACCAGGAGAAAGTATGGCTGGAACAGAAGAAAGCGCTCGAGGAGCGCAAGCGGACCGATCAGATGATGAAGGAGCGGCAGGAAGAAAGAGCCATACAGGAGTTACAGGACATGCAAGAGAGCGCGGGTGGGAAGAAGAGGTTAAATCGGGTTGACTGGATGTATTCCGGACCCGCGAACGGACAGGCAGGGACTACGGAGGAGATGGAGGGCTATTTACTTGGGAAGCGGAGAATCGATGGGTTGCTTAAAGGCACGGAGAACTCGAAACTGGAGAAATCGGCTCCCGAGGAGTCATTTATGGCTTTACAGAACGCGAATACGATGAGAGATACTGCGGCTAAGGTGCGGGAGGATCCCATGCTCGCCATTAAGAAGCAGGAACAGGCTGCCTACGAAGCGATGATGAACGATCCTGTTAAGAGGCGGCAACTATTGAAGGAAGCGGGCAAGGACGAGAAACGGGAGAAGGAAAGGAAGCATAGGCACCATCACCGCAGGCATCGCGATGATGATGAGGGCCGTCGATCAAGGCATCGAGAACATCGGGAGAGGCGTCGAGATGACGATGATGACCGCCGCTCGAGGCACCGAGATGAAGATGATGATCGCCGCTCGAGGCACCGAGACCACCGAGAAAAGCATCGCGACGAGGATGACAGGAGAAGTAAACCACACCGACGACGTCGACCCGACACTCCCTCACAATCCCGATCACGCTCTCCACCCCGCCGTTCCCGACGGTCACCCTCTCCACATCGAAGACGTCGGTCAGACTCGCCACAACGAGAGAGATCTCGTTCGCCATACCGACAAAGAGAAGATTCACATCGCTCGAAGAGACAGAGTTGGCATAACACCCGAAGAACTTCTCCTCCGCATCATGAACCTGCTGAACCCGCAAAACCCGCACAATCCAAACTCGATGAAGATAGGGCCGCACGACTAGCTGCTATGCAACAAAATGCTGGAGAGCTTGATCAGGCCCGTGCTGATCGGATAAGCGCGGCCGCAGCTCGTGATAAAGCTGAGCGGGAGGCCGATGATGCAGCTAGGGAGCAGTCGAGCAAGTACGGTGGAAGAGGTGCATTTGTCAACGGATTGAATCGCCAGGCCGGTGAATTAGACCTTGCGGAACGACTGCGCAGGGGAAGGGGGAATGTTGAGAAACAACAGGAAGCATATTAGGCGATTGTAACGAGCATTTGGAGTTTTGAGTTTGGTTTTCTATCTTTTCTCATTGGGAAACCCAGGCGTCTGTCTTCCCCTTTCTTTCCGTGTACCACAAGTGAAACAGCATACCTATGAACTTTGACAATGATAATACCCTTAAAGCTACACCCTGGGGAATTGAAACTGTCTCTCACAAGATGTTTCACCCCCTATTCTCGTTTGCCAGGAACGTAACGCAGTACATGCGATAGATCGTGTAGCCACCTACAAACCTTAAGGCCCCTAAAGTCAGGTATATTCTTTATAGGAATTGAAGATAGCCATGAATCCTACGCATCGCATCGTCGCCCATCCCCCTTCACAGCCCAAACTCTGGGGTTCATCAACGGGAACAACCGAGGAAAACCAAAAATAACTTTTTCTTCGTCAGCCGCTTACCTTATTCTGTCTTAAAGTTTTCCCATTACGAGGGCTTAACTTTAGTCTTGGCGCTTGGATCGATGTCATCGACTCTCTCTCACTTTCTCTCTTCACGGTCAGATTTAAAGGAACTTCTTCCACTTCACCTCCCCATAGTAAGACATTGATATTCACATATTACTTTAACGAACATTTTATTACGTATAACACGTTACGACACGTCGCAAATTGTTTCTCGTCCTTAGTACGCTGGATTAAGTGTCACCGGATCATTCACTGCTGAGCACGCGCGAGAATCCTTCACCCAGGCTCCCGGAATCGATCGTTCGCGACACTCCTCACTCTCACACCTACCTGCGCTCTCTCCCACTCCCCTTCTACTTACCTCTCCTGCAACCTACGATCGAATACGTGAACGCACTATCTATACAAAATGAATATTTGTGGCCGGGAGAAGACTGTTCAGCGCAAGCTGGTGCTCTTGTAAGGATAGACACCGGGCGGTTGGGAAGCTAGGGTGCTAACGATTTGGAACTAGGGGTGATGGTGCTTGCGGAAAGACGTCACTATTAAATGTGTTCACAAGAGGGTGAGTTCTCTTTCCGTGGTATCCGCAGGCCTGCGAGAAGGTCGTCTGTGTATGGAGCTAACATATCTCTTAGATTCTTTCCTACGGTCTAGTAAGATCCGGACTCTATCTCTTAGCCTTTTGCGCCGTGAGTCTGGTTATTAACTATTTGCTTTCGCTGGCTATAGTGAACCCACTGTCTTTGGTAAGAATTGAGAACCCTCGCTCAGACCTATAACAACTTGCTAACCACTTCGTTGTAACAGAGAACTATATCCACGGTATGCTTGTCCTTATGACACTCAAAAAACGGGTTGAATGCATTGCCAGATACTCATCCATGGCTTTAACCAGATATCTATGTCGACAACATCCACATGGAATTGTCATTATGGGATACTGCCGGGCAGGAGGAATTCGACCGCTTGCGCGCACTCTCGTACGATGATACCCAAGCTATAATGCTCTGCTTTTCCGTAAGAAGTCGCCTCCAAACCCGTCTCCCTTTGCGATTTAAGATTACTAAACGATTTCGCGACTGCAGGTTGATACCAGAGACTCCCTCGAGAACGTGGAATCCAAATGGGTCAACGAAATCGCGGAACATTGTGTCGGGGCAAAGCTTGTTCTCGTCGCCCTCAAGTGTGATCTAAGAGAGGAGGTCGCCGAAGAGAAAGATGATGGAACGGGACAGTCTCGCGCGAAAACGGCTATCACATATAACGAAGGTCTAGAGGTCGCTAGAAGGATCGGGGCTCTTAGATATCTTGGTATGATCTTCCCCGAGTTCTTCCCGCGATAGGTCTTTCATGTGCAAGAGAGTTTGGTTGCTGACACCAGTGTAGAGTGCTCGGCGATGAAAAACCGAGGCGTCAACGAGGCTTTCACTGAAGCCGCAAGAGTGGCACTCACAGTCAAGCCTGCCAACTCCCAAAGCAGCAGTGACAAGTGCGTCATTCTATAATCGCAGATACTCTCGTCATACTCTCACGACCACGGCTTTCTTATATGTTATCGTCCCATTTTCTTTATATCCCATTCTCCCCTTCCCCTGTTGATAATTTACTCTTTTCCCTCCACCCTCCTTCCCCTTCATCTCTTTCCCCTCTAATGTCAGGGATCTCTGGATACATACCGGGGTTTATTCGGTGGATATCTCTTTTTTAATCTTCGGTATCTACGCCATTTCTTCTTTTTATCCGGGAGGTTTGCTGTCACCGGTGTTTCGCTTCACTTTCTTCCCCTTTGATACACTAGGTATATTCCCCGTTTCGATTTCTTATTTTCCTATCTCGAAGTCTTTTTATCAGTTGTTCGTCCAGTCTTGCAGCAAGGGAGCTGAGGAAACACGATTAGTTATTCAGTTTCTTTGTCAGATGTGTATCAAGAGTTCGTTTCCTTCGATCTGCGCGTGTGTGAGATATGTACGAGATCCTCAATTCAATAAGGCAGACAGACAGACTACAAATATACTTCAAACGCGATTTATATTACAAGCCAGTTGTATGTACACCATATGCATTCCCAAAATGCGCCATGTAAATGCCAAACAACGCCGAGAGGTATCTCAATCCACCTCATCATCCAACTTTACATCCTCCTCTCTAATCTTATCCACCCCCTCAATCTCCTCCGCAACCTTCCCCTCCCCTCTCAACCTCCCCACAAATGCATCCACAAACCTCCCCGCCACCTCGCCAACCTCCACCCCTTTAACCCCCACCCCCTCCAAACTCGTCGCCTCCTTCCCCTCCAACCCACACGGAACAATCAACCTAAAAAACCCCATCGGCTCCTCCGTAACATTAAACCCAACCCCATAAGAGCTTATATTCCTCCTAAGATGCACACCTACCGCCGCAATCTTCTTCTTCGCATCCCCATCCCCATCCCCATCCCCACCCGCCTGTGTCTGTGGCCCGCCTACCCAAACCCCCGGATCATCATTCAACCCCCCCTCAACACCATACCCCGCTAAAACATCCAGTACCGAATTCTCTAACAGCCGAATATGCGTTCTCGGCGTGAGACCTAGACGGCGGAGATCGAGAATCGTGTATGCGACTAGTTGCCCGGGGCCGTGGTAGGTTGTTTGCCCGCCGCGGAGGGTGGGGTGGTATTCTGCGGCTGGGGGATGGGAGGTTAGGAGGTGGCGGATTGGTTCGAGGGGTGACGGGAGGGAGAGCTCAGATGTGGTGGTGGTTGTGTCGGTGTTTGAGGGGGGGAGGTCTCGGCGGCCGGTTGTGTAGACGGGGTGGGGGGTGAAGGTTAGAATTGTGGGGTTTGGTGGTGGAGGAGGTGAGTTTGAAGAGGGTTGCGGGGAGGATGTTAGCCGTTTGTGAGCTAATAAGCGGGAGACGAGGGATTGTTGGATTGCGGAGGCGTGGGAGAAGGGGGTTAGGCCCGGGAGGTGGAGGTGGGAGAGGCGCATTGTGGGTTTTAGCGGAAGAGAGGAGCAGATGCTTAAAATTACGAGCGCATGCTGGGTTTCCCCCTCGTATGTGATATAGAATTGAATTTGTTCATAAACTCGTTCATGATTCTTTGCTTGTTATGTTGCTTGAGCTGAAGAGGTTGAAGCTTGACTTGTCATGTGACTTGAAGCGGATTTATAATTAGAATTTACCCTAACCCTAAGCCCTAGTTCGGTCTGTAGCTTTTGCATTGCTGCGCTTCTGCCTTTTTTAATCTGCATTTTATTCATCATGAAGGTCCAATGCCTTGTTTTCTACCAATTACTGAACTAGCGACGAATACTTAGTCTTATAGCTTTCCGCTGACAAAACTGGCGAAAAAGCGACGTGAGCTTGAAAACCATATTGTCTTCAGTTTGCAAAAGAGAAGTATGAGGCTAACCGCAACAGCATTAGATGCCTCTCTGGAGATGGGGCGTTTGCACGACGAAGCAAGAAGTGGGGGGTGAAGGGATTTAAAGGCATTAATCAAGCCACTCGTAAATGTAAGGCAATACCATTCCCATGCAGCTTCAAGATTGGTACAAGTTCGGTCAGCAGAGGCTCACGGGCAGTAGCGAAGCGCTCCCCTCTTTATTCCCTAATAATTCGGACCCGAGCGTGAGGTTGTTCTGGCTCTATGCCACACGCGTATTGAATGAGGAAACTCATCTAACGCCCGAGATATAGGATTGGAGGATATCCGTCCGTATTCAAAATCGCTACCTTTCATTTAGCTTACACCGTTCTACACCGTTGGCGAATGAGTATTGAAAAGACAGTAACTTTCCACATTCTTCCCATCTGGTAGTTATTTCTTCCACCGTCTTCGTAGGCCTATTCTTCAAGTGGCATTCTTTGTACACTCATATATAGTTACCTAAGTTCAAGGGCAGTAAACTAGGTAGCTGGATAGAAGGGACTGTATGCTCACATTTACGTTATAATAATTTGGCACTTGAAGAACTATGGGTATAAAGAAGTAGGGAGCCAGCCCAACCCTGAAATATTTGTTAAACTATACTATAGAAGCGTTCTCATCCAATCCCACCGGTAGTCGTCGCAGTTATCGTAGTACGTAAGGGGCGACGGACACGAATTGCTCCTGGTCCCCAACATCGCATCTAAGAATCCCATCCTGGTGCCCAAATGTACGGCTCGATTAGGTACCCGGTTTGAGCCAAACAATCTTGCTTTCATCATCTTTGCTCCACCAACCTCGCCCCCCGTTGCGAAAAATTTCACGCCTTATATCCCACGATTCTTCAACTTCTTCTTGACGTTCTTCTGTCAGATGGTCTACCGGGTAAGGATAATCTTCTTCTTCAAAAGGTTTGCCGAAAAGGTTCCATTCCAGAAGTCTCCACTGATCCCACATGACATACCCTCTTTCTCGCAGTAGCATATGTTCCCGTTCGCAAAAGAAGCCTTGTCTGTAGTCACGGGCGTGCGCCCAATACCAAGCGTTGAAGGGTCCAGGGTCAGGATCTTCAATCGAGGATTTACTGGCAAGGGCTTTCTTTTGATTCTCATCGTAGTGTGATAGCGGCCGGCGCACATCATCTTCTTTATAGTCTACCCTCAAGCCCTCTAAGAAGAAGTCGTAGTCCCTCTCCGGAAATTCGCCAAGCAGCTCACAGCGCTCCTGGAAAGTGGGTGCCGTCACTAGCCGACGGATATAAGCCAACCCCTGGGATATCTTATCAAAAGATTGGAATCTAGAAGCACATAATAGATAGGGAATGGTATCAGATCAGACTAACGGTTCCTTGCGTATAGGATTCGGCTTCGGGGCAGCATTCCTCGTATGCATATATACGGTCTTCGCCCCACCGTATATCGTGATCTGCGACATCGTTGAAAGCTAGAAATGGTATTAGCACGGGACAAAGATGGCAATATTATAACTTACGTATCGTTATTTTGGCACACATATAATCATTGATACATGCGAGTTCCTCATTCTCCCAGGGCGCGAATTTCTTGAAGAAGCTGTCATGCAGCTCATCTGGGCTGAAGCGGTCTCGGCCGTACCCTCGTTCCCGAAACAGGTTGCAGAATAGCTCAAAGCGAAGAAAGGCACGTTCAAGGCGGCATTTCTCGTTCGGCGAAAGCGGTGCTGGGGTTGACTGTTTCTCCCCGGTAACTACATGGGTAGAAAGAACTGAGGAAGCGAAGTCGTCAACAAAGAAGCGGATATGGCCGTATATCTGATCGATGACCAGAGCATCCACATAACTCCATTTAAAGGCAAAAGGCTGACGCTGAAAATATTGGTGCAATATTCTATGCACTTCGCTCCTCGACCAGGGGTCGTTCGACGCCCGTGGCCTCACTTTTCCGAAATGAAAGCGAGTTGAAGCCAAAACGGCAAGAACCTCGGGCATCAGGGTTGGGTCAATCCCCAGGATACTCTGAAGAATAGCAGACTCGTTGTTCCAGAAGACTGATCGAAGAGATTCGTCAATCTCAATCGCAGAGCGTAAGGTTGCAACGTCAGGCATCTCGCACAGAATCGAATACCTAATTTCGGCTGGGAGGGGAGCGAAGGAACTTTTGAAGAGCTTTAGATCTTTGGCCATATTGACAAGGCTTGAGATAAGAAGTAGGGAGCACAGAAAAAGTGTAATGAAAATGTTCAAGTAGATGCATGAGGAATGAATCAGCTCTTGCAGGTTGTTCTTGAAACTGTGTTAATAACTTGAATGAAAAAGACGCCTCCCAGCAGTCCATGGTGGAGAAAATCATAGCATCTCGAGGTATGAATTTCTGAATGAGTACTTAGTATCAAACATCACAGCGGCGCGTAATCCGAAAGTGCTTCGTTCTTGATAGGTGGACAGACTCCGAACATCTTCCTTGCAATGAGACCATGTTGGCATGAATCAGGCAGGCGCTTACAGGATGCATGAACCATCATTTTAAAGTTTTCGTGCCAAACATTGTGGGCGCTTAACGATGTCAACCCCTTTAATTCCATTCACTGCTGGCAACCATCAGTTCTACGCTCATTAAAAAGCAGACGCCTGCCCCTTAACGTGCTCCCCTCCCGAGTCCACACAGCCTCACCAATGGGCAAGGAAATTCAATATGGATCAAGCATAAGGCTTAGTTCCCCAAGAAAATTCGATCGCCGCTCCAAAAAGAATCGTACAAATGCCAATTCGTTGATATCGAAATTTATAATCTGCGATCCCGAATTATCGTCCCCCCAGGGCCAAAATGCGGGCCTCGTGGCATACCACGAGGCCAAGTACTCTTCTCAGCGCCCTCTTCGAACCACGCGCGTATTACGTCTGGCTTTCTGTCCTTCGGCCACTCAATTTTGCTCTCATCATCTTTGCTCCACCAACCCAACCCTCCACGTCTCCAGATCTCAGATCTTCTCTGGCAAGATTCTTTAAACTCCTTGATACGTTCCTCTGAAAGACTTTTGTCGGGGGCGGGATAATCTTTCTCATCGAACGGCTTTTCCAGTATTCCCCAGTGTTCGAGTCTCCAATCGTCCCACATTACGTACCCCATTTTACGGAGCAACTCGTGGTCTCTGTTATAGAAACCGCTTTCACCGTTGTAGCTTTCATGCGCCCAAAACCACGCATGACAAGGGCCACGGTCTGGGTCCTGCGTAGAAGTCTTGCTTTGCAGGGCTTCCCTCTCGTCCTGGCCGAACATAGAGTACGGCCTATATTGGCCATAGCTAAGCTCTCGAGGGTCACCTATCATCCCACTCGAAAGAAAATCCCAGTCGCTACTCGGTATTATCCCAAGCAGCTTATGACGTTCCTCATATGTAGATGCAGCCACGAGGCGATGCAAAACAGCCAGGCCTTTGGAGAGCTGCCGGTAAAAGTTAACTGCAAGCATAGAAAAAGGAAAACCCAGGTCCAACATACCAGCGACTGGATGTAAAGTTCAGCGTCAAGGCAGGTATCTTCATGGCACGAGATACTTTCCTCGCCCCAGTAGATGTCATGATCTGAAACGTCATCGAATGCTGTAGATATGTCAGGATAGAACCAGAGGCGGAGGTTATATTACGTACGAACGACTACTTTGTCGGCCAGATAATCATGTACGCAGGCGAGCTGTTCATTCTCCCACGGTGAAAAGAAATCGAAGAAGAGTTTCCAATGACCCTCCTCAATGCGTTCGTGGGTCTCCCTTCCACCACTGGTGTATACGCCTCGTTGTCTGAATAGGTTGCAGTAAAGCTCAAACCGAAAGAAGGCAACCTCAATACGGCTTCTTTCATTCCTAGTAAGGGGTTGAGGCTGATTCCCATCGCCGTTGGGTCTTGCGGAATTCGCTGTAGACGCGAAATCGTCAATAAAGAAATTGATATGTTCCTGGATACCGCTGATTCTCGCAATATCAGCGTACGTCCACTGTATATCCCGAGGCAGAGGTTGGCCATAATGACGGCGCATAAGATCGGCAACCCGTTCTTCGTTCCAGGGGTCGTCAGATCGCCGCCTCTCTTTTCTCCATGGATTGAACTGCGTTGACTCCGAAAGCGCCAGAAGGTCGGGTAAAACCCTTGAAGGGAATACGCTAGGTATAAACGAGTTACATATTGAGGAATGATTCGCCAAGAATGCTTGCCGAAGAGACTTGAACGTCTCCAGAGCGAGGTGGAATGTCAGGAGGTCCGGCATTGCACATAGGATAGCTTGTCGAATCTCAATCGGAAGAGTCGAAAATCGACTTCGGTTGGGTGGTTTATGGTCTTGATCCATGATGCATAGCCATATATCGCAAGCTACCATGAAGTATTCAGGATAGTAAAATGGGAAGAGACGATGACTGGGAGGTGGTCGCTTTTGTATGCTGGACCGCTGGACTGCGCCGCATGGAGAAATGAGTCAACCCCGCAGTGAGGGTACACCTCATTGAACAAGGCATAGTAACGGTAGACGAAGGCATCTTTGTATCCTGGTCTCCTTTAAATATATGTGATATTGCTGTACATCGACGAGATGAGTGCATGAACACCCTTTCCTGCTAAGACTGAAGCTCGGGAGATGCAAAAATAGGGGTAAACACCGGAGATACAGCTCACGTGGGGTTATCTCCGACATCATTGCTTCACATCAACTAGAGCACTCACGTATCATCATGCAACTCTCAATATCGTAACCACGGAAATAGTGACGGAAACGAAACCTAACTCTACCTAACTCTACCTAACTCTACTTATCTCTACTAAGATGTAGCGAGCACAATGTGAGCCTCCTATCCCGTTGTAGAATGCCAACACTAACTGTCGTAGGATCGAGCTACCCGTCCCTGTGCGTCTCCGACGTGCGATCCTCCTTAACGACGTGCTTCTGGTCAAGCGAACGATAAAGAACAATCCCCTGTATCTCACAAACCCAGACTTTGACGACAAGAGCAACACTTCCCTCCATCTCGCCGCGATCCATGGCAGCGTTGACGTCGTCGTAAGTTTGTTTACCGTGCCGTTACTTTCGTCGCAGCCCCTAGCTAACCCATAATCTACCCTCCAGCAACTCCTCATATCCTTCGGCCATGACTCCTGCACCCCAATAATATCCCCTATAGGCTTCAACTCCGCCCCAGACATAAGCCTAAACACCGACCTCTCCACCCCCCTCCACCTCGCAGCCACCCACTCCCACGCCTCATGCGTCCACCACCTCTGCCTCGCCTTCCCACATACAATCGACAAGCCCGACAAAAACGGAGCCACACCCCTGATGCTCGCAGCGCAGAGTTCAAACCCCATCCACGCTCCACAAAGCACGGGTATAATCCCGCCGAAACCGCGCCCACGCTCAAACTCCGCATCTATCGCAACTTCGTCCGAAGACACTGCGACAGTAAGCTGCCTCCTCTCGCATAATGCCTCCGTAACAGCTACAGATAAAGTCGGAAGTACAGCCCTCCACTACGCCAGCGCGTGGGGGAACTTGAAAACCGTCCGCGTGCTCCTAGCCGCGGGCGCACCCCCTCTTGTTCGGAACAACGCGAAATGCACGCCTGCAGATTACTCTATAACCATGCAAGCGGCAGCCTACTTCCAAAGTTTGATCTCAGAATACGAGCGGAAGAGGGTGGCCGACGGTCAACAGAAACCATTGCCACCACTGAATGTCAAAAATATCGATACCAGGCCTCAGGGGCATATATCCCCCATCTCACCCTCTCAGAGAATTAGGGGGTTCGGGCAGGCGAGTAACTCACCTAGCAAGGCGCAAGGGCTGAGATTAGTTCTTGATAGTGAGGGTGATGACGATCCTGGGGAGGGGGTTCAGCTTACGGCGAGGAGGGTTGGGGCACCACCGAGGATGGACTCCAGGGATGACGAATACGATGATGAGGATGATAGTGAGGATGATAGCGAGGATGATGGTGCTCGTCTACATGGGAGATGAGGTAGGATGATGGTGCTCGTCCGCATGGGAGATGAGACCTAACTCCCTGTTTTTACATCTCAATCCTCGACCTATCATTCCGTATGAAGGGATATTGGAGGGTACATCACGACATAACGACCACCGTACAAAGCAAGCAAAGCAGGCATTTCTTCCATTTTGAATTTTACTCTCCCGTTTTGGGGGTACTTGGTTGAGTTCCTCTGTTTCCCTTGAGTTTATTGCCCTGAGCTACAATGCCATCGATATACCTATCCCAGTTTTGTTTTTGGATATTATATATATTGTATGCAGATACCCAGCGATATATTTATACAGATTGCTCTAGATGTTCCTACGGAACGCAGTTTTGCGAATTGGCTTGCAGTGCTGGTTGCTTATAGTGTGTTGGTTAAATAACTCACCGTCCTGCACAAGCGTCAATATGTATATTTTCGAAATATTCTACTGAACAGTTGTTCCCACCGACATGATACTAGTAGAACTCAACAGTTTGAGAGCTTCTTCAAATCTCGATATATCGTACATTAGCATACAACGAATATATTATCTTTATATTCCACCCCTTCATCCCACTCTCTTCATACGACTCCAAACCCATCTCTCTATCCTCATTCCACCCGTAGTAGTAGGTAGGTAGGTAGGCATCATGTAAGAAACACATCTATCTATCCATCCATCTATAGATACATACACATCTTCAAACCCCATCTTGGCATGAGTAGAGATAGAGAGGAACGCAGACGGACAGGCAAACAGATAGAAAGAAGGCGTGAGCCTTCAAACACACCTCTAGTAACCAAAACTACCGCCCACACGCCCGATATATATAACATTATCAACAACGACGACGATGACAAAAGGTAGGAAGTAAATTAATGATACACGATAGAGTAGCGTGGCGTCCGTCACGTAGGGTCACGTCGCAAGGGGGCCCTCTCCTCATCCCCTCTATATTATTTTTTCTTTCTTTATTTTGATTTCTCTCACGGTACGGTACCTTCTTACTTCCTCCTCTTCAATACATTCTCACACATCTCAATGAGCCCTGTTTTCGCTTCGCTTTCGGGGAATATTGAGATCGCGGAGATAGCTTTATCTGTGTACTCTTGTGCAAGGGCACGAGTTTGTTCGAGACCGGAACTTTGGGAGACGATTTGGCGGGCCTAAAGCACAGATTAGTTATCAGTGATGCGAAGAACAAAAAGGGGTAACTGGTAAGTGGGAAGCTCACTCTCTGCACATCCCCCTCCCTCCCAAACTTCCTCCCCACAAGAGCCCCTAATTCCGGATTCTCCTTCCAAGCAAAAAGCAACGGCGCCGTCGCCAGTCCCAGCTCCAAATCCGCACCAGCAGGCTTCCCCAACTCCTCCCCACTAATCGTATAATCCAACATATCATCCACAAGCTGGAATGCGAGCCCTAGATTCCTACCATACAGGTACGCCGCCTCAACCGTCTCGGTCGTGTTTTCGCCTAGTAGGGCGGCAGAACGGCAGGATTTGCTAATCAAGCTAGCGGATTTGAGATACGTTTTCTGCAGGTAGTAAGAAATCGTATCCTCCGTCCACTCAGGATTCTTCTCATCCGTTGCCGTGTTCTTGAGCTGCATAAACTCCCCCTCCACAAGATTCGCAATAACAGTAGCCATCAACTCAATAACCTCTGGATCCCTCAGCCTTGCCAACGCTACAGACGCTCGACCGAGCAAGAAATCCCCAGCCAACACGGCCATTTTATTCCCGAACTCGATGTTCGCGGAGGACGATGAGCGCCGCGTTATAGCGTTGTCGATTACGTCGTCGTGCAGGAGGGAGGCGGTGTGGATGAGTTCCGTGATTTCGGCGAGCCGCCGTTGAGAGGGGAGGATGTTGGGGTCCTCTGTGAAATTGTTATACGTGCCTGGCGCCGTAACAGGACTCGTATCGGGGTTTGTGTCGAGGAGGACGGCGGAGGAACTTATTGGGTCGTTTACGCCGGAGGGGACGTCGCTGGTAGGAGAGTGCGTGGTTTGGCGTGGATTGCCTCGGGGAGCGGTGGCGGTTGCTTGGGCCATGAGGAGGACGAGCATGGGGCGGACGTGTTTCCCTTCACTCCGTGTGTAGTATTTCGCTACGCGGTCGAGAATCGGGTGTCCCGAGCCGAGCAGGTGTCGAATGTTCTTCGTCAGGAACTTCAATTCCTTGCCTACCATTCGGAGCGGGTCTACTGAGATTCCGGGCGGACATGATGATGGCGAGGCCTGGCTACCACTATCCCCTCGTGGTAAACCCTTCGAAAAAATATTCTGCGCCGCGGAAACCGCCGAGGCGAGTGTAGATTGATATTTCCGCCTCGAAGGATGTTGGCGGGAGAGCGGGTTGAGACGGAGGTATGGCGAGGAGGACAATGAGGAGTAAGAATGGGAGGAGAGGTCTTCATGTAAGAGGCATCGTGTGCAGAGGGATGACGACGGGTGTGATTGTGGCCGTTTGGGGATATTGTTGTATATCAGCCGGCAGGCTCCGTTGGGTCGAGCTCGCATGCTCGACCGGTTGAGGTGGGTGTACGGTGGGAGCAGGGGTTGTGTCCGGGTGTGAGGGTGAGGGTGGTAGGATTAGGATTGAGTATTAGGGTAGGCTATAGCAATTCAGTGAATAAGTGAGTGAATGGACTGTGGTAAGTGTTGTTGTTGCTGGCTGGAGTTTTTGCTTGTCGGTTTTTTTTTTGTTGGAGCTTCGTCGGATGTGCCAGATTCGGGTTCGGCTCGGAATAACATGGGATCGTCATGGCTGTTTATTCCGATGCCTCAACACCAGGATTCATGTTCAACATGATCCTTGTGTGAATGATCTTTCACAAGACTAATTGGAAGCACTTCTTTACGTTTGATTATGGCAAAAATTCCCTTTGGTGCAGAAAAGAAGATACTAGGAGACCGAAACACTGTACATACACCCAATGGTTAAGCTATTAAAGGCCACATCCACTCCGCTCCGCTCACCCCTCAGAAGAACAAATGAAAGGAAACTAAAATAATGCTGAGTGAGGACAAGCTTCGGTTCTTGCGTGCGATCCGACCGACCAACCAACCAACCATACGAGGAGGCAACCCGGATCTTTAAAAGGGAATTTGCAATATAAAAACACAATGGGTTGAAGGTCAAACTGCCCAAGAGATAGAGGTAGAGCTGCGGCGAGCTGGAGTTGAAAAGAAGTTCACGTGTGAATGAAACAAGTGTCCCGTCGCTATTACAACTGCTGCCGCTTTCACTAAATTCCGTCGAAATCACCACCAGCCTCGTCGTCGTCCATGTCTCCCTCTACGATCTCTTTGGCCAACTCCTTCTCCCTCTCCCGGGCTTCCTGGGCGTTCTTTAGCTCGAGGCGGTGCTTGTTCATTGGGAACCTCATGGCCTAGAAAGCGAGTTAGCAATGTCAATTAAGATGTTTTAGTAGACGTAACATACCTTAACGCTCTCGTCATGGAGGCTCAAACAGGCCCTAATACGCTCATGGAACACCTCTCCCGGTTCCCGAGATGCATACACATCCCCAACCTCCTTACTCTTCATGAAACCCTTCTCGTGGTCGAGAGTAGCTTCAATAACCCCGTCTCTAATAGCCTTCGCGACAATATACTCTGCAGACTCCTCACTATCCAAGCCCAAGCGAATGCAAATATCACGGAGGGAAATTCGAGCGTAGGACAAAGACATCATGCGAATACCGGTCTTGATAACGTTTTGTCGGAGTCGAAGGACGAGAGTGTATGTGCCATCGCGTCGGAAAGTTGGGCCATGGACCTTGACGGTGTGAAGGAACCCATCGAGGTCACCGGCGCTGACAGTCTGCACGAGGAGAAGATAAGGGTGCATTGCGCGTTCCAAGCTGGGCTGGCGGAAAACGGAACGGTCGGGAATATCACCCATAAGTAACTCAACTACAACAAGTAGCTTCGTAGAAGCCTGGGCGAATCCACCAGCACTGTTGTTCGAAGGAGATTTGCGGGTAGCCCCGACAAGGTGCTGGTGTGCCTCGGTATACTGTAGTTGAATTGCGCGGATACGGCCGAGATAGTAAAGGTACCGTGCGATTTGGTTGTTGGAGGCAGCAGGAGGGAATTCGGTGTGAGAGATAAGCAAATCTGCCTGAGAGATGTGGGAGGTGGAGAGGTAGTTTCGGAGCAAGAGGGTGGTGACGGTAGCTTGAGTGTCTTGATCTTTTCGTAGGACAGCCGTGCGAAGTGCTCCAAGGAGTGGTTGGCGGATGGAGATGACTGCTGCCGCAGGAGATGGTGGGAGAGGAGCAAGCTGCTCATGGAAGAGGGAGTAGTAGAAGTAGACGCGAGCGGCAAGAGAATCCAACGTCCTTCGGTTCAAGTTTCGCAACCGCTCAACCAGTTCGCCCGAGAACTTGGCACCATTATGGATATCCTTATTATCATAAAGGTAGATCTGGGCGAGGATGGAAAGGTAGGTGTCGATTTCGGGGAGAATCTCCTTGGTTGATGATTTAAATGAAGATTCCGTATCCACATCCATCGACTGGTCAGCGCTAGCTTCGTTAAATGCGCCATCCTTTCCGATGGCCCCGAGGAGGAACGAAGCTGTTGCATTTGAGCTCGGGTAAGTCTCTACGATGGTCTGTGCGAGTACATCGGGAGAAATGTGTTTTCGCAGGGAGGATATCGATCTTAGCGCACGGAGGGTAAATCTGGGATCGAAGTGGGCGACAGCTCGTTCAAGTAATGTAAGGTTATTCTTGATATCTTGAGATGAAACGCGTGGATGTCAGCAAGGCCCGCGTCTAAACAGAATGTGAAGTGGCGAAAGATGGATCACACGGAAAATATCACAACGTACCTGCGATTGCCTTGACCTTCGGGTCAACTTCTGCAGCTTGCGTCTCTCCAGCTTCATCACCCGCCCCTTCCATGGCGATGTCGCCTTCCTTATCCCGACCCGACCCAGAGGCCTTGGCCCCCTTTGCCGCCGGAACCACCACGGTCATCTCCTCGTCCCCATCGTTATCCTTGCCCGTTGAGTTGGCATGTCCGTTAGGTGAGTCCTCCTTCATTTCGACGTCTTCTGTCCCGTTGACTCCATTCTCAACCGGGTCTGTGCCGTTGGTATGTGGCTGGTCCTGGCCGGTGGACTTTGATGCGCCCTTCTTCGCGGCAGCGGCCTTGGTCTTGCTGGCGGCAGATCGAGCAGGAGCGGGCTTATCTTTATTGGAAGTTGAGTTCTGCGAGTTCGCTCGAGCTTTGTCTCCGTTTGCTGATGAGGAAGTATCCGACTTGTTGGACCTCAGGCTTCGTCTCTCTGGCGGCATCTTTTGAGCTCGACGGTAGCTCCTGGAAGCGAGATGAGAAGGGTGGAAAGGTGGAAAGGGAGCAGTAAAGCCAACAGTAAAGAAGAGAGCAGTAAACACAAAGTAGTAAAAAATCAAATAGCTTTAGGTAGGGGAGAACGATGGAGTTGATGGTCAGGGTGAAGAAGTTGATGATGAAGTGATGTCAAGGTTGGTGATGTGCTGTGCCAGTTCGGAGAGAGAGAAAGATGAAGAAGACGAGTTACTCAGCAAGAGGCTGCCTTGTCATCGGGTGTTCTTCCAATCACAGAGCAGAGCCTCACTTCTGGTCGTGTGGACAGAGAAGAAGCAAGAAGAAAAAGAAGAAGAACTCTCTGCAGTTTCTGGTCAACGTGACTCGGAGTCTTTCTGTCACTTTCAGCTGCAGCTGAGCTTCTCTTTTCCCTTTCTTCTTTTTTTCTCTTTCGCTCTCACAAGAAAAGATGCGGATGATTTCTCTCCTTTATGCTGACTAAGATAGGATCATGTGATGTGATAGGCCTTTCAGGGTTAGCCTGGTAAGAAGACTGTCTGGTATTTGGTAATATCTGGTATATCCCGTATATAATACAATTCAAGGAAAGCATCATGAAGATAAACATCAACATCAACACGACAAGAACGAACATCTTGCCTCGGGACTAACAAAAGACTGGAAAGATGTCTTTACTAAGTAACCACCTAGAGCAGATATCGCTCTCCGCCAATGCTATCTCCGATCTCCCGTAAGTCCCATCACCTACCCACGATTCTATCTGCCCCTCACTAACACAGGTATCTCTAGCTTCCACCCCCCCAAGATATTCGCAAATGCCCTCCTCCAACCCCACGACATCACAGCCCTCATCCGAGACACGGAAGCCCATGAACGCTCCCTATTCTCCCTCGACCCGAACCCAAGCTCAACCCGCTCCTCACAACGAAGAGCCACGCGGAGGGGCACCATGTTCCCAGGCGAGCATGGCACAGAGTCGATGAAGAGCAGGATATATTCTGCCAAGAATACGAGGAATCAATCTGCCGTGGCGAGGGTGCTGGGAGGGGATATGATGGAGGAGATTAAGAAGTCGAGTGGATCTGCGTCGAGTAGGATACCCCGGGGAGAGATTAATGTTGAAGTGCTGCTGAAAGGGGCGGAGAAGTTGTGTGGTGTATAGTATGTCTTCTTCCGCGTAAATACGTTCCGTTGATGAGTATATTTTACTGACCGTCTATAGCCCTGTTGCCGGTGCCAAAGAGAAGATATACTCACTCCGAAGCCGTCACATGCAGATCGTCGAATCAACAGAACGACTTCAAGCCCGCGTGGCAGAACAATCCGCACAATTAGAACGGATGAACCACTCCCAGTCATACGCCAGTGACGGCGAGGAAATGTCAGCGGAAGTTTCTCAGCCCGAATCCACCAACGTCACTGACGAAGATCTCGAGCGTGAGATGGAAGAGATTCGAGAACTGGAGAAGAAGAAGCGGCAATTGGAAGCTCGAGTCAGCGGGATGGAGAGAGATCTTGGTGGTCTTATGAGATGAGAGTATATTCTTGCTTTATTTTCTTGCAATGTTGAGATACCCCGTCGTTGCTAGGCGTTTGAAGAATTTTATGACATTTTACGGTCTTCTGTTTGATTCCTATACTCCCACACTCTCTGCTGTTGGAGGTGGAGGTATGAATGTGGCTCCACAAATCAAGCGCAAATCATGATAGAAGTTACGATGTTTTCGTCCCATATAAATGATATCTAGTAGTAAGGAAGTTTCCAATCGTTTAAACTAAGTAGTAATATACCGGTTTTTTGAATGCCCTCGAAGCCCCTGAAAGATAGCTGTAACTTCTCGATCAGCCCGTATTGCCGCCGTGTATGTATCAAGCTGCAGCGGAATTCCAAAACCCTAAATAACAATCACCTGCACTTGACAACTTTAGATACCTGGGGTTGGAGCTCAGAAGCTCAATGGGTATCAGCAAGTGGTTGCTCTGAATAGATCTAGATGCTCTGGAATCAGAGGGCGACGTCAAGGTCGTGACGTGAATAAGCCAGGAGCCCTAATTCTTCAAGGCCCAGCCCAAACATATTGTACAGCATTTGACGACCCCTACGAGTGAAATTATAACTTCATCAACGATATCACTTGCTGTCTGTTGATAAAATCATCGTGAAGACGAGGATCTAACGCCAAGAAATGAGGCTCTACCAGGATGTGTGCATAAGCCATCGAGGGGGTGAATAAAGTTTGGACCTTGTGCATCCGCAAACCAGAAGGAGAGACAATGAACCTCCGCAACAAGAGATCCCCTCTGTCGTCTTTGTATCTCCCTTCTCTCTCCCAGCTTCTTAGTTACCGATTCCATTAGCCCTTTCACTCGCTCATTCCTCGGCCCTCGAATTAGTAGCACGCTTTCACGGGCACTAGACTTTTCCCGTCGTACAAGGAAGTCGTGGCCCGTGGCGTGGGCCCCGAGCACGATCACCACCGCTCGCCATTGAAACCCATTTCATTGAACTTCCCAAATATGGAGAACAACCCCAACACATCCGGTGCTTCTGGCCCGGGGAATCAGAATCAGAACCAGAATCCTCAAGCTGCGGCCGCTCGATTACCTCCCCAGCAGCAACCGTCGCTGATTCGAACCGATCAAGTCCAGAAACTCCCTCACCTGAACGATCAACAGAAAGCGTCGCATACGCAGCTCGTTCGGAGTTTCTGGGAGATTTTAAATTCGCGGCCTACGAATAGTCCCGAGTATCAGACTGCGCATAATAAATTGGCGCAGGTTTCGCAGAATTTGATGCGAGGGATGAGGATGTTCCAGCAGAGTAGACAACAGGCCCAACAAGCTCAGCAAGCCCAACAGGCGCAACAACAGGGCCAGCAGGGGCAGCAACAAGGGCAGCAAGGACAGGCACAGCAGCAGCAACGTCAACAACCGAAGAATCCTCAGCAGCCTCAACAGCCACAGGCGGGTGCCGGGCAGCAGCCTGGAATGAATCCGGAACAGAGACCACCGACTAACGTCCCCCAGTCGCTTCAGAAGCTATTTCCGCATGTACAACAAAAGGTTAATAGCTTGACTTTCGTCCTTCCACCAGCAATTAGCAAAGAACAAACAGAGGGATGGCTTCCAGAGGCAAAACTTCGATATGGAATGGCGCTGCAGAAACAGGAGATGGGCAAAATGAAGTTGAACGAGTTGAGGCAACAATATACTCAGCGCCAGACCGCGGGAAACCTGACGCAGCAGGATATGCAGGATTTCAAAAATCGTCAGGTTGCCGCGGAAAATATGGCACGCGAAGGGACCGACTTCCTAAACAAATTCAAAGAGCAGCAGGAAAGCTTTAGGGCACAGCAGCAGAACCAGCAAAATAATAGGGCAGGAGTGGGCCAGAATGTTCCAGCTCAGGGACAGGCAGGCGCGGGGCCTGGTGATCAAATGGGTGATGCGAATCGGCAGCAGGGTGGACAAAGTCAGATGGGAGGGCCAGCACCTCACACTATCAACTCCGCAGTTGCAGCAAGGAACCGAGCGGATCAAGCCGCTGCTTCACCTTCTACCGCTACTCAACCCGGGCAAATGGCGCCTACTCAAGCTCCAAGTCAAGTCCCGCCACAATTATCACAATCACTTTCACAGGCCCCTCAAAGTGCAACACAACCTCCAGGAAGTCAACCACAACAACAAGATCCTTCATCTGCCACGACAACAGTTCCGCCACAACAACAAAACGCGCAAGGAACCCCGCGTCCTTTATCACAACAAGCTGCTATGGCTCAAGCCGCGCAAAGCTACTCGAACCCTATTGGTCAGCAAGGAAATCAAACCGTCACTGCTGGCGCAAGTTCCCACGCGCACCCTCAAGGTTACATGGGCAACCGCGGAAACGAACATTCTACTCGCAACATTACTATGCCCATTCCTAAAAACCTCAACGTCGCACCACCAACTCCAGTCACTATGGCTCCTGCAAGACCCACTCTCTCTGGCGGTCCTAGTCAGGGATCCTCTTCAATCATGGGTCAGCCTGCGATCCAGAAGCATCCCGGATATGTCCTCGAAGGTGATGGACAGAGGGTCCTAAGCAAGAAGATGCTCGACACCCTCGTTAGACAAGTTACTGGCGGTGGAGAAGGCGAAGGGCTCACTCCCGACGCAGAAGAGGTAAGCATCTCTACACAACTCTATATACATCTCTCCCTCCCTTCGCGAAAAAAATGCCACCGTTTTACGAAATCATCTAACACATCCTCCAGTTCATCCTCCAAATGGCCGACGACTTCGTCGACGACGTCATAACTGCCGCATGCCGTCTCGCCAAGCTACGCCCGTCCTCCACCCTCGACATCCGCGACATCCAACTCGTCCTCGAGCGCAACTACAACATCCGCATCCCCGGCTTCTCCTCCGACGATCTTCGAACTGTCAAGAAACCCCAGCCTACTCAGGGTTGGACTCAGAAGATGTCTGCTGTTCAGGCTGCTAAAGTTACTCAGGGGAAGGCCGAGTAGTGCGCTACCCCCATCTACGACTTTTTATTCTCCTACTTCCTTGTCTTCCTCCCGACATGTCTCATTATCACTGGGGTTATGGATGATGGATCTTTTTCTCATGGGTAATCTTACTCTTTCTTTCTCTGGGCGGTTTACGTGGGATCGAGGCGTTCAAATCGCAAGGATTGGTAACTCAGGGTCTTCTTTCATACCGGATTCAATACGATCTCTTGATAATTGCCGCCGCTATTCCCCTAGGATGTACACTAGTATTCCTCTCTCCCCATCGCTAGGCGTATAAAAGAATGAAAATATACGTTCAGCGGCTTGGATTCACTCCTCACCACTCTCTGTCGTACGTACCGAAGCATCCGGCTACGAATCCAAGCGCTACCTAACCACTCGGGCTCCCGCTACAAGGAAAGTATAGTCACGTGATGATCGAAATCGATTCACTCGACCGGACTCGACGACGACCTTCCCAACCCCCTCTAGATTTCTTTCCTCCCTTTATCACATACTTACTTCTCTTCAACACTACAACAACACAAATATCTCCCACCTATCGGGTTGATTTTGCGTACCACGACGACCTGGTCCAAAGAGCAGGTACTCCGTGTGGCTCATAGGCATACCCGTGTCATATATAGCCCCTAGGCCATCGAGATGAACCAGCCTTTTTCTACCTGACTGACTCGTTTCGTAGCTCGAGAATGTTGGCCGACTGGCTAGTGAATAATAATTAATTTCTAGGCACCAGTGAATATATCGACGTCATGGTGATTCCCCTGTTAGACTCGGGTCGAGTGAATGATTCACTGACCATCGTTCACCACTTCTTCCTCTACTTCTTTTTCCATATACCCTCGAAGGTAGGGATATTCTTCCTTCTAGTATATACCAGTGGTTTCTTATATAAAGAATTCATATATACCGAAACAACATATATATATATATATACGGGATATATAGTAATCTCGACTCCCGAGAGTCTTTCTTCAACTATGTCGCGACGCACGTCGGAGGAGGTATATGCCTCGCCCGTGATATCTGGCCCCCAGCAAGATGGCCTCGCCCCGCCCCTTGGAGGAGATGGACGAGCTAGGCGAACTAGAGGATCTAGCTCTGATGAAGACGCAACTATGGAAGAATTGATAAGTGAGGATTTTCGAGTCGGCGGCCCAAACCTTCCACCTCTCCCGTGCGATACTATCTCTATGCCTCGAGACCATCCAGCTTACAAGCTCTGGAGCTCAGACCGCTCGTTTCCACGCCAGATTCTAGATGTGCTTAAGAAGAATGATGTCGACGTGAAGTTTCTTGAGCTGTTCCAGAGAAAGTCTGAGCGACCATACATTAGCAACAATGCTGTACCAACCGTGATAGCCACTTCGAAAAGATCCAAGCTCGATAGTTCGTGGTTGAAAGCTTGCATGGAAATCCGACACATTTTCAAGGAGAGACAGGTCGATGACCTCAATATTGAGATCATCGACTCAAGAGCGACAAAGGCGGCTGACCCTTTCACCTTTCCCGTGCTACAAACCGATCCTATCTTTAATCGCTGGTCGGAAGTGTGCACTCGTATTATGGACGTCATAGGACGTGAAGGTTGGCTCTCGCTGGAATGTTTCCGGAGAGGGTTGAGCGACCAGCGGCAGGAGAACCCAGTTACCATCATCCTAACTATCCCGTACGACTCTGATAAGGAATGGAAGCCTGCTCGAGAAGGGATTGTTCATATCCTTGACACGCTTTCTTTATCCGAGGTTGCTGTTTCTATCATCCGGGGCCATATCTGGCGAGCTGGTGATCCGACGAGTGTTGTACTTACTGATAATTCCTGGGAGAAGACTGCCCAATGTGGTATGAGCCTAGGCCCCGCGGATTCAGATTTGTCTTCCTCAACATTCGGAGGGTTTATTGAACTCATGTCTCCAGAGGACCAATGGGTTCGATTCGGGCTGACATGCTACCGCTCCGTTGTCGAGGAAAAAGACGAGACCAGCATGCCCCAGCATGAAAAGAAATGTAATATTCCTAATCCTAAGGACCCCCTGGCTGGCTGCTAGATTATGCTAATCATGTCTTTAGGCCGAGAGCGCTGGAGCCGCAACGGGATACCGCCCAGCGGCCCGGACAAGAATGCTCTCAAAATGAGCCAACCGTCTCTCAAAGATCACAGAAATCGAATGAAAATAGTCGACGCCAATATTAACGAATTCAACGCCAATTCGGGACTCAAGGACATCAAACAAAAGATTGACAACGAGGAGTTTGTCATCCCCAGAGAGCAGCGTTGGTTTGATCGGCACACTGCTGCCCTTGATGCCGAATTGAAATTAAAGAATAGAGCCGAGAGGTTTTTTTCTTCTGGAGATAACTACTTTGGTACGGTGTTTGCGGCTTCTGGCTTTGGGAAGGCTACCAACAACCCGCCTTCTCAACTCGACTGGGCGTTGATCGAGGTAGAACCGTCCCGCTCCGGTCCCAACAGGGTAAGTAATATTATCAACTCACTCACACGTATCGAAACTAATGTATTATAGATCCCACCTTCTGGCACCGTGTCCTCGGGATTCTATACCTTCACCGACGACAGACTTCAATCTCCCCCTGAGAAAGCGCTGCATGCTGACGAGATCTTATATAAACTAGGGCGAACAACCGGTTTTACTGCCGGCAGGTATGATGGGCTACGTTCGATTCAGCTCCACACTTATCAGAAGGACTCTTCGGGCAACAAGATAATGGAGGAGACATATGAACACACAATTGTCGGTGAGCCGGGGAAGCTATTCTCTGACCGAGGAGATTCCGGGGCGATCATATTCGACATAACTTGCGGGAGTATCGGATTATTGTTTGGTGGAAACGCCGACACAAAAGCATCCTACTTCACACCTTTTCCGCAGCTGTTCGAGGATGTCAAGAGAATCACCGGAGCTAAGAAGATCCGCATCCTTTCGGACTAGGTTATCAAATAGATTGCGTGGGAGGTATTTTCGAAGGTTTTGCAGCGGTGGGTAGATGGTGCATGCGGAGGTTCGAAGACCATGTACATATATAGTCCCTTATAAGAAGTCAATAGATACTAGATATTCGACCCCTTTCATTTAAAGACCAGTGTTCCAGAGTTTTCTTGTGTTCATTATCGTAGCATATCGTCCACTAGATATACCAGGTTAGCTTTTAGCTGCTGTTGCGTATGGCACATACTTCTCTAGCCTATGTAGCAGCCCTGTCTCCCTCATGGCTAGGGATTAAAAATGAGGATATGTCCCTCACCGTCACCCCTATGTCGTCATTATACATGCTCGCATACATAAATAACAATGATCACAGGCTGTCGCGCATAATTTTCGCCAGCTCGCGGCTCGCGAGTCACGACGCATAGATTAGACTCTCGATCGAAAAGGTGAAGTCAGAACATCAGATGGCCTTTATGTTTGATTCATGCTTCATGCTTCCTCGTCAGCTGTTCTGACACCGAGGGTCAAATGATCGACGATCGACAAGGCTGAACAAAGAAGCCAAGGACGGCGAAGCAACGGCGTCTGACTGAGCAACGAAGGAAGCGTACATACATAGTTAGCCTGATCCCGTGCGTAATATTAGAGATAAAATAATATTTAGAGGTTTTTGTTTATGTGTAAACTATTCTTCTATTCTTCTTTCTGTGTTATAAATCTGTTCTGTCTCGTCCGTTTGCGCTGCTTGTTTGCTTGCTTGCTGGGGTTACGGAGATAAGACCCCCCTGCCCCAAAACAATAAAAACAGAGTTCACGAGTATCGCTCCAAACCGCCAGATCGCACCGAGGTAGTTGAGAGACAAAGCATGTCCGGCGAAGAGTTGTTCTCCACGGGGTTGAACCGTGGAACAGTCAACTTTGGGGATAGGAGTATGTTGAAATCCTAACTCTATTTCTTGTTTACATTGTTTACTGACATTATTCGCGAACTTGAAAGGTAGCGGTGCACGCTCGACAGCGCGTCCGAAAACGAGGGTTGAGAATGTGTCAGAAAAAAAGCCCGCTGGGGGTGGAACTGGGGAAGGAGCTGCCACTGGGGGGATTCCGAAGTGTAAGGACGGGCAGATATAGTTGAGACGGAAGAAAAGTGCGGGTGTACTGACATGTTTGGTTTGCGACGGATGTAGCTCGGAAACATCGTCCCCAGAGTCCTGGGTTGAAGTGGCACAAAGATATTTCTGAGATTGACCCGCAGTGCGGTCGGGTGCTGGTCATCGATTTCGTCAAACAAGGTGCGTCGAGAGCACTTCTGCGAGAAGACGAGGGAAAAACAAGCTAACCACCCCTTTTTCGAGACGAACAGACAAGCGAAAAGCCGACGTCCGAAAAGTAGCCGCAAGAGAAATCTTCAACCTCGAAAAACTCCGCAAAGTCTACAGCGAACCAGAAACAACTGGCGAAGCCGTTTTACGCGTCTTCCACGTCCAAAATGCCCCCTGGGCGACCCTCTTCCTCCTCCGAAAGTTCAACATCTACAACCGGGATGACATCGTCGGGACGGATTTCGGGAAGTATGTTAAACACAAGAGGCCGGAGAGGAGGGGTGGGAAGCCGTTTTTGAGCGGGAAGACGTGGAAGGTGAGGCATGATCCGTGGAGGGGGATAAGTGCTACGTCCTTTGGACTGGATTATTTGAAGCATTATAAGGTGCCGGACCCTGTCACTAGAGGGGGGTTGGATCCGAATGATACGGAGAAGATGATGGAGCTTAATTGTTATAACGAGAATGGTATGGTTTCTTTGGAGACGAAGCAGATAATTATATGTTGACATCTCGCCGATGCAGATGACCCTGTTTACGGGTATGATGTTTATGTCCAGAGGATTAGCTGCTATGTCCAGCACAAGGAGGTTTCGCTTGAAGTCCCCAACGACCCGGATATACAAAATCCGTATCACCAGGGTGAAAACGGTGGAAGCAATGGAAATGGCAAGGACAACAAGGACTATTTCCCTAAACTTAATACTCTTGATAACGGGAGTGCGATTCTCATATTTGATAATTCCCACACGGGGAGTATCGCAGATACCCTGATCGCGGCTCGACAGACCTGGGAGTCGCGGTGGCGTAGACTCCCTTTCTACCTTGCTCTCGAATCCCGCGAAATGATGGCCACGGACGAGCAGTTGGCTCTTCAATGCTCGAAAATCATCATGGAAGATATTTTCAAGGGGATTATTACCGCTTGGGATGGATTCCTCGATCTGGCTATGGATCATGTTAGTATCTTGGAAGATAAAATCTACGAACAACCGGCGGATGAGACTAGGGCTCCCGAGCTTTGGGCGAATTCGAGTCTGTGGTTGAAGGTTGAAAAACTCATGTTTCTTCACATCGATATTGTGAAGGAGATGGCTGTGAGGCTGCGGGAGTTGACCGGTAAGTCACTTGGGATAGCATTCTCTTATCGACATGATGCTAATGCTCAGGTAGATGATATTGACCCGGAGGAGAACTGGCTAGCCGATACTCCCGGTGATTTTGATAGGCTGGCCAATTTGGTGACCGAAGACCTAGTCAAGCCGACTGAAACCTTGATTTCTTTGCTCTACCAGAGCGTGTCGATTCGGGACAGCAGGCATAGTATTCAACTGGGGGTTAGCAGTACGTGCAAAAACTACCTATTAGGACGGAAACTCTTGGCTAACGTACCACTCTAGTGTGGAGATTGAGTTGGATTACTTTCATCTTTCTTCCGTTGACATTTATGGTTGGATTTTTTGGTATGTTATACGCTTCCCAACGACAAAATGAGGACAGTGACTAAACCACTATTAGGCATGAACGTGGACACCTTTTCCGAGAATCCCAGCATAAAATGGTACTTCATCGCCTCTGTCCCATTCATGGCCTGCATCCTGGCTTTGTGGTATATCATGAAGCACGTCCTGGCACGTGAACGCCAGACACCATACCAGAGGGGCATCTACGAGAGCTTCTTCCACGACATGGCTACCAACCACCCAACGTTGTGGTCTAGAGTCGGCCCACGGGACTACATCCAGCCTCGAAGTCGCATGGACAAGATTAAATGGCTACTCATCCGACGTTGGAGCGCCCCTGAGAAAACGATCAAGCCAACATCAGACCATGAGACGAAACCTGAAGATGACCTTGGCGCTGTGTCGAAGATGAAGAGATATTTCATCAGAAGATGGACATCTCAAATCAAAGCTCGCGAGAAGCTCACTGACGCTGAGCTCTCCCTCGAAGATGGGGAAGACAACATTAGTGAGCCAGAAAAGCCAGACAACATCGTCCCTGCTGGTATCGCAGGAGCAATGGAAGTCCTCAGTGCACCCGCAACAGAATCAATGGCCACAAAACGACTCACCGTTCCTGACGACACTCGAAACCAACAACTCGTCGCCGAATGGCCCGAGCCGGAAGACCGAACCCCACAAAGCGGTGTCCGCCGCTCCAGACGCAGAAGCCGACGTAGCAGCAGCGCAGCAAGAAGTAGCGGCGTCCTCGTCGAGGAAGAAGACTGGCACTGGCTTCACGAACAGGGAACGGAAGGAAGATGGGTATGGCGATCGAATAGTAGAAGTCGTAGTCGGGGGAAGTCACCTCCTGGGTCTCCGCCTCCTCCGCCGTTTAGGGGACGGGGGCCCAGTGCGGATGATTCGAAGAGTGAGAGTGGGGCGGAGAATCATCCGAGTGGGAGTGGGAATAGCATTGATGCGATGGCTATGGGAGGTCGTGGGCCGACTGAACCGGATAGTAAGGTTTGAGATGAGGTATGTGGTGGAGGTTTAGTGAGTGATATACCCCATTGCGCGACCTGCTGGTTTTCATTTTTGGATTACATATCGCCTATTTTGGGGGTTTTGTCTCATGTACGGCCATATTATAAAATATTGAGAGCGTCTATGTACTTTTTGCTTGGATTTATGTGTTATCTTGAAGAAGAATGGATATGTTTGGTCTATCAGCTACTTGTCGTGCGCTTCTCCAGACACCCAACTCGCTCATAAGCGCTATAAACCCGCCTGTTCCGGTTTTGAAGGGAGAAGATCGCCAAACACCAGTTTATAATTCCTTCAAGCACACATGGACCTTAGTTCCCGCCACATCCATCCCCACCCACCAAGCAACGCGGTCACACCGGTAAAAATGATCAAAGGCCCATACTTTGTATCATACCCCCAACCACCCCTATCCACACCACCCCCATGAGCATCAACAGCCCTCTTCCCACCTTCAATCAGCACCGTACTCAACGGCCCACTAATAACATTCCCAATGCCCCTTCCACCAGCCAACAAACCAAACACTAAACCCGTCTCCAACGACGGCGAAGCACGCTTCATCTCAGTCAACACACCCGACCAAGTGGAACTAAACCCACCCGCGAAGAATCCATACGTGATAGAGAAGATGGTCACAAGCGTCACACCCACCCGTGCCGTCGAAAGACCCCACAACAAAAACACAGCAAGCGTGGACCCAATCGAAGAAAGCAGAATCACATCCGCAACCGCGAAGTGGTCAGTCAGCATACCCAGGATTATCCCACCAACAACGGACGTGGCGTTGAATAAGGAGATCATCAACGTTCCTGTTGTGCTGGATACTCCGAGGGTGGAGGTTGAATAGGAGGAAAGGTATGTCGAGGGTAGGAAGTAGCCGAAACTTTGGATGATGTTTCCGAGTTGGAGCATCCAGAAGTTGGGCATGCGGAGGAATGATAGGTCTAGTTTTCTGGGGCGGGTGTTTTGTGGGAGGGGGGTCCTGGATTTGATTAGTTTGAGAAGAGGAGCGGTTATGAGGAACTTGTTTTCACGAGAAGTTAGCTCTTACACCACATGGACGAGGTCATTTGTTATATTAAATTATCTTACCATCAAAACCGTCCACCCCCTCAACGTCACCCCAACCCCAAACCTCTCCAAACAACTCCCCACCGCAAACGGCAACCCGACCCCCGCCGCACTCTTCGCAGACCACATAACCCCATACGCCAACCCCTTCCTCCTAACAAACCACTCATCAAGATACAGCGTCGACGGACTGAACAGTAACCCGTTCCCAATCGCGCAGAGAACACCCTGGGTGGCAATTAGTTGCCAGAGGGTGGTTGAGAAGGAGGAGAGGAGGAAGCCTGTTAGGGATAGGAAGAGGCCTAGGGGGCCGCAGTAGGTGCGGAGGTGGGGGTAGCGGGTTAGGAGGGTGAATGTTAGGGGGGACGAGAGGTAGAGGATTCCCTTGGCATGGTTAGTGAGATTTCCATTTTTATTTTTGTTTTTTGGGTTATAGAATAGGGGGCTGGCTGGCTAACCGTGGACGTGGTGCCGATTATCGCGATGTTTCCTTCTGCTCCGCCCTTAAGGATGTCGGGGTGCGTGGCGTAGTATTCTTGGAAGACTCCGAAGGCGAGAGAGAAGCCTGGTTTTTTGTATAGATTTAAATTGAACATTAGCTACTATATTTGCTACATTTGATTCTCAAGCGTCTTATATCGAAGATATATTTTTTTGGACATGCATGCCGAGCTGTGGTAAATCTATAAAAAGGGTGACAACGAACCCCAAACAGGCACCTGGAGTAATGCACATCCAGCAAGTACAAGCCATGCGTCTCTACCACCATCTATAGGCGGGAGATCATGCCCCTGCTGGACATCCTCGTTTGAAGATAATCTTCCGTCTTCATGCATCTGACTGGGTGACGACGAGGCCTGTGGTTGGAGTTCAATTGCCTCACTCCTAGCTTCTTGGGGCGACGGTGGCATATTGAGCTTATATTTAGAATTGATATTATACGCTGAAAGTAGAAGGAGCGGTGGATTTGGTTCACTCTTTGGTTTATGTTCTTGCTTCCTCTGAAGAAAGGAACCATCTTGCTGAGGGGTTATGACGTGACTCATATAGATCTCATCTTCTTCCCGTCCTGCATCCTTCGGCTCCAGTGATGCGGAGTAGATGTGGGGATAGTTGCATACCCGAAAGTAAGATTCCGAGTCAGGGGCCCGAATTTATCAATAACCACGCCTTTCATTAATGTGTACAATCGTGGTCCGGCATGAAGTTGACGGTAAAAGCAACATGTGTATGCAAAAAATAAAACCAAAAATGTTAGAGGTCAAATCCACCCTAAACCTCAAAACCCAACGGTATCATCTATTCTAGAGACGGTGAAAGAAATATAGAAATGCAAGGCGGGGAGTTTTATATAGAAAGCACTCTAGAAGTTTTCCTTTCCCCATACGAAATTGAACCCTGGCTCAGAATACATATTGCACTTGATATGAAGCTGACTTCCCAGCCCCTTCGGCCCGCAGAAGAAAACGCCAGCTTCTGCTGGGGTGTGGATCTTTCGGATCGAAGCAAAGACAGAGTCCCAGTTTGGACGTCCGAAGTTTGTGGGGGCACGGAGACCGGTGATGGTATCTTGTTCTGCGTTGGCGTCGTTGATCATGATATTGGTAGCGTCGTCGGATTTTATTTTTGCGGTGAGGTACTGCAGAGTGATTAGTATCGTCAGGTGAGATATATCTAGAGCGATGGACTTACTGTATGGATCTCAATACGGTTAGACATATCCTGAGCCTCGATGGCCAGCAGCAAGGAGCGGAACCATTCGAATGACCCGAAATCACGGCATACCCAGAAGAAATAGACCTTTCGCAGCCGTGTCTTCTGTTGGGGGTAGTTCATTCGATACCAGATACTCTTCAAGATCGATGCGAATGGAGTGACTCCAATGCCTGCACCTACAAGAAGAGCAACCTCGTATTTGAAGACGTCCTCGGAGGCACTTCCAAACGGCCCATCAATATAAACTCTGGGAAGAACCTTGCGGATTTTGGGGTCAACATCATCGCTGCTGGCCTGTTTGTTTACTCCAATAACTGCGGAACCATCGCCTTTCTTGTCTCCACCACCTCGTTCGAAGTTGCAGCCTAGAGTCTTCCCTAAGGCTTTGGTAAAGTCACCGACGCAACGGATGTGGACTGAGATATAGTCTTCTTCTGGGGCACTCGTAAGTGTGAATGGGTGATATTGCCAGATTGATATCTCGGGGCAGCAGAAGAATATATACTGCATTAAGCGTCAGTAACTTTGTTTGGGCTGGTTTCATTGGGTTCGGTCTCATACCTGTCCAGCCCTTGTCTTCGTCTTCTCCTTCTTAATCTGGATTTCGACGACATTGCTCGGATGCTGGATGACTTTGGAGATGAACGTATTATGGCGCCCACGAACTTCTCTCATGACTCTTTCCAGAAGGTAGATAAAGCCACCATACATCCAGTACTGCCAGAAGACACCAATTCCACTACAGAATGGTGCAACATCTGGCTTGATCATGCAGAATGCTCCATGGACTGCCCAGAAGACGAAAAAGACAATGAACAGATGGTGCGTGTACCAAAACCGTTCAAAGTTCTTACGGCGTGGTTTTTCCATGGATGTGAGAACCATGGCTGTGAGGGCGAATAGCATGATATAGCCAGACCATCCGGGGCCAGTTGCAAAATTGGCCAGAAGGAACCCTTTGAAGCCAAGACCCTGTTTCGCGGCTAGTTGAGCGAAGTTGTTCCAGTGAGCGATGGTGTGGACCCAGGAAAAGAAGAAGATGGACCAAGCGACGACTATAAGAGGGTTAGTGCATGTCATCTCCTGTAATGGGTTATGGCCTTAGCTAACGTTTGTGGAATGTGATGTTCTTGTCTGGAATTGATATTAGCACCGCATCATATAAGGCTGGATTTATGGATGGGAACATACCGAATTGAATGATACCATTCAAAGGAGTTTGTCTCGCTAGTGAGATGAGCGTACGGCAGACAGCTGTTTTCAGTCAGCTTGGAAAGTTTAGGTTGAGTCTTCTTTCACCTACGAAAGAGTATGAATGCAACGTCGAGGTGTAGCACAAGGGCCGAAGCTCGAGCTATTGAATATGTGAGCCCGAAGGTGTCTCTAGCTTCGGAAAGCGTATCCTATCCAAAGTCAGAAGTGATGATTAGGGATCAGGTTGTTCTGGTTCTCCTACCTTAAGGCCATAGTTCATGAATCCAAAAGCGAACATCATGCCATGAATGAGCATGAATACTAAGACGAATCTAAAGTAGTTGTTAGCCTATCTTGGCTGGAGAACTTTGGCCTCAGGGAAACTACGAACAGTCTTCGCCAGCCTTCATTTACCATCCTGTAAATATATTAGCGATAATCTAATGCTGGGCTATAGAGCCCTCTAAAATATCCCGCACGCACCATCGATCAAATCTCTCTTTCATATTCAGCTCTCGGGGTGGTTCCCCACTAACTTCACCAGACATCAACATCCTCGTTAACGGAGGCCATCGTGACCTCTCAGAGAATGTGGTGACTTCGGATGCCGCGTATTTCTCCATCGGAAATAATTCCGCCCCAGTCATGCTAGAGGTATGTGGAAGCAAAGCGAGCGAAAAACGGAGATCCGGGGGGACGTTGCTGCCCAGCGCAACAGTGAACGAAAGCCCAGCGGGAGTCGTATAATTAGGTATTAAATTTGGTCCTGTATAGTGGTGGACGTAGCGACAGTAGAAATGATACCAGATCGATAATTTGTCTTCGAATGAACGTCGTCGATAAAGAAAGGAACGCTCGATGGAGAAGAAACCAGTCAATCTCCTCGTCGCAAGCAACCAAAAAAATGAGATGTCAAAACGTTAACCCAGACGGTTAAGAAATAAAAAGAGAAAGAAGAAGAGGAAAGAAGGCTTGAAGAAGATAAAGGCACGAGCGCCTTTAGATTCAAAACGCCGCATTTTGATGCGTGGGCGATCGCGAAGACCACCGTCATTAGAGCGTTTCGCCAACCAGAATTCATCCACAGTCAACCCGTTATGCGTTTGGGTTGGAAGGGAAAGGCAGGCGCTTCTCAAGCAGAATGCTTTTTTCTTGATCGCGATTGGATCCTGCTACCAACACTATGAGTTTCAGGAGTCAGGTGAGGCAGTTGTGAGACGTTTCAGTAAGGGGTTGCCCTTCTGGAGTTCCATCCAAGATCTGGCAAGCCTGTGGGTTCGAGAAAAGTGCCTTCCATACTCCACGACACTGAACTAGGCCTTACCGAAGGACCTTACTTGTACAAGAGGAGGAAAATTGACTTGTAAGGTCGTCGACGTCGTGCTCCTGGATCTTACATTAGTAATCATGTTGGTGAGTTACGGTGGACTTTAGTGACCATCACCGATGATCTCACCGCCTGCCTATAAAAGGTCGTACAGTCAGCAAGTTTTTTCATTAATAAGCATTGGCCTTACTAAGATCTTTTTTTCATATTAGCCCTAACTTGACGACCATCAACGATTGATGAAGTTATGAACGACTGAAACGAGTATGAGAAATCCAAAAGATCGCTCGCGTGCCTAATAGCCACCGCTATACTTCGTCGTGGACTGTTCTCCAAAGAAAGCGGCATCACTACCTTCTGTAGACAAGTTTTTTAATCCAGGGGGCTTGCCAGCAGTCTCATTGATCAGATCTAGCCCTTGATGCATCCAAATCAACACTCACTCACCCACACTGGGGCAAAAGGAGGAACAGAGGTTCGAAGTATAAGAAGAATTGCATTGCTATCGGATCTAGCAGGTGGTAAAATCTTGTGGAAGGAACAGTACAGCTTGACAGTGCCCATCGAAGATCAAATGCAAGACCAAATGCAACCCTATAACATATCCCCCATCAGTTCAAGCAAAACATCCCCTACCGCCATCCTAACACTTCCACTTCCTACCGCCGTTTCTCAGTCTTCTGGGCTCGTCGAAGGCAAACTTAGTTGCAGATGCAGTAGCTAGTGGTATCCGGTTAGTTTTGCACAATTGCCAAATCATTATAGCAGAGGAGCTTACCCGTTGTCGTCACAGTGGCCGCCGTGCCAGTTCTCGTGCTGGAGGAGGCACTACAGAGATGGTTAGTATTGATTCAATCTTTCCAGTGGAGGGCAAATAGAGGTGGTGGGAGGGAGTAATACAGAAGCACTGCAGCATGCGTCGTCTCCCTCAAAGAAGGGGGGGATGGAGCAGGCCTGGCAGCTCATGCGCTTTTGGATGTTGCTGGTGTCCGCGGCCGGGGCAGGGGCGGCCATGACGGCCTGGCCGAGGAGGAAGGTGGCAGCGATGGTAGCAATGGTAGAGAACTGCATTTTGAAGAGGTGAAGATTCTCTGTTGAAAATATCAAAGAAGGCTTTGTTGGGTTTTGAATGTGGACTTTGAACTGATTCTGTTTTGATTGTTGAGCTTGTTGAAATTGAGAAGATAGACGGGTGGCAGAGGGGGTATTTATAACTTTTCGAGGCCGCGAAAGCAGACATACATTTCGTTTCCTGCCTTCGCAAGATTGTCCCAGAAAGGCATTCCATTGAATGCTTGTCGACCGTGACATCGCGAGATTGTCCTAGCAAGGCATCCTATTGAACGGTTGTCCACCCAGACAATGTTGTCTGAGATGGCCTCCCATCGAATGCTTGTCCAACTTCGCAAGATTGCCCGATGAAGGCATCCCAATTCCTGAAAACCTTGCGGACACAGCCTTAGCTCATCTGCAGCCACTTATTTGGTTAGTCTCTCTAGAGCGATATCATTGAATGCCTTCTGATGCGTCAAAGTGTGGAACCGTCCGATTTGCTCGTATCTGCGATATCCTTTGCCAAAGGCACTAGTACCTTGTGGCAATGGCGGGGACGATCATCACCACCATCGAGCGACAGCGATCATAGGCTCGTATTCATATATATACATATATGATATATATATAGTTTGTAAAGTAATACTGGGCATCTGCAAGGCTGGGGAGTTTGGAAGGCATGCAATATCAGTGGTGCAAGGCATGCAATTTGATGCGCCGTCAGCACTCAAAGGCAAGAGAACAAACTCCTTTGCGGCTGGAATCCGGTGCTCAGCTTGCATATTCATCAGATGGCTGAGCTGAAGAGAGAACCAATATGAGAGAGACAGTGATGCCTCTATTTCTCCTAGCCAATTGCATCTTGGCTTCTGGAAGTCGGCGACTTCTTGCTATTATTAGTACAGGGGAAATGAAACGCTGCCGAATGATAGGGGTCTTCAGAATTCCTTGGACTTCCCCGCATTCCCAGATCCTCAGGGACTGCTTGAGCCTGTCGGGCTATGAGATGCGGTGGGTAGAATACTACTAAGGCAATGTGACGATTTCGATGTATTTCTCTGCTAAAAATAGATGATTAGTATCAGAATTGAGACCTCTCCTTTTCGTGACGAATCATACCTTTTCATATTATCACATTCTTTGTGCTGAGAGAACCGACAAAGAGTTGGCAGGAACACGTCTGCAACTAAGATGAAGTTCATGATATGGAAGCTTAAAAAGCCAATTTTAGTAGATCTCATGACAGCTCCAGCACAAAGATTTGAGCTAGAACCAACTCGTATTAGCGGCAATCCGATGGCAATCCAATTTAAATTGTGGTTTCTCCTCCACAGGAACCTTTGCATGGATATCGCCTCTCAAACGTCCAAGTACGCCGATATACAGACCTTGTTCCGGAAAAATTCCCCTTCTTTGTTCTTGGCTTCGTTTTCGTTTCGCAAGATCGGACCTCGTATAGAGCCAAGACTGACTTGAATAACATTGAGACTGGTGGGGTCGCTATATATACCATGTTGAAGGTAAGGGGGGTTACCCCTCTCGAGGTATGATTGGATCCCATACCTTGACATCAACCATGTAACCACATCCCTACTTCCATGCCATTCTACTCCAGCGAAGCACAACAGCCTTAGGAGGGGAACAGCATCTCGCTTAAGGCGCATCTCGTAAACTTACCCCCCAATTGGCCGTAAACGAAAACGAAAATTCCTTCAGAGATCCAGTCGCCTCAGTTTCCCGTTAGATTTTTAGAAGCTGAACAAAACCCTGCTATTACTATCGACGCGGAGCAGAAAGCGGCGAATACCCATATGCAAACGTCACGGGACCATTCCGATTTTAGCCTTGACGACTGGGCTCCTAGCTGGATGTACGGACAAAGACGAGAAGCGAAAGGTTGATGAAATGGAAGTATACATGTTGCGAGTTGCGAAAAGTAAGCGAAATAGACAGGGTGTTGACGAGCACCATCTGTTTCAGGTTCATGAGACGATCCTTTAAGCTCGGGATATCGAGCAACTTTAGCGGTGGGGGACTGTACCTACCTTTTCCATCAGAGATATAGTAAGCTACTTTTTCCAACCATCCCAATTGCGCCCAGGGGTATATTCAGCTTCTTGTCTGAGAGGTGAAGCGGATATCTCCGCGGCCAAAGACGACTTCAACTGAGCAGCGAGCCAAGATTTCAGAAAAATACTGCCATTGTCATTGTTCCCAGTCTACGCGTAGGGCCAATTCGCCGTAGTCAGCAAGTAATTATCATTGAGCGTCAGACATTTTCTTTGTTCCAATCAATGGGTTGGGTTCCTTTCTTACCGCTTGGCTGGAAGTGGGTGACTTCCAAGCCCCAACCTCTTAGTGGAGAGTCAAATAACAAGCCTGAGCCTAGGCTATGTAAGAGCATCAGGCCTCCCATTAAGCTGATCGGATGAGTAAGAAGTTCTTGAAAAGTGGTTGATTAAAGGTACGAGTGAGTTGGAATGGTTGCCCCGAGCCTCATTTCTGGAATGCCATAATATAATCCACGATTTTTGATGATTCTCGATCCCAACAAGCTGCGAAAATATTTGTTCAAACGCCAATTATCGATTTTTTGCAATCATCGTCGAAATGAGAGTTTGTTTCGCCTTATTCGCCGTGTGAATATTAATGAGACTTGTCGTCCGAGGTCTTGATCTCATCTGGCTTGAGACTATTAATAGTGCGACCCACCTGGTTCCCGTTCTCCGTATCTACGTCATCTCCCGAGATCTCGCTGTTGCGCGATCGTGAGTTTAATTCAACATCTTTCTCATCACATCAACACAAGTGACCGCGCCGCGGCTTCTGAGTTGAGAAGAAATTTCGTTAAAATCAACTACTTTTTATCTACAATAGGGTGATTGACAGTCGTCGCGTACCCCATCCCTAGCTTCCACTTATTGCTGATTTTTTCTCTGGAGCCCCACGAGTTGTTTCTAAGCTTGGATCGCGGATACGGCTTTGACGAAGCATTAATTTTCCAAAGGCTTAACTTGTTCGAGCGCCTTTGCAGGTCTTCTCTAATCAGAAGACGAAAGAGCAAGCCCCCAATGCAAATGTACCCTCCTGTAGACAGCCACAGATGCGAGAAGGCCAAGAAGATCCCTCCTTGTTTTATCTCGATGGACTGATCACCTTGCCACCTCTTTTAATCGAGATTGCTATATGACAGGAGATTTGTGGAGGAAGCCACATTCTAGTAAGTGGATTCTCGCCACTTAATACTATGTTATTACTGCATACTGATCAGTTGCTTTGCTGATCTCTAAAACACCCGTGCCGAGAATTGCACAGACTTTCGTCAATGGATTTTCTATTTCTCCTCTTTAGGCTCTTGGGGATATTTATAGTAATACCCAAAAGGCTCACTAGGGGGTACAACTGATACCTCTGATCTGCAAATGATTAGGAAAGGTAATTCGTCGCTGCATGCCAACCGAAATAGTGAACCAAATAAAACCCCTCTTGTCCGCCCAACAGCACCAGCCACACCTCCAAAATTGGTAAATATGCCGTTTTATCTGAGAGAAATATCATGCGCCCAAGCTCATCCAGCTGCCATACCGGAAAAAGACGGGATACCTCCGAATCTTCGAGTGGGAACGCTTCACGCAGAGGAATAACCGCCCGAGAACCCAATGAAAACTCCTGCTAGACTGAAACGGGGACGTGAATCTCCAAAGGTTGCCTCTACAGTTGAATCGGAGTATACGGAGTTCCCTTCCATGATAGCCCGGTCGGAACACTCGAATGGATCAACCCATGGATCATTATGCCTTGGTTGCATATGCCGAGCGAACTCATGGTTTGAATTCAACAAATCGTCAAAGCGGTCTTTGGAGAGTTGAAACTTCGACATATGGAACCCCGCATACTCAGCCAAGAATGTGAGGAGAGGGTGGTTTGCAGGGACGGTTTCAAAAATCATTTCGAAGAGGTCAAGAGCCAGGTCTCTGTCTTGATCCTTCTCCAAGTCCAAAAGAAAAAGGCTCAACTTGATCTTGCGCTAAGCACACACAACCAGAGAGTGCATGAGGTACGTATCCGCGAATATGTACACATGAGCATGGAGGAATATTGGGTGTCCAAACTCTATAACGCCTGCTATGCTCATGATTCCTGTCACCTGCCGAGCCATTGTGGGAGCATAGTTCCCACGGTAGGCAAAGTTGAGAAAGCAGGGGATCACTTCTTCTGGGACAATCTTATCGAAACGGTAAACACGTTCCTCTGTTTCCTTCCAGGGCTTGCTGCACGCGGAATGGATCGCGGCACTTGATCTTTTTAGAACGTCTTCATGGATGTAATAACTCCTAGATGAGCCTTCCACTTGGATCCGCCAGATGTCCGACGTAAAATAACTGAATCAAATGTTAGCACGATAATGTTCTGGCAAGTGACGTATTGCAGTACTTACTGCTCATCCCTGAAACTTAAGTCACCTAGGCCAGCTCTAAGTGGAAGATTATCTGGGAGAATTTCGCGAGCCTGAGAAATTGACAAGTAGTCGCGCGAAGAACCAGGAGAAGATTCAGGCTCCATCTCGATAAGACGTGAGTAATGCCGTATACCGGGAGAAAGCCTGCGGGATAGTAGAGATGCCGCGACGCAGTAGAGCAGTTACTGACGGTGCGGTGCACCAAAGATGTTTGAGAACGATGTTGCGGAACTGAAATCTCAATGTGAAAGAAACCTTGGCTGAAAGCCGCCATCTTTCTTTATGAGGCATCTACCGATCAACTTGAAGTGAATGACAAGTCACGAGAAATAACACTCTTGTGAGCGCTCATATCTCCGGCCAATTCCTCACATCTATCCTCTCTACTGGTGGCTCAATCGAGTGCCTTGACCGCCTCTAACGCCCGGATGCTTGCTGCCCCGGAAGTTGGTTGGGTTCTTTTATATATTTTGCTCGTAACACCAAAATATTCATTCCTTTAACGGGGGTCCTAAGCGCTGAAAGAGCTGAAACACAATTGTCATTAACCAGTAAGTACTGGTGTTAGGGCTTTATCCTAATATATCCCCCATTACATTAGTTGCATGTGGGAATGCATTGCCGTTGTATACTAATAACTTGGGCTTTGCGTTACATGCTACTACCATACACATGAGGGTGTTTCTAATAGGAATAAACAAACAGAAATACAGCGAAAGTGTTCTTATGAGGCAATAGAGGTAGTGGTAATTGATTGACTATACTATGAATGACTGAGCCTAAGGGCTCTATCGCAACAAGAAGCCGCTCGGGAATACCCATGGGGTCACATCGGGGTTAAGAAGTTGATTCCACACTGCTTGGCGTTCTCGAATGGGTCCACAGCGAGCATAAATAGATCTGGACCTTGGGGGTCGAGGGATTTACAGAGTTTAGGGCCTGCCCTAGAGTCGATTTCTTGCTCACTCAAATAATTGAGAGGAACCGATTCTCGCAGACGTTCGGGAAAGCACTGCAAATATTGCCGCCCATATTCCGCATATTTTACGAAAAACCATAGTAATTCGTCGTCTTTTTGAAGGTTTTCGTGAGCGCAGTCGATCAAATCGAATACTACATCTGCTTTCTCAATGGTTGTTGGGGGCCCCATTTGCCGGAGGAAAACTTTGATGAGATTGCTCGAATAGTCCCCCAGGGAAGCCACTTTGTAAGTGTCGGCAAACACATAAACCTCGAGATGGAAAAACAAAGCATCTGTATCCAGGGCGCCTTTAGGTGGGTTGGTGTTCGTATCATATTTGTGATGATAAGCGTGATCAACGAAAGCGCGCAGGATTTCCTCGGTAACAGCTTCGTCAAAAGTGTAGAGGCGTTCTTTGGATTCGATCCAGGGGTTATCGCAGACTGCCTTCAGCACACCACTGCAATCCTTGAGGATTTCCTCGTGGATATAGAATACTTTCTCCGAATGGCAGGTCATCAACTTCCAGAGTTCTGCCTCGGAGTTTGGCTCATTGGCAACACGAGTTGATGGGGGGGCAACATAACCTGGTGTAGGAACGTCAAGAGACATGGTTGATGGTATGGGATTGTGGGTGTTAGAAGAGTCAAGATTCTCGGCGAGTAGGTTGGCAGCTGGGTAAGAACGAGAAGGATGTGAAAGAGTAGTGGAGAGAAAGAGGGAAGAAAAGTTCAAAAAGAAAACAATGACGGTGTGATTTTGTAGGTTTGAGAATGATAATTGAATGTATTTCCCGACAACAACAACAACAAAGGATACCCAGGGTGAGAGCGAAAAGACCTCCCGTAGGGTTGGAAGTTCCGCTAGAGGAGATGTTGTTTAAGGACAACACAGGGAACGAACCGTCTTGAGGTTAATGTGTTACGTAAAATAGGCACCCGGGGGGAGTGGACACAAGACCTTGGGCGCCGTTCTCTAAATCGCGGTCGAACGCAAATGTGGCGAGTTCCTTATCGGTGAAGGAAAATACATCCCGCGATGAGCCACATACCTTCGGCAAGAAAAGTCTGAAGAACTTCCCGTCAGTCCCCAGCATCAGAGCTTCGAGTCGTTGAGGCGATAGTCGTAAACCATCCAGCCTGTTGCTGGCATACAACGAGAAGAAAGAAAGCAAGGGATCTTCCTCCCGAAGATTATCGAAGGCGTAATCTAAGAGATCGAAGATGATCTCCCTGTTACTGTTGTCGCTCTTAATATCCTGGGTTGTAAAGTGCCTAAGGCCTTCGCATATCTTTCCTCGGGCCAGCAACTGTAACTCAGGAATCATGTATGTGTCGCCAAACACGTAAAGTTGGATATGAAGAAGAAAGGGATGCCTGGCTTGGTCGGGCAGCGGCTCGTCATCGTGATTATCATCGGCGTCATTGGCGGAAGAGTCCAAATCTCCCTTCTCACCTACCTGACATAGGCTGTCCGAGTATATTGAAGGGGTTGCAGGAATATCGGGTGTTGGCACAGGGTGAGTGTAGTCTCCATAGTAAGCATAATTGAGAAAGCCAGATAACACTTGTTCGGTGACAGCTTCGCCGAATGTATAAACACGTTCAAGGGTTTCCAACCACTCACGCTCACACACGGAGTAGAGTACTGGAGATAACTGCTTCAAGAGCTTTTCATGGATATAGGATGGAGTGTCCGAGTTGGCAGACTTCAGCTTCCAAGGAGCTAGAACAAGGTTAGCTCAAATTCTGCACGGCAAGAAGGGGTAAAACTCTTACGGCTCGTCCATGGAGCATCTTGCAGCAGTGTGGTGGTTTGAACAGCCATGGTCAGTGCCTCTATTGGATAGTTCTCCTTATAATGAGAGGTGAGATGTTGGATAATGGTGTTCGAATTGTTGTTCAAGTCTCAACGAATTTATGGTGGTTCGAACATTGGGATTCGGTACGTCATGACGACGGAACACTCTCGTTGAAACTGTCCACGACCTTCACCGCGGGACAAAACGGTTACTGATGACCCCTCAAAAGCTTCCGACGCTTATGATGATTGCTTTACGTATAACTTTCTCATAAACGGTATTACTATGGTCGCGGGTAATACTGCCCTGGCGACAATGGCCAGCAAACGCTGGGGCTGGCGATAGCTTCTGTTAATCGAATCTCGAGCGGGAGTACCGTATGGATAATATTGCTGAAATCAAGAATTCTCGAATCAAGAATACTCGAGTAATTAGTTGATGAGACTCTCGAAACACTCGAAAATTGAGTGAGATTCGCAGACGAAAAATCTGATGAAACTCGTCACTGTCAACTGTCAAAAATCAGTCAAAGAGATACTCAGAAAGCAGTTATAATTGTCTATAAATTCAGGATACAGGTGAGTCTCCCCCTTAATATTTTTCGCAATGGAGGAGTCATAACGAGGTACAAGCTCAGCCTATCTAAGAGTTGACGGCTGCGAAAGGCGTTGAAGGTAGAAAATTAACTACGAATGGAGCTATATTCATCAAACTGTGAGTGTTATGTACTCGATAAACTCGAAGGATTTAGTCTCAGGCCGGTCATGACTGAGTTTACTCCTTTGGTATGCCTTCTTCTACCTTGAAAGTGCCATCAGGCTGGACATAACCAGTGCTAGCTTGGCCGTTCCACTCATTCTCCATCTTCTCTTGATAAAACTGGTCGCGGACCTTGCCCGTATTCTTCTTACCAGCATCCTCATACATCCACCACCCCGTCAAAGGTTGAAGAGTGTCCAGGCACTTATTGCCTGACTTGTGGCCCACATGTGGCGTCGACTCAAACCCGACATGCCCCGCCAACAGCTTTGTGTTAATCACTCTCCCGCCGTCGGGGGGCATGTAGGTCACAGGGACCGTAACAAATGCCGCCGGGACCTGGGTGAATTCAACAGAATGGTGGGTAAAGTACTCATTACCGTACCCGGTCTTGGCGAGACACTTGCCGTCCTCATCCCAGAAGCAGAACGCAACCATCCACCCGGTCAATGTGTCCATGCCGCTGCCTGAGTGACGATTGATCATGCGGCTCCAAAAGTTAATGACCTCCGGGTCATCCGGTCCCTTTGTGATGGTGGTAATCATGGACTGCAGAATGGGCCGCAGCATGCTGCAGAAGCGAGACGGCTCTTCCCCGTACTCGGTGAGCTTCTCGAGGCGCCGCTGTATCTCCTGCCAGTCACTCAACTCACCTAGGAGCGTCACGTTCGGAATACCGCAGCAGGTGGCGTCGAACACATAGTCGAAGTACTTTTGCAGAGTACCCATCATGATAACCGCAGCGACCACCTCATCATTGACCGTTGTCGTCGTAAAAGAAGGAAGAATCCACTCGCGCAGCTTCGGATCGGCAATATTCTCGTCAATGAGATTGGTCATGTTACGGCACATAAGGCCCATGTCCGGCTGGCCCGGATCGCGCACTATCAGTCCCTTCTTGCCGTCGTGTGCGACAAACGACGAGCGGAGCTCTTCCGAGTGCGCGTTGACATAGTAGCTGAACTGTGTCAGAATGGCGAACCAAATGTCCTCGGGCCGCAGCACCAGGTTATAGTGATCCGAGTAGGCATAGTAGGCCGCACGGACCAGGCCGTGATCTTGGATCGAAAGAGACAGATTTTTGAGTTTGGCATCTGGGAGAGAGGTCTGCTGCCCTAGTGCCGTGTTCAAGATGGGGCCAATGTCGCTCGCATTCTTGTGGGCGAGCTTCTTTAGCACGTCTTGCGAGCTCTTGTGCACTGTCCGCAGATGCTTGGGCACAGGACGAGCTTCGTGCTTGGCTACCTGGACGGTAACTGGCATTTTGGTAACTTTTTCTCGAGATTCAGAGAGGGTCTCGTCTTGTGTTGGCTTTACGGTTCTTGAGGTTCTCATGAACGAGAAACAACACGTTATGTGGGAATACCATGATGCCATCGTTGTTGATGCATCTAAGAGATGATGTGGGGATAGACATTCGTCGTAGAGTAGGCAGCCAGATCATAAATAAGTTCTTTGCTTAGCTAAGATGAATCATTTGAGTAGAAAACTGGGGGCCCGGCCTGACGGCCGGACCGGGGGCCCTAGATCACGTGGACAAGGGGGATTCCATAAGGGTTGAGAATCAGCTTCCATTGTTGAACCCCTAGGGGGTAGGAACCAGCTGGTGATGACAACCTTTCGAGAATAGAAGATAGGCGAGGGGGTATTAAAGGGTTATATCGGGTATATTAACAACCAATTAAAAGGTTGGTTTTCTGCCGGACTGCTTACGTACTCATTCGTGACACACCGCCTTTGCTGTTGAAGTGGGGCGGGCTAGTGCAAATGAACGATTATGATTGGCCCAAACCTTAATTGAAGAGATATGATTGGCTAAAAGCAAGTCTTGGCGAAAATTGAGAATCGCTCTGGTGTCGATTTTCTTTGACAACGCCGAAAGACCCTAATCCCACTGGATTTGGTCTGTTTGTTTGGTTTGGCCCCAGTGTGATCTAGGGCACTCCAGCAATCGCTCACTCCTAGAGGTCGCTCATTTTCTCATCAAAATTGCGTAATTTTTATAAAAGTTTTCCCAACAATCACAAAGGTCTGATATTCAAAAGCCTGCGATGTAGTTAGGTTCACGATTGCTGCTCTTTTGATCGACGTCGCCTTTAAGTTTAAGGTTATCAGACTCAAGATAAGAAAGTGGGTCTGCCGCAACTCGTGGGAGTTGGAAGTCACATGATTATACCTCAATTGAAGCTTCTTGATAAATGCATTCATTGGAATTCCATCATCTATGTATGTAATATACCAGGCCGATGCATAAATCGTACCACATTCATCTTCATCACATCACACCAAAGCATTCTATCTATTCCATCCATTCAATATATGATCGGCTTGGGCCCCAGCTCTCCAACGGCACAGTAGGTACTGTAAAATCCTGATTTTAAGAATTTCAGCCCGACCACCCCAAAGCCTCCAATTCCTTCCTAACCCCATCCTCCGTCTTGATCTTCTTCATCTGCGTATCCTCCAACTTCTCTCCACCCGCCAATCTCATCTTCAACTCATCGATCGCGCGAATCTTCTTCAATAGACCGCGGACTTTCTTCTCTTGCCCTCCGCCGGGTGTAGTTGGGGAAGTGACAGTTACACCTGGGGCAGGAGCGCCAGCTTGGTTCTGGGCGTTGCTATTTCGGCGATCGTTGCTGGGACCGGTTGGTACTGGAGGAGCGCCACCGTTAGGGCCGCGGTTCGCGTTGCTGTGTTGGCGGCGGTGGGTGCTTCGGCTACGATCGCGATTGTTAGGTCGGCCAGGATCCAATTTACCATTATTGGGATTGTTATTTCCCTTCGATCGGCTACGATCGTGACCCCTCCTCTCACGTCGTTCGGGGCTAGGATTACCGGAACCAGGGCTTCGTCCGGCGTTGAGGTCAACCGGAGGAGAGCCATCTGCATTCAAAGCACCTTCTCTCTCCGCGATTTCCTTCGCCTTCTTAGCTTCTCGCTTCTTCTTATTCTTGGCTGCTGATTTGGATAGTTTCTCTTCTCCATCCGCGCCGGGTGGCAGCGCTACACCACCACCTTGAGCAGCGCCAGGGGGTAGGTATTCGGTTGGCTCTGCGCCTGGAACTTCGCGCCTTCGAGCTTTGCCGAACCCGTTGATGGAGCTCGCGAAGTTCGAGGATTCGTCTCTCACGTAGGCAGCTCCTCCTTCATCCTCACGCTTGAAGGCAAGAGGGGTGCTCAGGCCACGAGCACCAGGGGGGCGGTAAGCACCAGCTGGCTTGGAAGGAGTCTTCTTCGCACCCAGATATGCCAATGCAGAGGAATGCGGGGTTGGCATAGGATGAAATGGATCCTCGGCCGGGTGACTTGTGGGATTCTGAGGACGCCAGCAGACATGATACAGCTCGTTCAAGTCTTCGTTGTACATCAATCCACCGCCAACATGCCAGATGCGCAATCCGTTATCGACTCTCAGCCTTGGGCTCGTAGTCGCGGTCAGAATGTGTTTGCCATCCGGACTCCATTCGCAAACACTTGTGTTTGCAGCCTCAATGGTGGTTACTTTCTTGAACCCCTTCTCCAGGTCGTAGATATCCATCTGACCTGCCAAGTTTCCGAAACCGGCGACGATGACGAAGCGGCCATTCGGTGAGAATATGATAGTATTTCGTGGTGCAAGCGCGAAATGGTGGGTTGCGACAGCACGGGTGTTGAAAATAGTGGTCTTTGCTGGCATATATCCATAGACGACACCAAACTCTTTCGAATTCGGCGACCACATAACATCGTGAATTGGGCCCTCCTTATCTATTAAGAATTAGTATACTCTGTTCCTAGGAAGGTATTCTGTTGCACTTACCCAGGTCAATCCTAGAGTCGAACCCTCCACTCGCACTTAGGAGATAAAGTGTAGTTTCTCCATAATAACTCTTCCCAGTCTTATCAACTTCAGTTTGTGCGAGGACAATCAAGGTAGTTCCCAGGTTGTTCCACTTCAACTGAACTTTGTCACCTTTGAAGAAATTCTTCTGCGACACTGGTGCCCCAAACTGCGGGACAGCAAACACTTTGACAGTAGCGGGAAGGCCCTGTATGGAGTCAGCGGATGATTCGGTATAAGTAATAGAGGATCTAATCCAACCTTGCGTTCGGGAATGAACACCGCAATAGTATGGTTCTTCCCAGGGGAGACCGCAAAATCAGCCACACCCTCAACCCGTAACTTATTCCAGACACTCGAAAGATTTCCACTTTCGTAAAACTGGACCTCATTGGTGACGACACGCGCACAGTAGCGTTCATCATAGGTATACTGCAGATTCCAGCCAGTCTGAGACTTCTGAACGAATTGTCCAACGACTGTGCGCTGCTCGGCCCCATTCTCTCCATTTGAGTTTCCACCCTCCTCAACCACTCTCCAGACCTTCAAGTTCTTTGTCGCGTCTCCATTCTCGTCCTTGGAAGGCCGCTGCCACGTAATCACGAATGTTCCGAGGGGTGAGAATCCGAGCTCGAAAACGTTGTCGGCCGGGAGGGTCGCAATAGCGTGTCCGACTGATGGATCAATGACCGTGACACTGAGGAGACCGTTAGATACTTGTTCTGCATTGAGATATAATACTAGTTGTGTGGTGTGTGACCTACCGATCTGCAGACGCCCATGCAAAATACCGCCCGCATGGCGAGTATGCGCAGCACCGCAGGTTCCCTTCGGGTCTACGCCCCGTTAGCTTCAGTCACCCCTTCATCCACTCCAGCAAGCATATATATATACCTCGTAAAACCAGGCAAGGGTTCATAGACCGGAGCAGCATCCAAGATCCCAATCCCCTTCAGCATTCGATCTATATTGTAAAAGTCAGCCACAGGGCACTTGAGCACGGTCAGAAAACCACCGATCGGGAGCAGGATAACCCACAGGCAAGTTGTGTAGGAGCCGCCATGACTATCTAAAGTCACAGAAAGAAGCGAGTTCGAGAAATGTAGAGTTCGAGGTAAAGGTTGAGCGAACGTCCAGATAGACGAATTTTGGGGTGTTCAAGCAGAAGGTAAAGACTTTTTTTAAAAATCTCTCTCCCGCAGAGATATGGTATCTCTTGATTCCTTTCCTAGTTGCAAAAAGTGTCTCTTTGCGTTTATTTCTCTCTCGAGATCCGTAACGTTTATGCAAGTGTTCGACGAAGGCAAAAAAACGTGGACGGATATAATTGATCTTTGGATTCTTTCCCACAGCAAATCTTGGGGGGTAGTAAATTCCCTTCACTCTTCACTCCTTCTTTTTCCTTTATGAATATTCACGTTTCTCCTTGCTTGACAAGTGAATGCCAGCAAAAGAAAAATTGCAGGTGAATGTTTTAAGGAACTAGTGAGATTCCCTTCTTCGTGAGTCGGGGGGTCTGTCGTAGTTTGTTTGGGGTTTGTTTCGGAGCACAAAGAGGGTTGAAGAAAGGCTGTCTTTGATTGTAGCAAAGAACCTATTTCTCCAGTTCTTTTTTTCACTTTTCGAGTGCTATCGACGTGGGCGGGAGGAAGAGCTCTCGCGGCGAGCGGGCGGACGAGGACCGGGGGGGAGAGCGGGAAAACGTTGTTGAGGGAAGAAAAAAAATTGTGGCGGAAAATCTTCAAATTGTCGTTTTTGTGAGAATTAACGTGACCTGCGAGGAAAAAGAAAAGAAAATTCTCAGCTGGAGCGCCAAGACTTTCGGTCTAGACAAGCTTTGTGGCGTAAAGTGGTCATGTGATGATGACACTGACATTGAGCTCGTGACGCTTTGATATCTTCATGTCATTCTTAACACTATTGATGTTATTGATATTGAATAGCTAGAACTAACCCCCTTCAAACGATAGACAATGACTTATGTAGTCGCCACTCAATAATACTCATCACTCATCTCAAAAAACTACCGATAACCTTGCTGGTTCGACACCTTCCATAAGCTTATTCCAGAGCTCTGACCTGCCGATAGTGTCTCACCGTGCCTCTATCGTTGCCAAAGAAACGGTCTGTCGCGAAACTTCACTCAAGTCAGATACCATGAAGAAATAACTCCAAAAAAAGAGGCTAACGCACCTCCAATACAAGTGAGAAATAAGCAGGTTCTCACAACCCTTCAGGTACTTCTGGATCTGTCTATCCTGTTTCTCGCCGTAAATTGGTATAGCCGACAAGGTCAGGTACCACCGTTCGCAGAGTCGGTTTAGTTCCTGGCCGACCAAGTTATACGCTTCTTGCTGCGAGGCCCCGCCGCTACGGTACGTTTGGATGATGTTTAAATTATGAGTACCAGCAGCCTATGAACCAAGTTAGCACTCCTATTTTTAGGAGGTCAAATATACTTACATATTCTTTGTGGTATGACAAGACATCCCTATGCCTAACAAAGCTAACGGTAAGTTTAGGTCCCGGGGCTAAAGAGCGGACTAAACGTACAACAAGAGGAAATCCTTCACAAGTGTCTGAATTGCTCTAAATTGCCAACTTTCAAAGATCTTGTCGGGGATAGCGAGGTCGTAAACATACCTGGGAGCGCATCAGTAGTGATCAAGCCGAAGGCAAACTGAATGAAATACTCAATAAGTGGTAGAGCAAGATAACATTCGACAGTTGGCCTGCGAGTATCGAGATAGGCCTCAAAACCCACTACGGACTCTATACCCTGTTGGACCCTCCTAAATATCGCCTCGCAATAGTCTTTCGCGTAAGATCCAAATCTCTGCCGAGCGCCTATGACAATTGTTTCCGTCAACGAAAGCAAACATGAGGTCCCCTCATATTAATACTCACCCTCGTGAGGACACTGCACGTTTATCAATGACGGATCAACCCACAAAATTAAACGAAATGCGGACCTTACCTGACTTACACGGAGCCATATACTCCGGAATAGATCGCCCAGAGGCGTCCACTCATGCCTGCTCTCCGATGTTGTTATTGCCTCGATAATCGCATTCATCTCCCTTCGAGCACTTTCTGTATTGCGTCTGCGACTACCGTAAAGAAACACTAATTGGAGACATATCAGCAATATGTTTTCGGGTGCACTTAACTGCCCACTCACTGCTATTGAAAGGCAGCGCCTAGAAAGTGGATGAAATAAACAGTTAGACCTTGTCAACGGTATAGAACTATCAGGTACATGGCTTACCCAGTTGAAAAAATCGCACACCGTGCGAAGCTTGATCTTATCGGAATCAGGGAAAAGCATCCCCGCAAAGTAATCGTGACGACGCTGTTCTAACTGGTAAAAGCGATCGGGTTGCAGATTGAGCGCTCTAGAACATGGTCAGCCTGATCAAGGCATTGCCTATTATTCTAGTTTCACAGACAATCTCATGTGTTCCATAGAGTCAGCTCCGACTTCTATATGGTAAGGATTAAGAGACGGTTCTTTCGACAAAAAGGATGTGAAAAGGTCGGGTATCATAACTGTAGGCTCTGATTCGAAGGTTGATGATGTCCCACTGGCAGTCCCGTTCCTTGCATGCTTCCAATTCTCTGGGAGAGCGGCAGTAAACCCTTCACCGGATGGGTGCCCGGATTGCTCCATGCTTGCCTAACGCCCTAGTAATATATGTTCAGGCCTGGCAATAAGTTCAAACTAAATAGACGATATATCTCTAGCAATGTGAAGTTTTGAGATAAATAATGCTTGAAGCCTCGACACTCGAAAGGATGTAGAAGGGTAGCTTGAGAATCCCTTCTCAAGCAATGGATCATGAATGACAGGTGCCCGGATTTCCCGTTGGGAAATCACATCGATGGAGAGGAAGGAGCCATCTTAATAGCCCCAAGCAAGTCCGAACTTCATACCAACAAACAGAAGCGCTTTCTCACCGCCCAAGTTGGCAACAGTTATCGGCCAAACCCCCGATCGAGGTTGAGACGCAATATCCAAAATGTGAGTACAGCCCGAGCATTGGAGAGCTACACTTCATGTTCATCACCAATTGCCCAAGAAATAAACCACCCGATAACCATACAACAGATATAATAATGCTCGTTTACGTTACATACATAAGGGAGCTGTTGTAGGCACAAGGTGCCATTGATCATGGAAGCGGACAATGTGAAGTTGGTGGTTGGAGAGTCGTCGGAACAGCCCGGTCCAATGTTTTTCCACTCCATCACAGAAGACACCAGATCCTCTCCTATCCTGCATCAAGCAGACTGTCTGTGCAAGCACCTTTTGGTAATAAAACGGAGGAAGATTAATACATAAATAAGTGTGATGAAAGTCGGCCGAACGGAGACGCGAAAATTTATTTTCATAGTAATGGCCTACATGAGAGAAGCAACCGTGGTCAAAGAACCGTCACAAAGCCACAGAAACGAAAGAGAACGAATGAGACCTGTCTCATTGATTAACAGCCATAATTATAGTACAGACTCTGAATCTCCCCATAAACCCTCGCGCTCTCAGAATCGCCCCGCATAAAACTATCGCCCTCCTTGTTACCCCGCCAGATATCGATGATAGTCCCACACCCCGAAAGGATGGTGGCCTTCGTTTCCACAATCTCAGACTCCGTGATATTCCATCGTTTCATCATCCGGACACTCGCTCTGAAATTGAGCGTGGACGTGAATTGGCGAGGAAGGTTTTCGAGTTCGCTATTGCTGAGGACGTCGAAGGGGAGGCCATACTGCTCTTTGAACGCAGACTTCCAGCCATCCGCGCGCCCTGGTTTGACCATGCTCATGAATGTGATGAGCATAATATCAGCGGTGACGTTTCCGCCGTGTGCAACGTCGTTGCGAAGGTCGGCCTCGGGGAGGTCTCGGCCCCCAGGCTTCCAACCGAGTCACTGGTGCCCCATCACCAGTGGGTTGGTCTCATCTGCTCTCTACTCACTCTCACCAATCACCTCTGCACTCGCCCTGGTCCGACTTCTCACCGTCAGGCAGAAAATCGTCTTGATGACGTCTTTCAAGACAGCCCGAGCAGACTCCTCCTTCTTATACCTTCTAACGAATACCATCTCAACGCATAAAAATGCGACGATTAAGAATAGGATCGAAAGCATCCTCACGACTCTCACCCCCGCGATCTTTTCGATATAATCAAGTGTCTCCTTGACACCCATCTCGCCCCTCTCGTCTCCGTCGTCTTTGCTGTGTTTCGTCGTTTGCGTGGAAATGACCAGCCCAATCGTCTAAAACACAAGTTCGAAGATTTCGGAGTCCCTCTTCTAGGGCCAGGGCCAGATACTTCTGTCTCATAACAGCTTCTCTCTCGATAAGTTTTCTATGTTGAGCCATAAACTCCATCCCTGCGTCGTTGGCGATGGTTGTGCTTCCATCGTTGTCTGATATAAGCTCACTCGACGAACATTCCACTAACAATATCAAACACCTGGTTGTCACTCAACGCATCCACATCCGTATAACCAGGATTATCGTTGTCGTTCTTATCCTCGTCTTTTCGTGCAGGTGGCTTCTTCCACTGTCCCGTCAGCCGCAAAATTATCGGATCCTCGCTTTTCCATTCCTCACGCCACAGGAGGTTCAGCGGACCAAGCATATCGGTTGTACGATTCACTAATGTGGTGGCCGACATCCCCAGAAAAAATCTCGAGTCTCGAGCGCGCATTGAGAGAATGATAGATGATAATGATCACAATCTTGACGCTAAGACTTCTATCATTGAAGTAGAGATGATTGCGTGTCAACTTTCCGTCAACGAGCCTGAAGTGTTCAGGAATTTGTTTGGAGACGACCCCCGTTCCACATCTGCGAGAATGAGTCAGATGGCTTCTATGACGCTTAGACTTTGACGGAATCATGGATTGACTTATTTCTCCAAGACAACGTCTTTTTTTTGGTGTGGTCCCAGTGTTCGGATTCGGTACGAGGGGCTATCTTGGTTTTTTGGCGGTGCGGGCCTTTTTGGTAGCCGAATCAGAGCCTCCGCCTCTGGTTGCGCCGGGTTTTTTGGCTGTGACTGCCGCAGGCATGGTTCTAAGAGACGCCGACAAGATGCTGTTTAGATATATGGAAACCCGATTTACCAGGAGGATATAGGTTATTTGCAGTACTTACCGAAGCTGAACGATGGTGATGGTATAACAGCTGATAACCCAAGCCAGAGGGGCAGGAGATCGGATTTTGAAATATTAAGAGAAAGAAAGAAAAAGAGGAAGATTGTGGGCGAGGAGATATTAGTACTTGTTGACGATCCCGGCCCGTTGCTTTGAACAATTGTGGTTCCATCGCTGGATGACTTGACAATCCAATCTTTCTTCGTTGATACCCTATCATGATTACTCATGTACGCCTTGTTTTTTCTGGTTGCAATTCCACAGAGCTACGCAGACGGGCCGTGGCTCGAACGCACGTGTAGCTCGTTGCCATCAGTTGCCCCGGGTCAGGATCCGGATCACATTCGAATCCTGCGTCTTTTCTATGACTTCATGTTATCTTCGAAGCGAGGAGAGAAAAACAGTTACTCTCCCGTTGTCTTTAACTTGATGCCTGTTTCTGAGTGCTGCTAGTTCTAGATCCTTCCTTGGTATGATATTTTCTGCGTCTTCATACGTAGTCGCACCTTTCCTAACCCTTGCCTCGAACAAAAGCTTTCTTCTTCAACGTAGGCAGTCCAGACGGCGGCTATTGGGTCAATTTGAATAACACAGATGACGATCTGACTTTTCTCAGGACCTAATTATATTCCTACTCCCAAAAAAAGGAGTAGCTGACAGAAGAACGACTGAAATCGGAAAGGATACCTGCTAGGCTCAGGTTATATATATGCATATATGTATTTCCGTGTGTATCCCCCAGCGATGATACACTAGAGGGAGAGTGAAGATGATGAGTTTGAGAGGGTGAAGAAAAAAAGGAAGAAGAAGGAGAAGGAGAGAGAGGGGAAGATAATAGTCGCGATGGGCAGGAGAAATAGGTGAATGAATTAAGGAAGATGCAATGAATTCACTGGCAACCCCCTACTTCGAGTCATATATCTTCCCTTCCTTCCTTCCTTCCTTCCTTCCTTCCTTCCTTCACTCTTCTCCTTCTCTTCTCCCTCACAACTTCTCTATCTGCCGTCCTTATCTGCCCTTCTTCATTATATATATCAAATCAGCCCGGCTTGATACCCCCTGCACACCTTCTATATATATATACATATAGCCAGCATAAACTCTTGGACTGAATGTTCAAGCGACTGACTGGATAACCCCTAGTCAAGAACACATTAACGCATCCCTAGGTGAGAAGTCCATTCATAACAAGAAAGTTTTATACTAATCCAAATTCAGCCTTCTACAAAGAGATATACGATCGCTATCAGATCTACCAGACACTCGCGCTGTCCGAGCAAGCGGACGAGACAAGAGCGTGTCTCGACAATTTGAACGCCTAAATGTGTCTGGAAACACGGGAATCCTCCACCACCAGCACAATTTTCTTATAATTAATCAATCTAAGCGAAATACCGAAGCAAGCGACATCCCGATCGACCTTTGATGAACTTCCTCTCTAATTTCTAATTTTTAATTTGATATAGACCATCTATGGGTGATATAACGGAATGAATCGAATGCAGAGCTTCTATGCACGATATACTTCAGATGTGAGTGAGCATTGAGTCTTATAATGATGACTTGCTGACCTGATTTTTGCAGGAAGATAGAGTGATTACTTATATAGATATATATATATATATATTTATTGAGGAAACTTTCTGCCGTGTCCGCACATGCCAGAAGCATGCACGCTGTCCCGCTTTATGACTTGAGAATCGTGCAGTCAGATCAGAGCACGGCTTCTGCAGTTCAGATCTCTCGAAGTGATAAGACTTCACTCACGAGATCATGGACTTGAAACTTTCGACTGCGTCGCATTCATGACGTGTCACCTTGTCAACGAGAAGTTCTTTCTTGACACTGTCTCGACAAAAGATCTTCACGATGTTATTGCCTTCAAGAACAGACTGTACAAGACGCTCGACCCCGAATATCGCTTTCCAGAACTGCAAGTGATCCCGCCCAGCTACCCGCTACAATCACCTCCGTTGATAAGAACGAGTTCTTCGAAGCTGAGCAAATGTCTCAGTTTGTGAGACTCATGAAGTTTGGGCATCCTGCGATACAGTTGCATATACAGTACAGAATGCATCCGGATATCTCTAAGCTCGTTTCGCGTGAATTTTACAATGGAACCTTGATAAATCATGAGAGCTGTGAGAAATCTCAGGATGTTCAGGCGTTTCCAAACTTCATGAAGCACAAGGTTCCTAATTGCGCTCGAGACTCATCTTACTTCGTTTCTTCGAGACGAGCACCCTGTGGAGAAGAAAGGGGTACACCTCAATGTTCAATCCCGAATACATTGCTTCAATAGCTGATCTTGCTAGGAGATTTGTTGATGACAGATGTCAGCAAGAACAAATTCTCGTATTGTCATACTACGATGAGGAAAGGCGGCTCTTAGCGCTTTTATTGCATGGTAAATACAAGCTCAAAGGGATTCGTGTACAGAGCGTGAATGCTTCTCAGGAAAACGAGAACGACATCGTTCTTCTCTCTACTTGTCGTCCCGGTGGAGGACTGGGCCTGGGCTTCGTGGCGGACAGACGGAGACAGTGTGTTGCGATGAGTCGGGCTAAGGGTGGCCTCGTAATTTTTGGGTCTCAAAGAATGGCGGATAAGAGTCAGTCTGCAGGATTCCAGAGTTGGAGGAGAGCTATAGATCATCACAGAGCCGAGAATCGCCTTCACACCTTTCCAGGGTCACGTCGAACATTGGAGGAAGCTATTCGCATTCCAAATGACGAAGGTTTTGTCCAGGTGGCACCACAGTGATCTGGACAGTCGAACACCTGTATATAAATCCATACCACCTGCTATACGACTAGATGGGATGCCAGTCGCCTACTAGATGAAATACCAAACGGGATAGCATCTCCCGTGGCAATATAAATTAGATGAGGATTAGGCCAGCTATCATTCAACGCCCCTGAGAGTAGAAGCCAGCCGAGGGATGAATAAGCTATCGTTGAAGCCTCTGGGGATAGGAGATAAAGGAGGCTAGATAATAGAGAATTTCTAAATCAAGTACCGTAGAACTAGTTTTAACTAAGATTTATATCATGGCCTCTGGGTTTCGGTCTACTATGTAGAAAATAAGGAAGTTAGCGTTGGTGATGGTCAAAGTAGTATGATGGATGTAGCTATATAAAGCTATCGACTCATATTTACTCATGGAAGACCAGATACATCCCGATATTTAGAGGATTCACATTGCTAGTAGCGAGAGTTACACTCAGAGGATACATCGAACGCTAGACGTAGAGAAAGCTCCTCGCATACACTCACACCAATCGAACGAACTGAGAGAAAAGAAAAGGCGCATTTTGCTAGTCGTAATTGATATCTTGAACACACACAAAACATAAATAAAGAGTAGTTAAGAGTAGGCAAAGTGGGAAGAACATCCGATCCAATCATCACAATCAGCATTCTAGGTTAGATCCAGCCGCTCCAAGATCGGATCCCCCTCCCTTCCTTCATTCATTCCATCGTAAAAGCTTCACCACCCCTACGTCTTCCTCTCAGGAACATCCTCAGCCGTCTCCTCAACAGACTGCGGAGTCCTAACAGTCGTATCCACCACATTCGCATCATACGTCATCCCATCCATCATCCTCGCATCCGTCACCGGCTCGGGGGTATTCGACCCCGCAGGCGAAGGCGACGACCTCGCAACATCCCTCATCGGACTCCCTGTCTGAGGAGCAGTAGCAGCAGCGATGACCGCGCTCGCACTCGTCTTACTCATCGCGGGACTTCCCATCCTTGCGCCCCTGAGAGTGGAAACAGGTCCACTAAGTGTGCTTCCCGCACCTTCCCCGAAGCCGACCAGACTCGCGTTCCCCTCATCGCTCAACCCACCCATACTCGACGCATCAAGCCCCTCATCATCCATCATCTCACTCATCTTATCCGCACTATCAAAAATATCATCACTCGCCCCACTCGCCCACGTACTCGTCGTCGTCCTCCCCGCATTACTCCCCGTCGCACTCGCACTCCCAACCGTACTCCTTTCCCTCAACAGCGCAGCAGATATCGGATTCCCATTATTATCAAAATAAGGCGCCGGGTGCGAGTATGATGGCGGGTACTGAGAAAGGCTGCTGTGCGGGCTATGTTGATATTGGGAACCTGAGCGAGCGGTCGCGACGCGCTTGAGGCCTGCGAGGCGGGAGATGCGGTCTGCGCGTTCGGCGTCGAGGGTTGTGGTTGAGTTTGTGGAGGAGGTGGAGGAGCGGTGGTTATGGGAGGAGGAGTGGTGAGGATGGCGGTGGCCTTGGTGGCCGTCTTTAATGGCGGTTGTGGAGAGCGCTGAGAGAGAGGTTGTGCCGGAGTTGGGGGTACCGCTGGAGTGGGGGGAGGGGGTTAGTTAGTGCGCGGGTGGGAGGGGAAGGGGGTACGTACGGGCCCATGTCCGATGGGGTGACGGGGTCGGAGGGGGGAGGGGGGAGGTTGATTAATGTCGGCGTCGACATTTTGGCTGAGTGAATGCCACTGGTTTTGCGACAGAGGGTTGTTTCAAGTTATTCTGATGTCGCGCAAGCGGGGGAGAAGGGGTAAGTGTTCGTAGATTCGCTTAACACAATGCGCAGAGCGGTTCCTTCGATGTAGTCAGTGGTATAGTGATAGTATAAGAGAGATACCGTCGATGCCTTCAAGTGTTCAAAGAACTGTGGGATGTTTTTATAGTCGTTGGTGGTTGCTTCATTCTTTCTTTGGTTGGTCGATCTTTTGTTTGAAGGTTCAAAGTACGTCATCGATGTGAACTTGAGAATTGATGGTTGCTGATTGGTCGAGGTCGTCGACCACGCATGATGACTAATAACACGCATTTCGTGCCTGGAAAGTGAAGGCAGATGAAGAAAGGGGCAGTCACAGCATACCTGGAGGAAGAGAATAGTATATAACGAGTCCCTACATCTACATCTAGCAGAGTGAAATCAATATAAAGTACAACCTGAGCTCAATTGATATAGAAACTAAACATAAATCTACCCAAACACCAGACAATCGCTCGCTATCATAATAATTCATACAGATAGTATACTCGTTCATAGCCGTTCGCCTGCTAGCCCGCGGGATTATAGTTATAACCATACTTGCAGCAAGGTCCAGATATCCGACACATTCACACATAAATGCTGGAGGGTGCTCAAGTCGAGAACCTCACTCAACCCACGCCAATGTCAATGCTGCGTCCGACTCTGATACTGTCCCCGTAACTCATCAACCTCCCTTTGTAACTTCGACAGATCAGCAAGGATATCATTCGCATTCGAAGTGTCCGTCGTTGCTCCACCCCCTTCTTGGCCAGTACTTTTCGGGATCTCGCCAGCAGGAGGTATTACTGGATTCGCACTGTCTGCACTACTTCGACTCGAGGCCCTCAGCCGTCGTGGAGGTGGTGGACGTGGGGGCTGGATATTTTGGAGACGATGATGTTGTTTCCCAGAAGATATAGATGGTGTTCGGGATGGGGTTTGTTGGGTGGTGGACTCCTCGGTGCCATGATCGACACCTGAGCTAGGGACTCCATGTTGGGATGAACTTTCGGAAGATGATGTTAATGCGGTTCGATCCTGTCTACGAGGTGGAGGTGGTGGGACCTTGTGTGATGGTGCCGCATTGCTGCCGCTTGTCGAAGGCTGCGCGATTCTCCCCGAGTTACTTCTCGTCAAAGAATTCTTGGACGATCGCAACTGACTTTGTCGCCGTGCAAGAGGTGGGGTAGGAGGTTTCTTAAACTGTGGTGGGACGGATGATAAAACTTCTGGTGGGCTTTGCGTTGTGCGACTATCTGTTGGCGGGATGGACGCACCCTCGGTGGGTGGCACTGGTTGTGATTTATTTGTATCGGAATATGATCCGGAACTTTGTCGCGGAGGAGTGTATGAAGCTGAAAGGGACGATGACGAGCGCTCGGGGGTCGGTTGTGGTGAAGGTGCTGTTTGTAGTTCATCGACTTTAATCGGTTTCCCATGTCGAGTCTTCGGAGGTGGGGGTTTCTTTCTTTCTTTGTGACCAGAATTGGCCACGGAGTTGTTCAAGGGGGTAGCTGATATATCGCGTGCGCCACCCGGTGGTAACAGAGTCGGATCCAAGTCTGGATATTTTGTAGCCGCAGCATATAGTCCGTCATCTTTATGGCCAAACGTCGCAGAGCCTCTATCTCCCGCATCCCCCGTCAAAAGCAGCCTCTTAAAAGAATCCACATCCAACGCTGCCCTCCCCGCTTCACCACCGCTATCCTTACCCAACGACGCCTCAGACTCCCCCGCAAAACTCATCGGCTTCGCAAATTTCCCCTGAAGCGGCTCTTCCGACTTCTTAACACCAACCCCCTCCGGATCCACAGACGTGGACCAACTATTCCTCTGCTGCTGACGGAACGTATCCCTAATCACCTCCTCATTCTCACTCCCCGATGAATCGGGATTATTCGGATTATTAAACGGGTCTCTTCCTTCTGCATCTCCGTCCTCATCCTCATCATCGTCGACGGAGCTAGATGTGGTGGTATCGTCTCCCCTCGACAATGGAGGTGGGGAACCGCGATGGTTGGAATGTGCGACGGCATTGAAGTTGAAAACAGGGCTTTCGGCTTCATCTTCTGTCATGGGGGATATGGGGATTCGTTCGGTTGGGGGGGAAGCTATTCGTACTGTCTTCCGGGGAGATGGGCGTCGCTGTTGCTGCTGCTGGAGATCTACATCGGGGTTTCAATTAGCTACTTCGCCCACGGCAAACAAACACACATCTTGTCATCGTAAACGTAGGGCAGGTATACCTTCAACGCCGAAGTAACCCCCACCTCCTAACCCACCAGCTCTGGGGGGAAGTGTCGGGGGTTGCGCGGTCCCTCCGCTCCCACCCCGCGGCGGGCCGCCATCGGCTGTTTCGGCAGCAGGTTTCCTATGGCGGAATGGATTTGATCCAGACATCGCAAAGGAAATAAGCTGTCTTGAGCATGAGAGCTGTGTGGTTAGCTTTGCTCCGGATATCGAAGGAACTCCGCTCTCCTAACGGTTGAAAGGGATGAGCGAAGGCGCATCGGAGATCTGTGAGTAAGAGAGGAGTGAGTGTTTCTATGGGTCGAGTATACGCAATTTTACGGTACGCGGATAAGCAGGATGCGTGGTCGTGTTACGGGGTTGTTACTGTACGGAATAAGCTTTGGTGGATCAAGAACGTTTAAATGTTCGACGACGACAATGACTATTCATGACAACTACACTTGCTATTGCTATTGAGATTGAGAGATAGGAAGACTATTTACTATGGATTTATTTAATTGATTAATGCGTTCATACTTATATCAGGATTCAAGAAGAGAAGGCAATATCTCCGTCCTTCCATTGCGCCGTTGTTGCTCCATCGAACCCCCACCACTATCGTCCCTGCCAGACCATAAAGAGAGAATGAAAGACAGCGCAAGAAGCTATCAACGCCCGATCCCCGTTCCAGAAATATACCATTTCCATGCTCAGATGATTGATACCCTCATCCCTTACCCAAGTTAAGTTTACAGCTTTGAAAAGGAAAAATATCCATCCGTTCCATGCGTTCCTCCTCGATATTGTTGTTGAAATGTTGACCCCGTTCATTCCTCATTGTAGACATGCCATCCGTGGCTTTGTCCAAAAAACGACTCCGCGAGACGGCATCCACTTTCAGTGGGCTGGCTGAATGCGATTTGCTCCTTGGGTATTTCCATCCCGTATATGAAGTTGCTGACAACGCAGTCGAGAAGGTCCATCGCGATACCTTTCCTTCGGGATGACTTGGAAGTCCAGACGCGAGAAATGCCCACGACGGCTGGTTGGACTGTGCTTCCGACGGTGATGGAAGAGCTGTTTGATTGCCACTTTTCGTTTCCGTTGCCTGCTTCGCCTGCTGGTTTCACGGGTCGGGATTCCCAGATCCGTTCGGTCAAGCACACACCGACACATTTGCTATCCTTCATATGGAGGAACACTTTATAGCGATCGATCTCTTCCTTCTCTTCCGGTTTCTTCTTCGCTGACTTCGGGGGTTCGGTCTGGCTCCATAACACAGAATCTGGGATGTTTGTAGAAGAGAGATCTTTGTTGACAACTTCCAGCACCTTGATCGCTTGGTTCTTCGCGGTTGGCGAACTCTTCCGGTCGATGATCACCACATATCCTTCGTCAAAACGCGCCGCTTCATACACCCATCTCGTTGTGTTTGCCTTGACAAACGCTCTTCCCAGATCGACCCCACTCGAGTTCATATCATGGTATTTCTTATGGAGGGCCACATCCTCGGTGTTGGTCGGAACATATTCCATGCCACAGGTAGCACAAGTCTTGCGCACCTCGCCACCCAGATCAATCTGCATCTGTTTCATGATAGTGGGCTGTTGCGCCTTCTTTTTCGGGGGTTGCATATTTGTGGATGATGTTCGAACACTATTTGTGTTGACCTCCGTTAAGGGCGGCACAGCACTAGGCAACATTTTCTCGGCCGCACGTTTGCGCTTCTTCAGGAAAGAAAAGGTTGGTTTGCGTGTATTCGCTGGAGGTGGTGATGGTCGCGTTTCCGGTGGAGAAGATGGCGGAGTGGATAGATCTCCGTCCTCGTCGTCGTCGAGGACATCTGATGAAAACACGGTAGACGTGCGTCGTACGGATGGACTTGACAGGATTGCTGCCGACGACTCGCGGATGGCGCATTCGAGGGCTCCTTCGCTTTCTTCCCCGTCATTTCGTTCGGCAGAGACACGACGCTTTTTTGCAGCGGGACGTGACTCTTGTTCGAAGACGCGCCGTGGCGGTCTTCCGTATGTTTTCATGAGGCCTCTGTGAGATGATTAGCTTGTGTTCTCGCCTCCTGGTTTACCGCTCCATCTCAAACGCGTATGTCTTACCTCTTGAATGAATTGGTCACCGTATAAGGCATCTCCCTGAGGTGGTCAGAAGGGTTTAAACCATGGAAGTAACTCAGATATGTGTTGTAGTCGTGGGAAAGCAGATCAAGAAAGGTTGGAGATGGGGAAGATGGGAAGAACTGAAAGCAAGTGCGGCGTTTGGTGAAGGAAGCTGAACAGCAGTGAACGGAGTTTGCAATGAATTGTTTACATTTCGTGACACCCAAAAAACCCTATGGCTGATCTTTTGCCCGAAACAGTTCAACGCGACGGGAAGGGTTCCACTAACCCTGATTGGGTCATATTACAATCCTCAAAGCCAATGAAAACGGTCTTGGCGCGTTCGGCCAGTCAGGTAATTTGGAATCCCTGCTGATTAACACACTAGGCCGGATAAGGTTAGGAGGGACACGACACTAAGAAGACGATCAGGGAATCCTTTTCAACGAGGTTGCCACAACAGCAGCAGCAGCAGCAGCAGGCGGTTCTGCGACAACGATGAGGAGAAAGGGGAGAGAGAGATGGTGCGTCGTTGAAGTCGGTGTGGATTTGAATATGTACCTCACCTCACCGTCGGGGACAAGGCTGCCTTTATGTACAGTGACTTGTTTGAACTGTCCTGCCTGCGATCGTCATGGAGACAACACAACACCACTGCCTATTTCCCCCGTGCCAACCAGCTGTGAGGGATTACTACTCAGGCTTCCATGCTTCTCACTCATCTTCGCCGAGGAATCTGCTTGGTTCGGATCTTTTTACGCTTTTCCTTCACCCTGCGAAATCTCACTGGGGATTCTTGAGAGGATCTGAATGGCTGCCTGCCTTCCTCCGTTACATATTGCTGGGAACGAAAACGAGGGAAGGGGAGGGATTTCAGCGACATTTTTTGGGAGTTAATTTCTCACATCCCTTGCAGGTTTGGTTGGGATTCCATCCCTCCCTCCGGCCTTGCCTGCCCCCGGTCTTGGGTGATGGGTCTTGGTTTGCTGACTGGACTGGATGCATGGAGTTCGGTGAATTCACGTGCATGCATGCTCTCAAAGTCAGCTGTTTCAACTGTTTCTTTCTTTCGCCGTCCCCTGGTGGTGGTTGGTACCATACCATTTCGTTTGCTTGCTGCTGTGTCAGCATGGACGGGGCCGTTTCCATTTGCACTTTCTTTGTCTCTTGACTTCGCCCAAGCAAACGCAGAGGTGTTTGTCCCTGTTTGCTTGCTCTTGAAGACTCTTGAAGACTTCCTTGGTTTCGGGAAGCCCTTATATTACCTCAGTGCATGGTGCTTAGGTAGAAACTGGTCGGCCCAAACCTGGGCGGTCTGGTTTGATAGGCCCCGTATACCCATCCACCACCGGCTTGCTGCCTCTGCTGCCTCTGGTCTGATGCTTTTGACATCCACTCTATCACTCTCTCGACTCAAGATTCCCTAAATCCACTGAGTGGACGGGAGGGAGAAATGCGAACTTCCCCGTTTTCCTTTATACTTACTATTTGGGTGGAACCTTCTCTCTCCGGTGGCGATGCTTGAGAGGCCCAAGAGAGTTCTTTGTGCCTATTGATCTTCGAACGACGTCAACAACGGCCGCAAGTGGGTTCTTGGCCGAAAATCTCTCCCGTATGTCTTTGAGGTTACAGGTATACGAATTTTCGCTCTGATGGTAGCAGGCCTATCGAGCTATCTCTTTCATGTTTACCTATATCCAGTCTATTCGTTTCGGGAGCAGGCGGGGACCCTCATTCACGTAGTGGGTCCCTCTATAGAAGCGATTGCTCCAAGCAATCCATTAACTCCTCGTATCGATGAATAAAATAGAAGATGGCATGTTACGAACAGGATTCTGTTATATCATAACCTCTTCTTTGTCCAACTCAAGTCTCCAGTGTTTGCTTCAAGAAGCCGTCGATTATGTGCAAATACAACATCTTCGAATGAATGTAATGGACCTTGGTCGGGTGGTTCTCTTCTCCGATACCCTCGTCACCTTGCTTAACATATCACAATGAAACAACAGCCAGCTTCCGGTTCCATCTAAACCCCTTGCCCACGCACACACGACCTTTTTGTAGCCTCCTTACTTCCGTTCTCATCTCGATCCCACCAACTTATTTGGCGCCATTTTCCACAAGGCTTCGCAGCCTTTGAAACACGTCAACGTGGGGTTCTGCTCCGGCCCTATTCCGGTGGGCTTCGTGTCACACATGGTCGCCTCTGAGCCATACTTGGGGGCTTGTAAGGCGGAGAGCAGTAGTTTGACAGCTACGAGGCGATTTCTCCCTTGCGGGATTGGCCGGGTCCAAAGTACAGATGAGATTTTGTAGGTGTATTCTTAAACTTTTCTGCTATCCAAAGCTCTCAGTGGCCTACTACAACGTCTCTCTATACCGAGGTCGATCGATAGTACTCTGTGGTGATATAATTCCAAAGGGAGGATATCATAATAATATTTGACCAGTTTCTGAAATGAAGCGCGACTTCCCCAGCGCATACTTTAACGGTCCATGGAGAGCTGACTGATTATGTTGCGCAAGCTTTCGTTCCCTCCTATTCGTTCCGTCTTCCCCTTTGCCCGGTTTGACAGTACGCTCGATTTCCTGGTGCTCATGTGGAAAGGAGGCATTTAAGCGATGCGGGCACCATCTCTATATGCAATTTTATATTTTCAGAATAACTTAGAAAACTTGAAGTAACGATGTTGATACTCGTAATTAGGGGCGGTTTATTTAGTGAAGAGATTTATATATTTTTCCTGGAGGCAGACTGAAATTGAAGCGAGTCGAAGAAATTCTGCGCTCTTTTTCTTAGCAATCTTATTCTCGCAAAACTCTATAGTTTTATACTCGATTACGAATATACAAAGTCGATTCGAACATGTAGATACTTCGTTGACTCGAACGAGAATATTAAACTGCTATTGCGTCGAAGTCTCATTCTGGGTGATTAGTCAGAGTGTAGATTTCTTCATATCTTTAATGAACACCTCGATTTTGGAACGGGACTTCTGCCCATGTCGATTGATTCGATGCAGGCAGGCATTTCACGAGCTGACAAAGGAGATAAATCTTTTCTTTTCTTGCCTTTTCTTCAATGCGACGGACTATATCCTGTTTTCGAAGGCAAGGTGGAGGATCAATAAATGGCGACCTGAAAACGAGATGACTGTCTCCACGAATGCCCAAGAAGCTCTTCGTATATACATCAAGCCGGGAGATGGGGTAACGAATAAGTAAAACGCAGGCGAGAGCGTGTGGTTTAGGCACTGACTGGCCGCATCCGTCCCTTTGAAGTGCTTTCGGTGGTCATCCCATAGATAGGCCATGAGATCTAAACGGGCCATGCCATGTCTTTCCAATGAGACAAAGACGATGTGTTTTGCCGCCTCCTGCCCACTGCCCGCAGTACCCATCTCCTAGTCCTGAACAACGGAGAATACTGGACCCGATGGCTTTGTTTCGGGGTAGCTGCGTCCATTGCTTCATTTAGGGCTCCGAATTACAATTCCAAGACGATTGACAGATGACAAGGCCAAGGGAATTTCTCACTCGGCAGGATCGCAAAAGGAACGGGCTCTCAGAACTTCGGAGCTGATCAACGACGAAATATTCACCGATTTGAAACTCATGGCTGGAAATTGGAGCGACCTGAGAAGTAAAGGAAAAGCGGTGGATTGACCGACAAGGCTGCGGATCCAAATTGTCAATCATAGTCTCAAGCTTGAGTCCTCTTTTCGAATGTCAATTGGCCGCCGATTTCCAAGATTTTCAGACCGAGAGAAGCTCAACCATTCTGAACTCCTGAAGACTTGCAAAGCCAGGAACCATTCTTTCAATGCGAGATCCACCACACTATTGAATGCCCACTTGCTGGAGGGACCGAAGCCAACTGAGCAACGCCATATCTCTGAGATGGTCAAGCATTCAAACCCACAAATAGTCACGATTACCTTTTCATTGCAAGACTTTGTCTGACAATGATACGGTAGAACGCACGCACCAATCTTTGTTCACAACATCTCTCATCACAGCTTCAATTCGCGTCAAGTCATTGGAGCTGCTTCGAGACCAAAAATTCGGTACTCAAATCGTCCCCGGTTGCACCTGCATGAATATCTGAAGACTTTGGACTATTGACTGACGCTGAATGTCAAGACCGTCATGTGAGATGATTCCCGTACTTGAGCAACATCGTGCCGGTATGGGATCGCTCCACGGAGTTCTGTGTGGGCCAGATGCTCCTCATTTGTTGAAGCCGCGAGACGTCCAGATTCGAAGTTTAGGGAAGGATTGGTGGCAGCTCCAAACCGACCAAATGCCATATGGCCAGCCCCCCACCTCTCCATCTTCTGGAAACTGTCATTGAGATCTCAAGTGATATTTGGCTCTCTGGATTTCCTCTCTGCCAAGGATTTGCTTCCTCGTTTTATTCTCCTTCCCACCCACACTTGATTCTAGACACCTGATACTAGACTCTGGCATTGCGAGGTTCTATTGCGTTGAAAATGCCGATGATGGGTGTTCTTGAGAGCGAGAACGGCGTTAACTACAATAACCTACGCGAAAAGATGGCATCGAAGAGTGTAGTCGGCACTCAACCTTCATTTCCACACGAAGCCGACGCGAGAATTTCGGACCTCGATGTGTCCCACGACTTTTGGATATCTGCCATGAAAGGTTTATGTGCGGTAGACTTTCCAAACATTAAGTCGAGGAATTTCACGGCAGCTCCCCGTTCGGTTTTGAAGTTTCCCCAGTGGTTTGCGCAATCAGATCAAAATACCAGCACCGTCGATGTCACAGCTGCCATTCATCTCGCGTGGTCTATCACTATTGCTCATTATACCGATGCGAACGATGTAGTATTTGGCCACTTTGTGGAGGGTGGAAATCCAACCTCAGGGGCCAGTGACATCCTAGGATCAAGCTGCACGACTGCCCCGTTTAGATTTGTACTTCGGTCAGAGGAGACAGTCAAGGACGCTCTGGCTAGGATCCAGCAGCAGTGCGATGTCATTCGTATTCACCGAACGATAGGCCTCGAAAATATCAAAAAATGCGAGCGACGAGGCGGCGGTGGCTTGTCAATCTCGAAATCTTTTAACTATTCGCTCTCCCAAGGAACAGCCTCAATCGAAGGCATTCGACCGCCGCGAAGTCCCACCGGGATTCCTTGAAAATGCGAGCCATTGTGCATTGATCATGTCTTTCACTCTGAGCGATGACTATGCTGGGCTCCAGATCTGGTTCGACGAAAATACGATTCCTGAGCTCCAGGTCCGGAGAACGATGCACCTATTCGTCATATCTTGGGTCAAATTTGCACTCACGAGGATGGGAATATTGGGAACCTGAACGTCACAAGCCCTGAAGATATTGAACGGCTACGTGAATGGAATGGGGTTCCTCCAGTCAGAGTGGAGTGCTTGGTGCACAACATTATTTACGAGAGAACCGTCTCACAGCCTGAGTCTCAGGCAATATGTGCTTGGGATGGCACTATGACATACCGAGAGCTTGATGATTGGGCGTCGTCCCTCGCAGCACGTTTGATATCTTTAGGCGTAGGCCCCGAAACCTTCGTGCCTATTTTCTTCGAAAAGTCGAAGTGGACACCGGTTTCTATGCTAGCTGTGATGAAAGCAGGAGGCGCTTTTGTTTTGCTAGATACCTCCTATCCGCTACCTCGGCTACAGGCCATCTGCGCCATGCTGGAGCCTTCTCTGATACTATCTTCTGTCCAAAACAGTCAGATTGCAGCTGAGCTAGGATCTAAAGTTGTCACTGTGAGTGAAAGCAATGAGCTTTGGCAACGCAGTGGAAACGATCTGGGAGCCCAAGTATCAGCTCAACCATCAAATGCTCTCTACGCGTCGTTTACCTCCGGTTCTACCGGACAACCTAAAGGGGTAGTTATTGACCATGCTACCTTCTGTTCGAGCGAAGAAGGATTCGGTGCCCCGACCCTGCTGCGTAGCAATCCACGGGTTTTACAATTTGCATCTTATGCGTTTAGTGTAAGCATTCTCGACCAGCTAAGTGCTTTGATGAATGGTGGGTGCATTTGTATCCCCTCTGAATCGGATAAAAAGAACGGTATCGTTCAGGCTATCCGGAACCTGAATGCCAACTGGACAGTTTTAACGGCCTCTGCGGCCACCCTATTTAAACCGACCGACGTACCAAGTGTTAAAACTGTTATTTTTGGCGGCGAGCTACCAACAAAAGCGGCTATCGAAGCTTGGGCGAACGACGTTTATGCTGCTGTGGGCTACGGTTCCACAGAGGTAGCCGTTTGCAGGGTGGTTGGACCTAAACTACGTGAAAACTCCTCACCTCTGGTTCTCGGGCAGACGCGCAATAGTTCTGGATGGATTGTTGACCAGTCAAACCCTGACAAGCTGATGCCGATCGGTGCTGTTGGAGAGTTACTAATTGAGGGGCCTATGGGCCGTGGTTACTTGGGCAATCCCTCAAAGACGGCAGAGGTGTTTATTGAAAGCCCGGCCTGGATGGGCACCTTTCGAGACAGTAGCCCTCGGGTATATAGGACCGGTGATCTCATGGAGTACGAAGAGGATGGTTCGTTGCGTTTCGTTGGACGGAAAGACACCCAGATAAAGCTTCGGGGCCAAAGAGTGGAGCTTGGAGATGTGGAACATCATATTCGACAGCATGTTAAAAATATTAATACCGTCGTGGCGGAGGTGATAATCCCGAAAGGAGAAGATGCCCAGCCGATGCTAGCAGCCTTTATTCAATACAAGAGCCAGAGCCGCAAGGGCTTAGACAACTCGAGCCCGGAAACCAGTTTCTTCGACCATCCTACCGAGGACTTCCAAGCCGAGATGCGGGGCACAAAAGCGAAACTCATGACCAGTATCCCCAATTACATGGTACCCTCCGTGTTCATACCTGTACTGTTTCTTCCGCTTACACCAACCGCCAAGATAAATCGAGTCTCAATACGACAACATGCTGGACAGTACTCCCGACAGGAACTGGAGGTATTCTCAAAAGCCGAATGCCTGAAGAGACCGCCGAGAACACAGGCGGAGAAGCAGTTGCAGAAGCTTTTTTCAAGTATCTTGAATATCTCTTCCGTTGAAGTCGGTGCCGATGATGACTTTTTCAGCCTGGGTGGTAACTCCATCCGAGCAATGAAGCTTGTGGGGATGGCCCGTGATACAGGTCTGATTTTTACTGTGGCGGATATCTTGAATCATCCTAAACTGTCTGATCTTGCCTTGGCCGCAACGGAGGTTGCCATTGGTGACATCGATCAGAATATTGCTCCCTTTTTAATCACTGGCGCCGATGATTTGCCCAAGCTTCGAGAGACTGCAGCGAAACTTTGTGGGATTAGCGAAGATGACATCGAGGATATATATCCATGTACTCCAATGCAGCAAGGCCTAATGGCCATCACGTCAATGCGAGGAGGCGAACCTATCCCACCCTTTGTCTTTGATCTTCCAGAGGATATTGATATAGACCGTTTCAAAACTGCATGGGAGCTAGTGGTTGAGAAAAACCCAATTATCCGAACTAGAATTGTTCAGCTGGATATGAGAAGCTTTCAGGTGGTTGTCCGGGGCCAAATCGGCTCAGAGTCTGCTGATTTCTTGAATTGGGGGGATCCCCGAACCTTCGGAGGACTAGGAGAGCCATTAGCACACTTCGACTTACCACAAATAGACGGTAAATCCTCTGGTCGCCAATTCGTCCTTACGGTTCATCACGCCTTGTATGATGGATGGTCCCTACAACTCATGTTAAACCAACTTGAGGCTGCCTATGAAGGGGAACAGCTTCGGCAAAGACCATTCAATCGCTTCATTGAACATATATCGGATTCTAGTGACTCTGTAGTGGCAAAATTTTGGCAATCGCGTTTCTCTGGCCACAATGCTGCTGCCTTCCCGGCCACTCCATCTGACTCCTATGTACCACACGCAAAACAATACGCAAATCGCCTCGTGAAGTTCCAATCGCGTGGAGATATCAAAGTCAACCTAGCCACAGCAGTGCAGCTAGCTTGGTCAATGGCTCTCTACCGGTATACGGATTCGGACGACGTCATATTTGGAAACATTGTAAATGGGAGGAGCGCTCCTATAGATGGCATTGTAGCAGCCGTGGGCTCCGCAATTGCGTTGGTCCCGGTGCGAGTTCAATTGAGGCGAGACCAATCGGTCGCAGATGTCCTCCAAGTGATTCAACAGGACTCCATCCAGGCAATCCCTTTTGAGCATACGGGGATACAGAATATTAGCCGTCTAGGGGATGATCTGGCTAGTGCATGTCAATTCCAGAATATACTCATCATCTAACCATCTGCTCAAGACCAAGGATACTCCCTCTTTGGTCTGGACTTGCAGATGCCTGACTTCATGGATGCCATGCATGGACATCCATTAATGATAGAGTGCAGACTGGATAGCGATTCTATTCTTATTAATGTCAATTACGATGAACATATGATACCGGAACTGCGCATGCAAGCGATTCTGCAGCAGTTCGATCATATCTTACAGCAGATCGTTGAAAGTCCAGAGCTGCTATGTGCAGAGGTCGACCCACTTAGCCCTGAGGATAGGGACCTACTCGAAGAATGGAACGCGGAGGCCCCCGAGTCTGTGGAATCGTGCGTACATGACCTGATTATCAAGAACTGCGAGACCCAACCGGATGCTCAAGCTGTTTCTGCCTGTGATGGAGAGCTTACTTATCAGGAGCTTCATCGCTTGTCATCGGCTCTCGCTATGCATCTCGTTAGTTTGGGAGTGGGGCCTGAGGTGTTTGTTCCGCTATGCTTCGAAAAGTCTCGATGGGTACCTGTGGCCATGGTTGCAGTGATGAAATCTGGCGGTGCCTTCGTTAACCTGGATCCCTCTCATCCGGTGAAGAGACTGCAGGACATATGTCGCGACGTTGGTGCTTCCCTGATACTCACATCAATTTCTCATGAAAAACTCGGGGCCGATTTGGTTCCCAACACCGTTGTTCTCGGAGACGATAAGAACGACTGCTGGGAAAACAACACCTACGTTACTGGTATATCTACACCAGCCAGCCCATCGAACGCTCTTTATGTTGTGTTCACATCGGGCACTACTTCCAAACCCAAGGGTGTTCTAACCACTCATTCCGCGTTTTGCACCTCCTCGGCGCACAGTACGAAGGTTTGCAAGCTGACCTCGGAATCCAGGGTTATCCAATTCTCCTCTTATTCGTTTGACGCGAGCATATTCGATCATCTAGCCACAATGATAGCCGGAGGGTGTATTTGTATACCATCCGAACTAGACGGCAAGGCGAATCTCACTCAGGAAATAAATAAACTCCAGGCAAATTGGGCTATGCTCACTCCATCACTCGCTCGTGTATTGAGCCCCAAAGACCTACCCACCTTGAAGACTCTGGTATTGGGTGGTGAAAAGATGATGCCCAAAGACATAGAAACATGGTTTCCGTATCTCCAGCTTATGGTGAATGCCTATGGGCCTTCAGAATGCGCAGTCATCTCTACTATGAGAGCATCACTTGGCCCGAAATCTGATGCGGCAAACATTGGATTCTCAACTGGCGGCGTGTGCTGGATTGTTGACCGAGAAAACCACAACCAACTTGCCCCTGTTGGTGGCGTAGGGGAGCTGCTTATTGAGGGAAATAACCTTGCAAGATGCTACCTGAACGAACCTGAGAAGACCGCTTCTTCATTTATCGAAGCCCCTGCCTGGCTTAAGCAGTTCCGCTCCGGGTTTCCCACCAGTCGACTGTACAAGACTGGAGATCTAGTCCAGTACGCTGCCGACGGTTCCATGCGTTACTTGGGTCGTAAGGACACCCAAGTTAAGCTCCGCGGTCAACGCATTGAGTTAACAGAAGTGGAACATCATGTACGTCAATGCTTCCGTGACGCCCGCGATGCTGTCGCCGAAGTTGTTGTATTAGATCATATGGGAGGGTTACCGATGTTGGCTGCCTTTGTCTGGAACGAACATGACGAGAGCCACAATGCAAGCTTGCTTCTTGACCCGAGTGATCGGTTCAAAGCGGATATCCTAACCGCGGAACCGCAGATGCTCGACAGCCTACCGCCATACATGCTGCCGCAGGTTTTCATCCCAGTTCCCAGTCTACCTTTGACCAAGACAGGCAAGATGGACCGGCGTAGGCTTTGCCAGGCAGTTGCATCTCTTTCGCCCACAGAACTAGCAAAATACCGCATACAAGGAGGAGCGAAGAGCCAACCCTCTACAGAAACTGAGGTGACCATCCAGCGGATTGTGGCACAGGTACTCAATTTGGATATTCGAGAAGTTGGAATGGATGACAGTCTCATGCGACTCGGCGGTGATTCCATTACTGCTATGCAGGTATCTTCTCGTTTCCGTGATTCAGGCTTCTGGCTTAACTCTGCGGAGATATTCCGTGGTGAGACGCTTTCCAAGCTTGCCGCTGTTGTACAAACACGGGTAAACTTCTCTCCTCAAATTGAGGATGAACCGGAGAATACTCCGTTTGGTCTTTCTCCTATTCAGAGCATGTTCTTTGAGAAGGGGTTCGCGAACAAAAACCATTTTAACATGAGTTTTTGTCTGCGCTTTACGGAGAGAACGGATCCTGCTCGAGTTCATGCTGCCGTTGACAAGTTGGTTTCTATACATTCAATGCTGAGAGCCCGCTTTGAGCGAGCCGAAGATGGTGCGTGGACTCAAACCATTATGCCTAAAGCAGAATCCTCTTGCCACTTCTATGATCATAATGCGGCATCGTATGATGAAGCGGATAAAATTTTGTCTCAAGCCAGCAGCTGATTAACATCGAAAGCGGTCCAATCTTCCATGTGGATCTGATAGATATCCATGGAAAGGAGCAACTGCTCTCTCTCATTTCCCACCATCTTGTCATTGACTTGGTATCGTGGCGTGTTATATTAGTAGACCTTCAGCAACTTCTAACGACAGACATAGTTCCAGAAACGCCGTCCCTGTCGTTCCAAAAATGGTGTCACTTGCAATCTGAGCACAGCCTAAATAACTCTGGCTCTGAGGGCAATATCTCATTCGAAACTCCAAAACCATCAGATGATTATTGGGGTATTACAGATAATCAAAACACGTACGGCGATGTGCTGGAAACTGGCTTCTCGTTGAGCGTGAAGGCCACAAGCATTTTACTTGGTGCCGCCAACGGTGCATTTAGGACGAAGCCAGTCGGTCTCCTCCATGCTGCGCTCCTCCACTCGTTTGCTATAACCTTTTCTGATCGATGTGCACCAGTAATCTTCTCCGAGGGTCATGGTAGGGGGCCGTGAGGTCCATCCATTGACCTCTCTCGAACCGTTGGCTGGTTTACTACCATGTGGCCCTCTTTTGTTGACTTGGAGGGGCGTGATGATGTTATTGACGCCGTCCGTCGAGTAAAAGACAGCCGCCGCCATTTCTCGGATAATGGCTACAGTTGCTTCACTTCGCGCTATCTCAATCGACAAGGGAAAGACAAGAAGGGTCAGAGATTGTGTGACGTCCCCGAGATCGTTTATAACCATGACGACCAATTCCAACAACCCCAACAAGCTGATACCCTTTTGAAAAACACCAATAAACAAATCTTAAGCGTGGAAGACTCCTCCCCTCGTTTCGCACTCATTGACGTTGCGTCAATCGTTATGCATGGCTGTATGAAATTCACATTCACATATAGTAGGCATATACAGCGCCAGGATGTGATCAGTAGCTAGATCAAAAACTGCGAACTGTCTCTGGAGAGTATGGCTGAGAGCCTGGTAGGCGCGCCCACATCCCACAGATACACCCTCTCCGATTTCACCCTCCTCCCGGGTTTATCATATGGGAACCTTGAAGCACTTGGCCAACTGGCACGAGCCGAAATGGGCACTGCTGACTTGCAGATCGAGAATGCGTACCCCTGCTCCCCTGCGCAGCAATTTATCATGGCTTCCCACCAGAGAAACCCCATTTCCTACTGCCCTCGTCGAAGATTCGATGTCGTCTCCAACAATTATCAGCCTCTCTGTGTGCACAAGCTTCAAAAGGCGTGGACGGCAGTACTAAATCGTCATACATCTCTGAGAACTATCATTGTTCGGAGCCCAACACGAGAGGGATGGTTTGACCAAGTTGTACTCGACACAGGCTCAGTAATATCTGCTGAGATTGAAGTCCTAGAAGGCGATTCGCAACTCAATCGGAAACCACGTATTGACTGTTTTTAGAAGAAAGGGCTTCCGTATCGGGTCGCGCTACATAGGAAATCCCCCGATAAAGTCACTCTTGAGCTAGATACCTCTCATGTCTTATCTGACGGTGCATCAGCACCGATAATACTCCGTGACCTATGCCTCGCGTATACCGACCAGCTACCCCCCTAGCCAGCACCTCAGCCTGTGGGCTACATAGCCTACCTCCGACGTGAATTAGCATCTGCCGCGCAATGTTGGAACGAATATATCAAGAAGACCTCACCGTGCTTCTTCCCAGCTGACAGTTCTACGCACGGACAGGAAACCGGCAACTTCCAAGGTGTCACATTAACCATTGACAGGATTTCCGATTACCAGGTTTTCTGCCAGAAAAGAAACATCACCCTCGCTACATTTTTCAAATCTATATGGGCCCTCGTTCTTGACCTCTGGATTGGAGCCAATTCCGTATGTTTCGCATACTACAGTTCAGGGCGAGATATTTGATGGTATCCAGGAGATTAACAACACGCTTTTAGATTTATTTATCTGCTACATCCACTTCGATGTTAAGGATAAACTTTCGATCAAAAATGTCATGGATAACGTACAGGAGGATTATTACCAATCACTCCCTCACCACGGCGGTGGCGCCAATGCATTGCACGGATCGGCAATAAACCCAACACATCTGTTCTTCAACAGCTTCTTCAACTTCTTAAAGTCTCCCGGCAATTTTGAAAAATCCATCACAGGCGCATCATCCTCAATTTCATGCCGATACACTTCGGGTGAGGGTGGAACGCCGGTATGTTTCCCTACCGCCATAACAGGAACCCTATTCTTTTCACGAATGCTGACCTTTTTTTATACAGTTCGACTTATATTTTGGCGTCACGGAGTTTGCGGAACACTTCTTAGTCAGGCTTGACTACTTGGATTCTAAATTCTCATCCGCCATGGCGAACCAGATTCTTGTTGCTTTTGACACGATCACGTCGCGCATCTTGGCCGGCCCCGACCTAACGATAGGCAGCCTGAGGCAGTCTCTTCTCGAGGAAATCAAGCCCCTGCAGTTCACCAACGGGCGTGCACAGTAACATAGCACGCTCGCTATTTTTAGTGCTCGGTATGGACACTCTTGCCCTTCCGAAGCCTTTACAAAGATTCCGGGAAGCCACATCGTGCGCCATTCGGTATTTTCGGATCAGCTTTCCTTTTCCCCGTGTATATAACGACATCTTTTCGTGATTTTTGATATATTTCTTTCCTTTCAACACTGAATCCCCCGATGGGTAAATAATGGCGGTAAGTAGTTCCCTCTGTTCCGTACGTTCCACTAGAAGGAATGTATCCGAGACGTAGAACATAGGAGTTCAGCAAACATCTTGCTTAAGGTTTGACAGCTCCGTAGAGCCTCCTCAGCTCAAAATAGAAATTACATATATCGTCCTAAGCTTTTCTCACATCATCAAGAAAGGAATGAAGGCCAATGCGCCCGACTTGATCGAACAATATGGTTTCCTTTTGAATTTCTAGCCATAGGAACATATATTTCTCATATAATTTCGCTCGGCTTACTGACCCTGAGCGACCCGTTCGTCTTTGGGTCTTTTTCTATAGTATACTGTAGGAAATCCAACCCTGGGATGGGGTTGGGATGGGGGCGGGCTGTTACCCTCCAAGACCCGATTCTGAGATATTTTAATACTTCATCCTATTACTGTTTGTGTTACTATTCAAGATCTGCTGATCCAGGGCGACTACGGCGACAATGACTACAGCAATAATTGAGCATCCGCTGATGTAAACTGTCCGAGACCGTGGGATGACGGTTCAAACCCCATGCCAAGAAGGGGGAATGGGGAGCTTCCACCCAAAGCGGGCAAAATATGCATCGAGCTTTGATGATGAGCGACTTCGGGGCGGTAACGAAATGTCAGAGTTCCGTTGGTAACCCATGATAGGCCATAACTATGTGTCAAGCACAGAGCTGGTGTGGATAGATATTACTCATCGCTGCAGGTAAGTGAAGGATGAGGGGAGTCGGGATTATTCACCGCGCTGACTGTGAGAGAGTGACAGGAAGATGTTCGGGGACTTTCGGTGACATTCGGTGTGGGCAATGTGTTTGATAGCGATGGGGCCTTGCTGGGGAGAAGGGGTCCATATGCCTGTTTAACAGGTCAATGTCCCCTCCAAGCCGGCTGATATCCATGCTCAATTACGGGAGATCCCCTGCATGATTGGTGAAGAGGTGAAGAGTGCCAGCTTCCGTGCATACACGGATTATGTCCGACAAGAATGGCCTCGTATGGCGAGTTTGTCCCTCAGCCGCGAGGTGTCTTTACTCACCGTCTCTCAATCGGTGTCAGTCCGTGGATGATATCGGAGGCTTCGGGCAGTTCGGACCAGAGAAACTTCAAGTTTGCGCTGGAAGAAGGGAACGCTAAGAGCAAAAAAGAGGATTGAACCCACAGTTTTTGAGCCCGGACTCCGAAATCACCCCTCGCAGACCCTGAAGAAAGCAGAAATCCCGGGTGGCATGAGAAAATATCAGCAAAAAGAGTTAGAAAGAGAGACGGACACTCGGACCAGTTGATGTGAATCATCAGCGGCGGTTGTGGGATTATTTTGCTGGGATTTATCGTTAAAAACTGATAATAAGGCTTACCTTTCCACCTTCCTCCGATTATTTCTTCTAAAAATCTCCAAGAGCAAACAATCTTCTCCCCAATTGATATTTTCCCTCATACATATATCGCCCTTCGCTCGTCTTTTTGTATCTCTAACAAGTTGTCTACAAGAAGAAAGCTCCAGAGACAATCCTCGTATCGTTGAGAGGTCAATTCATCTTTTTTACCCCCCATCACCAGACATATTCTATCCTCAACCAACAACAATGGCTGTTCCAAATGGTCAGGATGCTCAGGCAGGTAAACGCAAGAGACCAAGTAAGTACGCATCCATATTTGGAATTCTAGGGAACCTTGAGAAGCCGAAGGACGACAAGGACATCGTTGTTCTTTGTCTCTTGAATGATCCTCCTCAGCGTTGGGCACAAACCCCACCATCACCAGATTCGCACATTCTTCCTTTGAACTCCCTCCCCCCAACATTCTTTTCCTCTTCCCGTCCTTTGGCATTATTGCCTTCGATTCGACACCGAAATAAGCCCTCCTCTCCCCTCGAGATTAAATATCACTTCGAGGATACCTCTCCCTTTCCGATATTCGAATCAACGCACACAGTGGAATATTGAAAAAACGATGGCTGACAACAAAATTATCGCCGGAACTTCAGGGACTCAATCCTGCCCTCCTCCAGAGCTTCCTCAGTTGGTCGCAGAGCAACACGTTCCCATCCCTTCTCACGATAAAGATACCAAGCGACTGATCGTGGTTCTCTCCAACGCGAGTCTCGAAACTTATCGCGCATCGCATGGCGGTCGATCGGGTGCTGGCAGAGATGAAAAATACTCGCTCCTTAACAGCGACGAGCATATCGGTGTTATGCGCAAGATGAACAGAGATATCAGCGATGCGCGACCGGATATCACTCATCAGGTTTGGCTCCACATTCCTGCAGTTGTGCTGCGAACATAAACACTGATGAGAGGAAATAATAGTGCCTTCTTACCCTCCTTGACTCTCCCATCAACAAAGCAGGAAAGCTCCAAATCTACATCCACACGGCCAAAGGCGTGCTCATCGAAGTTAGCCCAACAGTGCGCATTCCTCGTACTTTCAAGCGCTTCGCTGGTTTGATGGTCCAGCTTCTCCACCGCCTCTCCATCCGCTCAACAAACTCGCAAGAGAAGCTGTTGAAAGTTATCAAGAACCCGATCACCGATCATTTGCCTCCTAACTGCCGCAAAGTCACGCTAAGTTTCGATGCCCCAGTCGTTCGGGTCAAAGATTACGTCGACTCGATTGGCCCTCGTGAAAGTATCTGCGTCTTTGTCGGCGCTATGGCCAAAGGTCACGATGATTTCGCCGATTCGTTCAAAGACGACACGATCAGTATCAGCAACTACAGTCTCAGTGCCAGCGTGGCGTGCAGCAAGTTCTGCCACGCGGCTGAGGATTCTTGGGATATCGTCTAGAAAAAGACTCGCAGCCCTCCTTTCTTATCCCCCGATCTATCCCTATTGACTACGGATGTAACGAGGTAACGAATCCCCCAACACTAATTACAACTGACGACGGAAACCACGACTGCAGCATGCCCAGAAAAAGTATTTTTACACACCCTAGAACGACACGCCATATCACTCACCACCGACTACCTAAGTGCTGCCTTTTATATCCAGAGTGAAACGACTACGACTTCCATACTCTCCTTTTTTCTTTTCTCCAAGTTATTCGACAACTTGGAAACGGGAAAAGAGAACCACTCGAACTGGGTAACGGAGCTGGAGCAAACGATGACCACGATCATAACATCAAGGCTTCGTCGCGTGCGACCACTCCCGTTCCTGGGACGCAATTTCCAAACTCGACCAAAAAAAGCTCTTCAAAAAAGGGGAATCGTCTTTATTTTGTTTCTTATGCGTTGAGGGTTTCGCTTGGATCTCGTTTGTGTTTTTACAACCAAAACATGCAAGGTTCAACAACCAATCCTCAAGGCGGGTTCGCAAAAAAAGAGAGAAATATTATATCTTTCGGAAAGGAATAATTAAAAATGGTGAAGCTTCGTTTAGTTCCAATCTTGTGTACTTTTTTGTAAAAGTTATGCTTCATCCTGGGCTGAACTTCGCTGACCCTTCGCCCTTGCCTTGGGCCTGTGGTTTGCACTTCAACTTGCACCACATTTTTCTTGGGAACTTCCTTTGGAGTGAGATAAAGGGATGGGATAGAGTGGGAAGGGGAATATTTTGGGCTTAAAAACCGCTTGCCACGGTGTCAATCATCTCTGTTATGTACCTTGCTGTTTTTACTGCCCCTTGTTCCGGCTGGCTGTATGTATATATGCTCTGGGAATTTTTCGGCTGCCGTGGTGGATAGATGTTTCGCATATAAATGAACGGCCTTATTAACACCGAAAATATTGTGATATGAACTTGTTTGACTCTGGTCTCCTCGCTCTTCGAGTACTCTACTCGCAGCTTGTAAATGGCCATTCCAGAATCTGTCGTCGAGGAGGTGAGATTCGCCTTCTGTGAATGCCTCACCGTTGATTTCGTCTTACTAAGCAGAGCTATTTAAATATGAATCATCCTCATCATCCTCGCATTGCATCCTCGCAGATCAAGTAAGAAAAATGCAAGGCGAGATGATAACCGGGTGCGTGTATGCAGTTACGCCTAATAATGCTGATGTATCACTGATCGGGTTGGCAAGTTGGGTATCGAGGTGTGTACCATTTTGCATCATGATGCCTCCCAATAGAATCCGTGTCCGTTTCCCCCTACCCGTATTGTTCTCCTGCATGTATCTTCATATCGAGTGGATGTGATTCCTTCGCTTCACTCCTGTTGAATTCGCACCGCTTGCCTCTTCTCGTTCGGCGGTCAAATCGGATAAAAGTCGGCTTAGTAAGTAAGGCATGTATCCCGTGACCAGTAGCCTAACACACTAACCTAGATGTGGTTAGTTTTTTAACATACCGCATCTTTCTAACCCTAACCCTAATTCCAAACCAGCAACGACATCCTATCAATCTTTCCTCTTTCAACGCGCTCAGGGTCTTCATGCAGATGCAGAAACGAACGAACGAACGACCAGCTTTTTATTGCCAGTTGTTCTTTCTCCTCTGAAACCTCTGCATGGACGGGGAGAGACCCACAGAGATACCTCACCGAACTGCTTATCACTGGAGGTGAAAGATGTACCCTGAAACCACTATATTGAACCCCGGGATCATAGCCTACATGCCACTCGCTCTCTCACCTCGTAACAATGGGACTGGGTTACAATCCCGTTCCGCTGGCGGGGATAGTCAGTCGTTATTATTACACTGATCTTTTTCTCCACGGATAGACGCTTTGCCTCGCGCCGCTGATTTTCGCTCCCTTCCCGAGGATTAACTGGTTCAGGCTCTTTCGCTGGACTTTCTTCTAGAAAAGTTGAATATTTACGGAGAGGCAGCCTATAGGATACAAGATACCAACGGTCTTTTTCGCCTCTTATCACTCCCCTCCATTTGAATAAGTGTCGATCCACGTTCTGACCGTCCCTTGGCTCTATTGTCTCTGGATGCATCACTGCTGGGGAACGAACTGAAGGGAGGGGCGAAATTTATACAGATTCCGATAGGGTTTCTCTTTCCACCTTCTGGAGGTCAAGGTCAAGAATGGGTATCAATGGGTGCCCACTTTCCTGACTAAACCGCAACCCGCAACTTTGTGGGCTCTCGGGAATGGGGCTAGGTGGTGATGCTTCGACACAACTTCGCTTTGGGCTGTCGTTGTTGGCAACCCAGTCACTGCGAGACGGCCTGTCGTGGTTTGAGCTGTCTGGTTCTTGGTTCTTGAAGGTTTTTTTCTTTCTTGCCTCCTTTTCTGTTGGAGGTAGATAAATACATGGGGTTGCTGTTCGGGTTTATCTACCTCTTTTTCTCTTGCTTCTCTTCACTTTTTTTTTCAAAATTAACCGTTTCATTCTCGACTGAGTTGTCTTTCTTGTCTTGTTGTTCATTGAGAAGAGAAAGATAGAGTGGACGAATGAATGGATAGATTGTGTCAATATACTGTACGATTTTTTCTCCGACATTTATTCTCCTCTTTCCTCGTCACGGTTCATAGTTCTTGAGAGAGGGGCCCTCTTCACAAGCTCTATACCCTTATCTTCTCGACTTTATCTTTCTCTTAACCACAAGCCAACATGCCTCTCTCACACCTCACCCTAACCGTCTCCCACCTCGCTACCTCAACATCCTTCTTCCTCTCCTGCCTTCAACCGCTAGGGTACCGATTTATCGGTCGTCACGATAACCATGTCGGCTTTGGTTCTCGACCCAACGAGCCTGCGGATTTTTGGATCACTGAGGAGAGGCCTGGGTAATTATTTACTCCCAAATTATCTATCCTATGTTCTTCACGTGCTAATTCCATCCTTAGCGTCCCCGCTGGTGCTGCTCACATCGCCTTTCCAGCACCTTCCCAGGAAGCAGTCAGCGCATTTTTCATCGCTGCCCTGAAGGCCGGCGGAAAGATTCACGGTGAGCCATGCATGCGAGATGCTTCCCAGGAGTATTTTAGCGCAGCGGTGATCGATGTCGATGGCAACAGTATTGAAGCCGTCCATCAACCTAGCCTTCCTGGCTGCAAAGAGGGGAATGGCCAGAGGGCATTGTCTGTCGTGAAGAATGGATCTACGGTTTCGAGGGCGAGGTCCGTTAAGGCTGAGAGTACGATGAGTCGAATGAAGCCCGAGACCACTGTTAGTCGGTCGTCGGAGAATAAGGCTCGTTCTGTTGCGAGTCGAGCGGCGCCCACGACGGTTGCGAAGAGTTCAGTCAAGTCCTCGCCTCAGCAACAGCCACAGCCGCAGTATCAGCAACCGGCGCAACAGCAGCAACAACAACCAGTGGATGATGGAAGCAAGCAGTCGAAAGCTATCATCGGAACTCTCGTCGGCGCCGCTGCCGGCGCAGCTATCGCATATACGATGATGAAGTCTGGAGACTCACAGTCCGACACTCAGTCCCAGTCCCAAGGCCCCCAGTACTCGGAACCATTCACCAACTCCCCGATATCCATGAGCTCCGCTCAACAAGCTGTAGCTCAAGCTTACCGTGCCATTGAACCTGGCCCACCTCCAAGTTCAATACCTGGAAGCAACAATGCTTACTCCGCATATGCTCGTAGCGTTCTTTCCAAGAACCCTCGTGCGAGTACCATCATGGAGGGCATGGAATACTGCTGTTCCCGCGCTTACGGCCCTGAATCCGACAACGGTAGCATTTACCAGGAGGACTTCGGCCGTCGCGCATCCAGCGCAAGTCTCTACGACTCCCAAAGCGACATGCCCATCCGAGCCATCGAAGCACCCCCCGAAGGCTCCATGGCAGGCTCCCAATACTACCAACAACGCGGCACCCCAACCTTCATCAGCAGCTTCGTCGAACGATCGCGCGCCCACGACGACAACGAACGCAGCGGAAGCGTCTACTCCACCTCCACCGTCCGTCCTAAATCCCACCACTCAAACAGCTACCACGGTCACGAAGACAAGAAATCCACAACCTCCTCGCACCGCTCCTCCCGCCACTCCTCCCACTCCCACCACCAATCCGTAATAACCATCAAAGAAGTCCCCTCCAACCCTCGCTCCACCGCCTCGTCGGCGAAACACTCCACCCGCTCCGGTGCGAGCGCTAACAACCACAACACAAGCGGCGGGAGCACCATCTTCCTCGACGTCGTTGACGTCGATTCCCACGTCACCCCCGTCCCACAACACTCCACTTACTCCTCCGCATCGAAAAATAAAGGGCAATCCGTCGCATCTTTCCACTCAAAGGCAAGCAGCAAGCGCTCTACGAAGAGTAGTAAATTCGACGAACCGGTTCGGCCTAGCGATAGCGTGAGTCAGGTGTCTACCAATATATCCAAAGCACCATCCAAGGCTCCCTCGAAGATGAGCTCGTCGTCCAAGAAGTCTGGGTACGGGTCTGCGGTGGGGTATGACTTCGAAGCACCCAGGTCGGAGGCCAAGTCGAAGTCTGGATCTAATGCCGTGTATGGCTCGGCGGTGGGATATGATTTCGAGGCACCTCGGTCAGAGGCTAAGTCAAAGGCGTCAAAGGCTGGTGGATCGGCTGCTGCTTACGGTTCAGCTGTGGGGTACGAAGTTCCCCGGTCGGAGGCGAGGTCCAAGGCTGGTGGATCGGCTGCTGGGTATGGATCTGCTGCTGGCTACGATTTTGAGACTCCGAGGTCAGAGGCGAGGTCGAAGGTCAGCAGTCGGCGGTGATGATAGGGGTCTACCTCCATCCATCCCTTTCTTTTATAGCATGGACGGAACTAACTTGTTGTCAATTATTCATATTGTTGTTGTTTTTCCATCTTTGATGGTAGATTAGGGGGTGTTTCGTTTCGGGGATAGGAGTTTTACTCTTTCATTTCTATCCTTCTGCATCTTGCTTCTCTTATGGATTATGATTGTGAGGTAACGGTTATTGTTTTTGGTATGCTTCTTGACTTTTCTTCAGACCAAGTACTAATTAAACACACATCAGCATAGAAAATATAGCATTTATTTATTGAGGGGTTTTTGTTTACTACTTGCTGCTCGGTGATGCAATGTATATCAAGTTGACTTCGGATATGGCAGAAAAGAATTCCAAAGCTCAGAGTCTCGAATATGCGAGCAATGATGACAATAAAAGATCCGCAGTTCTAAAGATCCAGTATAGCTCACAGTTTTCAAACATCTCTATCGTTGGGTTTTGTTTGTTGTTTCTCGCTTGACGCATTTTCGGCTTCACCAAACAGCCATATCTCGATCGTCTATTTATAGATACAACGCATTCCACCCAACACAGAGACAAATAAATAAATTCCATATCATCATCATCGCTTTCACTTCAAACTCTCGATGTTGAGTTTGAAGTCAAGAAATATCTCTACTGTGATTGGTGATGTGTTTCACCATGTCTCACATCTTCCTGCCCAGTGCTTGCTTTCTTTTTCGGAGATCTCCTTCGTATATAAAAAGGAAGGGAAGCCCCTGAATCGCGACAGCCACCATTTCGTGTGACTGTCAATCGTTCATCTTTTCTGCATTTTAAACAGTAGCTTGGGGTCATTCACTTTCATCTCTCAAACAAACCACTGCTTCACCACAGAGCGTGCTGTCATTTTTGACTCTCTCATCATCGAAACTGACCTTCTACATACCACCAACCAACCATCAAAATGGCAGACTCCTCCAGCTGCGGCACCCCGGGCCAATACCAAATCCCCGTCAATGACTCCTCCTGCGCCATCCCCACCTCAGACAAATACACCTCCCTAATGGAAAAATGCTGCGGCTCCGCCCCCGTCACCACCTACGACAACGACTGCGCTTCCTACTGTCTAGCCATCGACCAAACCGTCAAAGAACTAACCGACTGCCTCTATGATGACGGAAAGGGTGTGGCGTGGCAGAACGTCTGGTGTTCGGGCGGGGTAAATGATACTGCGACTGGGAAACCGACTTCGACGGAGGGGGAAGTTAGTGAGACGGGGAGTTCGGAGTCGGGGACGGGGACGGATAGTGCGGCTGAGGAGACGAGTACGGGAGCGGCGAGTGGGTTGAGGGTTGCTGGGGGGGAGGGGTGGGGTGCGTCCTCCGTGGTGGTTTTGGGGTTGGCCGCGTTTTGGGGGTTGGGGGCTATGATTGTTGGGGTGCAGGTTTGAGTGGTGTGAGTAAATCTGTCGATAAGAGAGGAAAGTCGGAGGTCGGTGATTCTAATACTTTGATCTTTAGGGATAAATTGTGCTCTGGGAGAGGATGAAAGATATTGCGGGCAGATGAGACTTTGGCAGATACTATGCTTTTTCATTTGTGTCTCTCATATGCTATTTGACGGTTCGGGGTAAAGGGAACCCCGTTCTGCATAGCTGCAAGCTTAATACCTAATACCAACTGGTTTACCCCTTTTCCCTCCAACTCCCATGCGAGAATTGACCCTCGAAAGCTACCTTGGATGATTACCCCTCCACAGCCCCTTTATGAGGCTACCCTGGATATCTTGTATCTTCGATCGATCCTACCATGGATCGTGTCACGTTTATTTTATGCAGGCCCTCTTCCTCCGTAGTAGCGGCAACCACGGCCTTAAGGACAGTTCATGGATCAAAGCCGCATCACCGAGTCTCCACTAGCAGCAGTAAGTGTATGCTCCTATCCATCTGAAGGAGATCACACCCCAAAGGTCATACCCCTGAGGCTCAAAAAGCGCTGGGAAAAGCATAATTATCCTGGGTCTAGATTCCGAACGAGATGGGTTCTTAGAACTCTTCAATTAATTTCAATGTACAGTTTTTTGCACAAAATAACACCATGTCTTGGAACAGGGGTCCCCCCCACTGGTCTCTTTACAGACCATATCATTGTCAGTCCTCTACCTTATCTAGAGTTCCTGGGTTATGTGCCACGCGCTTCCCTTTCTGATCGGTAAATAGTACCTGTACGAGCTCCCTGTCAGAAATAGTTTCGGTCGGAGAAAGGATACTGAAAACCAATAATACCTTGGGCGGATTCTTCACATGCTCTTCCTCAGCTTCTTCCTCAGTGGTAACGATTCGCTCAACCTGTCCGGAAGTTAGTGCCAACCCTTATATGAAGAAACATTATAGAATACACCTATCATTTTGAGGTGATAAAAAGGAAGGTCATCGTGAGAACCTACATCGCCTTCATGCCGCCCACCCCTGATTCTAGTATAGACATGATCACCCTCATGAATAGGTTCTCCTTGCTTTGACCTGACTTCCTTTTCTTTCTCCATTGTTTGTCTCGTGCGGAATTAGTTTTCGAAGTTGAGATCTCGGCTCCCTATGGTTTCTTTAATAATAAAGAATTGATAGGCTCCAAGGCGTATACTAGCGAAATCGCCTATTTATATACTTGAAGCTCCTACCAGACATGTCATTGTGACGTATCATTATCACGTGACTGTATGTGGAAAGGAGGAACCGGGTGCGTGCAGCACGGCCCATGGGTGGCAGCGGGAGGAGCGGGCCGCTTTCGGGAACGTGGTACTAATAGGGGAGTTGTGCATGCAAAGCCAGCCAACTCTAACTAGACGCAAGCTGAACTAACGAGGCACTCGTTACGATCAAGGGATACGCTCTAGAACAGCATGCGGTATTCTACACTCTGTAGTGCATACCCGATCTATATTAAGAAGCTGGTCCACATGCCTGAAGTGCCGTTAAATAGAAGTGGTGTTATAAACATGTCCAACTCGAAGAAAGCTTATGATCACCTCCGATATATGTTTGCGTACTTGGATATCTATTTTCGGGTTAGCACCACAGCACGAGCGTTTTGCTCTTGACGACTCACAAGCAATGGTCCCGCTGGATATCAACACCCAGCGATACTGTATCGTTAATGAACTTGGTACCCGTCAAGGTATTTGGCTCCCGTCCCTCCTCCACCCAAGACACAATCGCAGCAAGTACATTCTGCTGTGGCGAGAACGGGATACCCTGAGCCGATGCACCGCCGCCTTGACCAAGAACCCAAGCCCCCGGCCCAGAATTACAATGGAACATGCCTGAGATGCGGAAAAAGCGGTACCAATCATGTAGACCTGGATCAACCTCTGCCATCTGGTCCCAGAAGCGTTCGGTGTTGAAACTAGTTATTTGGTTGTCCTGACCACCGTGGTAGCTGAGGATCTTGCCTCCTTTTGCCTTGAATCTTGGGAGGGTCTGTGGATAGGTCTTTATATCGAAGGGGTTAAGTTCCTCAGCGAGGCTGACAAGTGTATCGTTGTAGTTGATGGCGTCCCATGTCGGTTGACGTAGAACGACGTATCTGAACCAATCCTACATCAGTCAGCAGGTCTAACGCATGAAAGATGGACATCTCCACACTTACCTGGGAATAACTAAACGGGGAACCCGCAAAGAACTTTTCTACGGCATAGACCTCACTTCCTGGGTTCAGCCTCGGGAATATCAAGGTCCCGTTGGTATAGGTATAAGGTGCATATATCTGTTTGAGTTGGTTAACCTGCTGAGAATTTAGGCATGTGCCCGGTTTGCTCTGTGATGAACAGAGCAATGTCTCGGGATTGAAGCGACAAAGCCCTGGCACCTCGATAATTCCATCCACTACTCCATCGATACCATCGCATTGCTTGAGAACCTCGTCGTGAATGAGGCCAGTCCACAACTCGGGTTCGATGAAATCAGGAGAGTCAGCAGTGCCAGTTATGGGGTAGAACATCGCTCTCTCCCCTTGAAGATGGTTGAAGTCGACGGCGGGACACCCGGATACGATGCCGTCATAATCATCGGGGTAAATCTCGGCAGCCTTGATGCCCATCCGACCACCGAGAGAGCAGCCGATGAAATAAGAGTAAGACGGAGCTTTCTTATAGAATTTTTCGGTGATAATCTTGCCCACAACAGTGCCAGTATGTAGCCTAAGAACGTCAGGTAAATTTTACGTCGCCTCGGATTAGGAAGTCTCACGCTCTGTATGAATAGTCCTCTAAGATATCTGGGTTATCGAGGAACGTGATACCAGTGGTACCATTGTGGCCGTTATTAGTCCCCATAGCCGCAAATCCATGGCTAGTAGCATAGGCTAGATCTTCATATTTGATACCTGGAAGCCTACATCAGTGAAAAGAACCTTATTATCGCTCAGAGAAACACGAACACCCATCTATACCGCCATTCCCGGTAGATACATAGCGGCCATTGGGCCAGCTCTCTGGGAGCCAAAGCTCAAAAGTAATACCAGATCTATCGGATGTAGGTATAGACAGAGCTATACGACAAAGATCCGCCGATATCAGCTGCGAGGGACGGTTGCAGGAGGCGACATTGTCGGGGAATTTGAGGGTTGTGTTGTTTGCGACATATTCAAGACGATTTAGGGTCGCGTTCTCAATGTACTTCTCGGGAGCAAAGGAGAGGCATTGCTGTTTAAATGAACTGTGATCTTCCGCAGCGGCGGGCAAAAATGGCGAGATGAGCGTAGCCAGTGCCCAGGAAAGAATGGGAAATAAGGACATCGATACGATGAAAGCGAGGATAATAAACCCTAACCCTAATAACGGAGATTGATCTCAACCTTGTCGATGTTGGCTTTCCCCATAAATTTCCCAATCTAGCCGTTTAAGGTTAAGCTTAATTGTGCTCGGGAAGGAGCTAATCCTAACCACATCTGCCTGTTCGGTGTTCAACGCCTCCGAATTTCTTCTCACCCTCAAGAAAATGCGCGATGCTGGGCGATGACAGGGGCATTCCCTTCTAGAATCTCCCATTTATTTGACATAATGGCCAGTTTATACCCGGCTCGGTATGTCTATGATGCCTGCGCAGTATACGAAGCTGTTACTCCCACATCTCCGTCGGACGCGTACCGGGTTCTCCAGGCAGATTTCGACCCCAATCGCCAATGCCTAAGGTGGCTTTCAAAACATCGGCTTCACCAGTCTCGCCATTTCGGTTTTCATGCTTTGGAACTAGTCCTGGCTTCCGAACGCAGATCGATGGAAGCTCTTCGCGGAATCAGATCGAAGTGAAACCCTAACCCGTTATTATGATTAAGAACGGCATTGCTGGATTCTGCATTGACATTGAAAGCTATCGTGGGTGATTGATGCGGATTTTTCTAGATGCATTGTTCTAATTCCCCAAATCTATTATGGCACGCCAACGCCATTCTAAAAAAAACTCCGTCTAAACAAAACTCGAACAGGACAGCATAGGAAACAAGGCTCAAGAACCAATGACATCTTTCTGGGAACAAGCCGAATGCTTCTTGACTAACTGCCCGAGAAAATTGTCGAAAACAAACGCGACTCATGCCGATGATGGGGTTATAGGTCAGAGCAGCCGCACAATGTTTCCCCCCATTCGACCTCGTGGATGTAACCTTTTCCATGACACATGGAGCATCGTTTTAGGCGCAAAGCTGTCCTGCCCCGCCCATTGCAACGGGGACATCTGATATGTTGGGAGCTGACGACTTCATCACGGAAACCGGTTCCGCGATACGATCTACAGTAAGGATCCGGTGCTTCCCACCGCGGAGGGCAGGTATCGCTGTAGCCATAGGAACATGTTCTTTGGTTCCGGCTATCATAACACATGGTTTCCTATTGCCCCTGCATTAGCATAGGTTTATGGGATACTCGTCCTCGGGATAATGTTGCACCTACAATGGAGTTGGATGTGTTGGAGTGAAGGATTGCGGGAGAGGGCTGGCGGTAGGAAGCTTATCGTATGGGTCAATATGCCCCAGAAAGCGCGATTTGGAGTGGGGCGTATAGCCTGAGATGGTATGATCTTCAAGAGCAGAAGGGTTCGGATTGTTTGAATTGGATGGCTAACTTGAAGGCAGGTCGAGGTTGAGCGATCGAAGGTGATGAGCAGTCAGTTGTGCTCCACCAAACCCCTTTATATACGCGCTCTGTCTCAATCTAAGTCATTATCGAAGATTCGATTAGACGATCCCCGACGGGCGAGCCTGCGCCCTTGTCCAAATCTATATCTTACTAGCCTGGGGCTTCAATATAGAACGCCATGTTCATTCCCAGCGAAGTCAGTGATAGCAGTGAAAACATTCTCTCCTACGAAGCGAGATCCGCATATCAGTTTCCTGGGGCTTGATCATAATCAGCCCCGCCAATGCGCGGCAACATCCAACGTGGTTGCCAACTCTGTTGAAACAGTCATCGAGAACCCTTGAATCCAGAGTCGAGTTTTGAGCAAACTAGGCTTCCACTCGGCGGACTCGGATAACAGGTTGGGAGAGGTGGGTGCGGGCGTATGTATAACGAACGTCCCCGCTCCTCTCATCAACGATCTCAAGCTGAGGCTTCTCTAGAAAGGCGGTGGTGGCAACAACACTGTATCTGGGCAACGTGGTTTCTCAGATACATCCAGTGCCAAAGGTATTGGTTGGTGATCAAAGGTTCAGCTCTTGATCATGCGGAGCGCTTGGGAGACGCAGCCAGAAACCTGGATCTGCCTCATCTGGGTTCATTCAATGACATCTTTCAACGAAATACCAGTTGTCTGTGACCAGGCATCTCACGTTCCTGCATGATGAAAGGGGGGGTCAAGCGCCGAGGCTTTCTATTGTCTCAGCACATACCTCTACTCCAGGTTTTGAAAGGGCCGGGGGTTCACCAGTTGGTTCCCACTCGCTGCTGTTTAAGCAACTGACAAGCCTCGATGGATTGCGTGTCGAGTGACGATGAGAGGTGCTGAGCTCCTAAGACTCCAGGCTCCAGGCCCCGGTTGTCAAATCAGATTTACGGCATTCAATAATTTACCTCAATATTGAGAAAAGTGAAGTCCGGGGTGTAGTACTCCACGGAAGGTTCTGGTAGGGGCACGTTTCTCTAAGCGCCACTAACAATGCGGCGCAGATCAGGGTTGCAGATTCCGAAGACCGCCAACATGCAGAGGGTGATGATGGTAGCTTGAATTTCCACTCTGGCCATCGAATTATCCGTATCATCGAATAAACAACAAAATGTTCCGTTGTCCCAGCGAGAGACACAGGACAAGAGCCCTCAACCTATTTATATGACAGTCACGTGACGAAACTTTTGGAATTCACTACTCAGTCTTCCCAACAACGCGGGTTTCCACGACGTTTTTCGAACGGCTTACAAGAGGGTGGAAAGTGGGGGTGTGCCCTTCACCTGCCAGCCCTACTGATGAATTGTACTAAACCAGAAAGGGTCTGAAGCTCTTCTGCGCGGGCATGGGCATTATTTCGAATACCACCAAAACCCGAATGGACCTCGGACGCGAAGGCTGATTTTAACCGCATTGACCACGGGCGAATTCTGGAGCGTCTACGATCCCTCCAAATACCTACGAGGATACGAGAGGTCTAGGGAACTCCCAAGCCTGGCTGAGGAACCAATGCGCGATTGAAGGTTTTTGAAAACGCAGAACATCGATAGAATAACTAGTCTCAGACTATGATAAGGGGGAAAATGAAGAAGGCTGAAAAAAAGAGGCTCTTTTCCTCAACGATCGAACGCGGCATAGGCAAGACAAAATACGAAAACAAGACCAATAACAGCGCTGATCCAACAAGCCCGGATTGAAACACTTTCTTGCAACCAATGGCCCACCCCGCCTTCAAGCACTGGAACAGCTTTCGCAGGGTATCGTTTGCGGTTCGCGCAATATGACAGACCCCTTGCCATTGCACATACCACAGCTTCCGGTACCAGGCACAGAACCTGCCCCCTTACAGTAACTGCAGTTCACTCTCTCGCTTAACATTTTTTCCCTCGTTATCGATCCCGTCCCTCGGCAAGAGGGACAGAAGGGGTGACCCTGATTCTGGTAACCGACCCCGTAAGGAAAACGGTTGGTACCACTTTCGGAGATAGATTTATCATCGTGCCCGCCCCTAAAAAGAGCGACACGGCGTTCCAGGTTGGGCTCATCGCGCCCGTGACTAGAGACGTTGCCACCATTCCCGAGGTTAGGCCCATAATCGCCGCCGTGATTAGAACGACCGTCACCCCTTCCGCTGTGGGATCCGCCGTAGGAGCTCATGTTTGTCTAGGTTTTGATATTAGCATGAAACTGCAAAGACATGAACACTGAGATTGGAAGATGCCATACCTTTTGGATTCTTAGATAGCCTGAAGCTGGCCGGGTTTCTTCCGGGGTGGGGACCGTGTTATTTCGAGGTAAATGTTCCAAGTTTCAACGAAAACTTTGGTGTACAACAGTATAGGCTAATTGTAAGCAAGAGTTCGGATTCTTCGATTGAATGACAGAGTTTAAATATCAACGATGATCGAGTTGTTGTTGGAGATAAATGATTGAGAGGGAAGTTGAAGCTTATTTATACTTGTGGTTTTGCATTCAACTCGGCTTTTCTGAACGAGCGGATTTCAGCTGAACACGGAGTTGGTTATCTGGGACCTCTCTGTCGGCACCAAGTATCTTACGGCTCAAACCAGCATTTCAAACTGTTGTGTGCAAACTGCGTCGTTGTCACACACACATTCTTGCATTGACGAGGCACACCGGTGGCAAGTCGCGAGCTGCGAGAACACCAACATCGCAGGGCAATTTGTCCCGCTATTGACTTTATCACTTGTACAAGGGGAAGTCCTCGAGTATCGTGCTGTTAGTGCTCTGAGGCAAGCGGGAGTAACATGCCTAGGTTGAAGCATATCGTATGGTTGCATGGAGCCAACAATCCCGATGTACGCAGGCGCCCTTTGTTCAAGAACATACCGTCACCTTGGGATTTGACCCATCTAACTGCGATCCTGTTAGCGCCTGAAGGGCGGTCACGAGTGGAATAGAACGTGTCAAGAGCGTCTTCAGGATAATGACGTCGCGGCATTTTCAACCCCGTGGTGGTAGGGGTGCCAACTTGCCATCAGCCATGCTCCGCCTCACACCATGAAGAACTCAGGCACCTAAATTTTTCAATCTGAGGTCATGCAAACTGATGGAATTGTGAGTTTGGCTGCTCCACATTTAGGCACATGAACTGATAATATCAAGGGTTGGTTCAGGCTCCGACCACAGGAAATGTGAAGATTTCACCGCTTTTGAGCGTGGAAATTCCAGCGGGCTTAACAGTTCTGCTAGCTTAGGGCTTTGCACCTGAATGGCCTCTTTTTAGCCTTGATGCACATATTTCTCGTAACTTTGATCCAAGTAGCCTCGACCAGCTCCAGGTGGAAGTCTAATAACTATGTCAGTATCAGTGCTACCCCTCTTACTTCCTATTGCCCAGCCTATTCTTGGATTCTGCCATCTCCCTCTAAATTTCATTGATAATGCTATGCTGGACATGACCACAGGCCACAGAAGTGTTTTCGGTGTCTCTCTCCCCCCGAACGCCCCCGAGTAATAAGAAACTGAAGCTATGCTCCAAAGCCCCCATACCTTGAGCAGATTGTTCGCCGGAGATACAGAACGAAGGATCGTTCTTTTGATTAGAACTGTGTGTGCTTCGGTTCATACGTATTCACCTTTGCATGAACGATTAGCAGAGACGATACGCTATCAGAGGCTGCAATGTTGGATCACGAAATATGCGCCCCTGATTTAGGCTATTTTGCATCTAGGGAAGTTATAGGGAGCAGAAAATCCGGAAACGGAACTGACTTAAGAGCAAACAAGGCCTGGTAACTAATATTTCATAGGCAACATAAAGTTGGGTATCTCTCCAAGAACTAACAAATGAAAAAGTATATATAACGAGTGACAAAGAATGCCCCAATCCTGCTGGCTGTTTCAGCTCATGAAGCCTCTTGCTGGGATAAATAAGGAAACGAAAATAATCGCCGACAGGGCTCATCTAACACGCCACAACCGGCCCGGGGTGGGAAAGTTTTGCAGCAGTCGACAGATCCTCCGTACTGCTAGTAGTGGCAGTCGCACGGGATCCTTACAACCTTCAGTTCAAGTTCTGGCGTCTCTCCGATACCATCACATGAATAGCATGTAGTCGACCCAGTATAACCACTTCCCCCGCAACGGCGGCACTCGACGATAACATTCTCCCAGTATTCGTCCAAGAAGTAGCCTTTTCCCCGACACATCTCGCAACCTGGATCGGGCCTTTTGTCGCGCTTGTAACTTGAACGGCTGCTCCCGCTTCTGTTCCTGGATCCGCTACCAGAATTCATTTTTGTCTAATGTTGGACGTTAGCGCCGAATAGCGAGGATGGGGAGAGTGGGGGGTATATTGTTCTTACCGTTGAATTGAGTAGGTAGAAACGTCAATCTTTGAGAGAGAGAAGGACAGTGACCGGCTCGCTTTCACGATGTATTCAGCCTCCGATGGGGTAGTCGGTTTGTTTCTTGTGGAATTATCTGGGTGATCAACTCGATGTTGAAAGTTTGGGAGGGCAGTATGTCAATTGAGAAGAAATGGGCAGTTCTTCGCTGAGATGATGAACTTTCGAGATGAAGGATGATTGATTTACTTACCAAGAGCGATAGTATTAAGGCTATCACAGCTCTTTATATACTTATCTCACCCTCCTCCGGAATCCATTGATGCGCACAGGCGCTGGGAGTGTTCCGCCTCGCATAGAGGTTGGTGCTTTCTCTGGCGCCATTCCTTGACGTCCGGTGTGCTAGAGTTCGGGCATATTGGATCAAATGATCTCGTTCAGGCTCAGATTCTTTCTAGAATCTACGATATGGTGCATTGACGAGGCTCCCCGAGCCAATATACAAGTTATCTGGACCCCAACATTGCTTTCTGCCGCTGCTGTTGGCCCTATAATGCGTCGGCAGGGTGCACTCATTGTTATCAAATGTTGGGCTTTTAGCGCTATCGATACAACACTCTCAATCCACAGACTTCGTCGAGTTCATGAAGCCACTGCTGCGGATGCTCGGACTGCCTTCGGTGATACAATTTGGCCTTCGAGTTCTGCCTTGAAGGACAAGCACATATACCGCGTGATCATTTTCCACGGTACATCCAACGCATTTTTGTTGGCGACTAGGCATGCAAAGTAAAAACGCGGCAAAGCCTTCTATAAATATGACGTTGCCGCTAGACAGTCTCGTGAACATGATGGTGCCGAACTTGGAATTTGTTATCTCCAAACTCGGTGACTAGAGAAGCGCTGCATTTGAAAAGCGCAGGCATCTAAATTTTTCTGCGCCATGGAGATCCTGTGTCTCTTGCAACGGTAGTTCTTTTTGATATGCTAGGATTTTCTGGATCCTTGTCGTGTGGGTGAAGTATTTCTTGAGTATCCTGGTATTCTGTGCGGCGGTTATGTTGGTCTATCTCATATGGAGTGACATATCCCTCATTTCCCCTTTCTATCATGATACAGCGGCTCAAAGGTTTCGACACGGTAACTACATACCGAGAACGCATGATTATGCACCCCAACCTGAGCCGATTGCACAGCCCTATCTTCTCGTGGCAAAAGGGGGTAGATCGACACCCATATGGTGGTCTAGGCAGAAGTCTATACAACGTGATTTAAGCGTGGAGTATTAAGCGCCGCTTTCATGGCTAATGCATAAGTTCGTGTAAATTGATTGAACTCCTATGTGCCACAGCAACCCCTCGTCATCTTACCCCTCTAGTTAAATCTAAGGCGCATTACACCTCAGGCTTTAAAACTAACGTGCAGTCCCTGAAGTCAACTCTCGCAACCTAATAACATATTCCTCCACACTCCAAATTATCATCAACTACCAAACCATCCATGAGCGAGCCAGAAGCTACCGCGTCGCAAGGGCAATACCCAAGTGGCCCTTTGCGGTTACTCGTTAGCTCTTGGCCACATCTGGTACCCGGTAACAACAAGATGAACTTTTTGGAGCAGGGTGTCTGTCGGCATCATTTTAATCGCCGTTTCGTTCACAGCCAATTCCGTGTTTCTGCATCCAATTGCGACAACCGCCGTGAAAAGGAACGCTGCCATGTCCTTCTCGACTACGGTGAAGCCGATAATGACGACGATGTACCGGTGGTATCCTATGAGTGGAATGGACACGCTTTGTAAGAACTCCTGGGCTCAAATGTGCTCGGCAGCCCTTGTTCTAACTTCTACATAGCAAATCCGCGCCCAGAATAGCTGAATCGAGGGAAGCAAAATATTTCCTTAAAGAAGTGTTCAAATTCACGCCCGTTCCATTCCATGTTGAAGAAAAACTCCGGCCAAGCCCAACGGTCCGTTCCTCCGTCCTGAGGAAGCTTATGGTTATGGCCTATGAGGAGATTTCCAAAGAACAAATCAAGCATTTGGCCGAAACCCCTGAAGATTTAAAATGGGTCAAAGAGCACATTACGAGGCATCCTGAAAGATATGCGATACTTCTCTCTATGGTTCATATGAGGTTCCCCCGGATGCAAAAGGAGGAGTGATTTGCAGCTGCTCACGATCGAAAAACGACCTCTTCAAGCGTTGGGTTTGCACCCTTTTACATCCGAGAATTTAGAATATAAGTTGTATCCCCTTGGCTTCAACCCCTGTAGCGTGCAACGGATCAAAAGCTTGGAATTAGGTATATTTTTGAGACGGCTATGATCACAGGACCGATCGGGTCTTTGGAAGCGGACGGTATCGGACCTGGGTTTACTGCGACGTGTACGGATTAAATGTCGAGGAGCACGCTCAGTTCCATAACAACCCCCCAAAGTACTTTTCCGCCTTCGGCATGAGTATGAGTATCTTCCTTGGTACCCATTTATCGAGGGTCCCTGGAAACTGCAGACACCCATAGCTTTATTGAACTAGCAACCAATGGAAAGCCGCCCTTCTTTCTTCTTCTCCCTATCCTAACTACGTCTCCTCTATATTCGTCTCTGAAGGCGTGCCGGTCGATGAATGGGTGAGATTGTAATCCACGTCACAATCGCTGGTGATATGGCCTGCCGGCTCAAAGCACGGGTGAGTGATCATAAAATCCGCAAGACCGTACGTCAGATCCTCGATATGTGAGTTGCGTTCTAGAAATCGACTAAAAGAAGGATCAAAGAAGTGCGCAATATCGGAACAAAAGAATTTGCCTATCAGTTTCAGTTGCCGGGGAGTCCGCTGGTAGAAAAAGTCGACTAGTTGCATCTCATATCTAGAGGAGCAGGAAGAAAATAAAGCCTTAGAGTAGAGCAGCTCCTCGGCTTCCTCGTGAATGGCGCGGCAGGTTAGGAAGAGCGGGAGAATGTTTTCCGTTCTCTCGTCTATCTTGCGGCTGTAAAAAGGGTGTATAACCAGGTTCGGCGGTAATATTGTATACCTATAGATAATATATCTAACATACGGGGGAAGTGACAAAATTCGGAATGTATCATTCGCTGGAGGCTGACGAAGCACCGGCAATTGAGCTGGTGACGTGCTTCTTAGAAGACCTGATCGTAACCACTTGATGAAATCATCGGTCTGAGCGTGGATTTCATCTAGATTATTAAAGTTTTTTCGCCATAGCATATCAAACTCCCAGAGAGTCCGGACTTGTAGGATAGGCTCTCCCCATTCCGAGTTTCGCCTGCAGCCTGCTGTAATTTTGGCTTCATCGTTCTGATTCAAGGGGCAGCACCACAATCGTAATACTCGGAGAGAATAGCAATCCGTGGCCACAAAGTCCATCAGGTTCTTCCATCCGCAAAGTGGCACCATTGTAGGAAAGGCCCTCAAGTCAAGATGGCGAATGAGCCGTAGCTGTCGTTGGCATAGAGATTCGAGGAATCGAATCGGGCGTTCGCCAGAGTCCTCCCAATCTTCACCTATAAGGTTGATCCTCATGTGGCGGAAGAGGACAGTTTCCCCTTCATTTAGGAGCTGCCGACATGCTCTTAAGATGGCGAGTCCGATGTAATTTTTGAACTTATCGTCTGGGAAAACGTTGGGATATACTTCTGTTGGTGAGAGAATCTGAACCCTTGGCCCTTCGGCTTTGAACGAAAGAGCAGGGAAGAAGACATAATACAGAATTTGCTCCCGAACCTCGAGTGGAATCGTCAAGAGGGAGGTTATCGATAGGATGTGATCAAGCTCGAGAGTTCCTGATGGTGCCATGATACTCAATTCAGGGGTGTAATCGAGGCTCAGTATCCATAATTCCGTTGAGAGACGTTGATCGGAAGAGAAAGCCTTCAAGCAAGCGTTTTTCGGAGGGGATTATATATTTTGCCGGATACGAGCAACGGCAAAGCCGAACAAGGTAAAAATAACGTCAACAAGCTATTCCAAATTCACCTGAACCTGACTGAATATTCGCTTCTCATTAACTCGGGGAACCAGCAGCAATGGTTGTATCATACGAGATAATAAATGGGGAATCTGCCTGGGGCAAATGAAACTTCCACTCCCGAAGATGTTTGAGCATCAAGGTCAACAGGAATACCTCGAATCCTGCCTTAGTCATGGCTATCATTCCCTAATGATTGATCCATTCGAAGGATAGAAACGGCCGGTAAAGACACTTATGAGTATGAATAGCGAGAATTGGGGGACGGCCAAACTGGCTCACGGCAGTGAGAAACCCAACGTCAACCAAGCGAGACAGCAATATACGGCGAAGCCGTTGATGAGTTCACACGAGAAAATAAATGAAGGAATGATTGGATGAATTTCTCCACCTCAAAGCTTGTATGTGACCCTGATATCCTTAAAAGAACCTCGTCCAGCTGAAAAATAAAGATGAACTCACACATGAGCATAGGATCTTCGTTGCTTCCACCAGTTCGTTGCACGTCAAAATACGAAAGAACAGCGGATCTTCGTATTCGAGCTTTCAGATCAACAAACCGACATGGTATATTAATGTAGGTCTGAATTGGTGGAGACTGTCGGTCCTTCTCCACGTTCATCGTATTCATTAAAGGGTTTCTCCTCGTCTCAGCTACCATTTCTTGGAAAAGGAACCTAAATACAACCTCACTGTCCGAATAGCGAGCCCTATTGGTAGACTCATACTCTCTGCCATGTTTCGTCGAAAATGCTTCCCCACATAGATATCTTCATTGAAGATGATATATAAACTTCCAGTAATTTCCGTGCACGAGCGTGTTTAACGATCACAAACTACCACTGCTAATAATAGATAGCAACAAAACGCTGTCCCCGGAGTACCCAGTGTACATCGAACCTCTGTCGAAGCCTAAAAGAAGAAGTTTCCCGATTTGCCCCCCCCCGAAAACCACGAACCATCGGCCCTCCCCGCACCACAGCCAACCCAATATACACCCTCTTACAAGACAATATATCGAGCCAGTCATGCTGAACACTGCGAAGTTGGTATTCGCTGCTTTCTTGCTGGTGCATCAAGTACTGGCTGAGGAGCCAGCGCTTGAAGAGCGGCAACTCGTCAATTCATGCCACTGTTACAACGCTGTCTTGGGCAGTGACATGCAGGCAACCACGGAGCAGGTGTGTGCTAATTTTGGCGGCGTGCCTGCGGGGCATATGGTCGGGTGTAATTGCCTCTGTGAGAACGGATGCGACGCATATGATTTCAACATGAAATGTGGATTTTTCAATCCTGCGTCAGCAGGTGAATGCATCAATTTTCAGGAGCATGTATGCCCATGGGATCATTAAAAATCTGGTGAGTTTCATGGATCACAACAGAGGCGGTTATCAGTTATCTCGGTGCACAGCATAATAATTAACCCTCTTATTACTAGGACCAGGGCTATCGCGGAGAGGGCAAAGCGTGGGAATTGAGGTATCGATGATCCTGACGCAATTGCAAGCCCCTATTTTTGATTATTCCCCAATCACCTACCTTAACTTCGGGCCTGCATCTTATCGCAGCTCTGCAAACGGCGAACTTCTACACTGGCTCCTCAGATTTATTTTGTGTATTTAGGGTAACGAGAATTGAGCTTTATATGATACTTGAAAAGATCAACCCTGGCTGGCTGCACCCTATCCTACAGACTGCAGAAGTAGATTCTTGTAAAGGTACTATCTTGCCTATGCCTCTTCTACTACCCGGGCACCAAACGGGCCTTCAAGGTACAAGTTTAACTTTTCATTGAGCATCAATTTCCCTTGTTTTCCCGTTCTTATCGCTTTTCTTCTCGTACGCTCTCATCTTTGTGGTTTTGCTCCGAAGTGAGACAACCGATGTCCGACGACGCCAAAAGGTACCAAGAGACGAGTGTACGAAGTAGATGGGGAAAGAGAACTGTGTCGCGGGATCTTGTAAGCTAGGAAGTCATATTTGATCGAAAATTTTGGCAAAGCCGAGCTCGTAAAGGCTCCACCCACTGGGACGACATCTTAGAAGCTAGAAAACGTATTTGAAGAACTCCGGACGCACGACTAGGCGTGTGTCTACGAAAGGGAAGACCGCTTGCTACTCAAGGCCAAGGCGCTAACCCCTGATTAAACGCGATGCTTAGAGTCAAATTTCAACCGGTATTCCAGTGGTCTAATATACACGTCGGTACTTTCATACTTAATTTGGGTGATCTCTTGAAGTGTCAAAAAGGGTGTGAGAAAGGAAGTGTTGATGCCCAAATTTAGAACCACGTCGGGTTGGCCCCACTGATTAAGCTCGGTACCCGAACTTGAATTTTTACATCCAAAACCTTCTTTCGACATCGGTATATCCAAGGACTCCGGGCGCGGCGAGGAAATGGGAGAGGCGCAGACGGAACCTGGAAGAGCGCTAGAGATGATGCGGCCAAGTTACTCGACGAGGAGCAAAACAAGCAAAGAGGAGAAAAGCGCCCAATCCAAGAATCGCGCAATAAGAATGTACCTGAAAGCGAAGGCAGCTAGCTGCTTGAGCGCTTTCCAACATCGCAAGATGTATCTCCTGCGATTACCCACAGAATTATTGCTGTTACTAGCGACATTTTTGGAGAAGGAAAGGGATCTCAACTCGTTATCTCGAACCAGTCGCCGGCTATACGCTCTCCTCAATACATACCTTTATCGGCGTAATGCCCAGAATTCTAAAGGTTCCGCTCTTCTATGGGCCGCGAGATACGGGAACGAGGCAACAGCTCGAATGTCTATCCAAGAAGGAGCTTTAACTCAGGCGGTGAAGGCGATGGATTGCACAGGTCGAACGCCGCTGTCTTGGGCCGCAGAGAATGGGCATGTGGCAGTAGTAAAGCTATTACTTGAGACCGGGCGGGTAGGTGTCAATCAAGAGGAGATATCATGGGACGAGGGGTTGTATATTATCTACCAGGGAGAAGATTTCACCGGCGAGATGGTGGACTTTGACGAGAATGGAGTGATGATTGAGCTTGTAAATTACTACGGAGGTCTGGCACACGGATGGCAATATGAATGGTTCCCAGACGGACTGAAGAAGATGCAAGGGCGTTGCAACCGTGGAAGTGCAGTCGGTGAATGGCATGAATGGTTCCCAAACGGGCAACTAGCAAGACATGATGTATTTACCGATTCTGGTCAATTGCTCAAAAGAGAGCGCTGGACAGAAACTGGGGAGCTGGTTGTGGATTAGAATGGCACCTCGCTGAGGCAAAAAGGGGTTTGACCGTGGGCTGAATGTGCAGAACTTATTTAAAGCGCGCGGAAGCAATGTAATTCCGCTAGAGGAACCTTCCAATTCAGCAGTCACTGACGTACATGATTGTACCTCCATCCTTACCGCCTGGAGGCTTTGCAATATCTAAGTTACAGGAGCAGCAAAGCGTATTTGAGCAGTTCGCCAGATCACTCGTTAACGCGGGCTACCGCTTTGTGGTTATAAGGGATGATAATAGGATTATCGTACGGAAGCTACGCGGCGTTTGGGAAACTGCGTTCAGATACAAGCTGGTGTGGCCTGTCGTGTGTCACACAGTTTCTGTGGTTTAGTTTCGGCGTGGTATATGCTGTTGGCAACCGGAGTAGGTTTATCTTCCTTCTCGTCGGGTGGTTGCTCCCGGGTAGCCGTGGCACACTTCAAGCGATCATCATCTGTTCTAAAAACGGTAAGTACAACGAATATACCAAGTAACGCAATTTGGACGTACTCTCCAACAACCGTTTCCCGCTTGAGTTCACGCACCTCGACCATAGCGTCCTTTGAAGCATTAATACCCGCTCCGTCAAGAGCCGGTTCTTGGCTCTCGTAGGGGCTGGGACCCCATGTCCAGCGCATTGTCCCTGCAACTATACAGCCCCTAGTTTCTTAGATAGGAACAACCAAGTCTCTCTTGTTCAACTTTCTTCGGGTGCGTCGGCTCGTCTAAGGATACTGCGGTCTCCGATCAATCCACACGTCAAACAGAATCCTCTGTATATCTCTTGAGAGTACAAGCGTTCAATTTGAACCAAGACTATACAGGTAAGAGCTAGGAATCCTTGACCATGCGAAATCTCATTCGACGTCACCTTCTTACCCTGCTCCACCTCGTTTTGCTCTAGGACCCCCGGCCTTGGCCACTCCGAGAAGCTGCCCCTTGAGAGTTTTCATCCCCCCCGGCGAAACCAATTCACTCTCAACATAAGTAACTTCGAACCGCACCTCACCGTCAGCTCGCATCCTTATCCCAGTGGCAATAGTGTTAGCCAGAGTCATAACTTCTCGAGTGAGAATGCAAAGGCCTCCTCTTTCGGGCACGCCAGTATCCCAGTATACTTTTTGAAATGAGCCCTCGCTCTTCTCGCCCCGCTCTTTGGGTAGGGCGAGATCAAACGTCAGATAGGGAATTGGCGGCACTTTCATCAATGCCTGCCTCCAAGCCTTACTGAGATGTTGGATATTGAGATACTCGAAGATGGAAGTGCGGCGCATAACACCGTCGGGCCCGGGAACTAGGCGGGAGTCTGGATTACGGCAAGCTCCAAGCATATCGGCGTTGGCAAGAGGCTGTAGTAGAACCAGCGTCGCTTGTTGTATAGGAGATTCTGACTCCTGTAGGAGGCTAGGATCGTCGAAGTAATGTGCTTCAACCATTTTCGAGAAGATCCGATCAGAGAACTTGGCTGATCAGTGTTAAGTGATGAAGGTGAAAGGGATCGAGTGAGACAAGGTGATAATCGTTCACAATTAAGTAGCAAAACTGAAGGTTGCTGCGACTATGTCGGCCTCTGTTAGGAAGTAAGAATTTGCTACTACCTAGAGCGGGAATATATAGAGACTCAACTTCGAGAGACTGATGCCTGGTGGTCACTCTCACTGACTCACATCCATCAAAAGCTGTCATCAAGCAATATGATGGGCTGACATAAGAACTACCTTTGCAGGGAAATAATTGGGGTCGCCTGACATGCGCCGACAACACCGCTCAGCAGCAAAGGCAGAAACTACACCCTCTCTTTCTCCGTGCAGACAACATCCGAAAAATCAAGCATTCTTTCTTTGGAAGACAGCCCTCCTATCCTTCTGAACGCTGGTAATCCGCTTGTCCTGGATTACTCCCTCCCACTTAATAGGCGGTGTGATGTCGGCTTGATCGGAAAGGGCGACTCGACTTTCCTGAAGGTCTTTGATGGTCAGGGGACTATCACTAAGGAGTTTTTTGCGAGCCTTGGGCTGAGCGCCGGACAGTGGCCGAGGGAGGAGTCTATCGGTATTGAAGCGCCACTCGCCCGGATTGGAGAGGGGTTTGAGGGCGCGATGAAGAATGTTACCCTTATTGGAAGCGCGTAGTTGTTCTGCGTTCCCTTGAATCGAAGTGTGATGTATATTGGTCTTAATAATGCTATTATCTCTTTCTTCCCGAGGCTATAAAGCAAGATAAGACTTTTATGTTGCACAACCGTTAAATATACGGTTGAGATTGCAAGGGAAACCGCAGCCACTGGCCCTCAAGGCAGTGCCACAGAATGCTCCTATCCGCACTGCCTATCCTTCAACGTTTATTCCATTTCCTCTTTCTGCCTTTTGCATAATAGGCTTGCCCTTTGTGGAGACCATATCACATTCATCCGCTCAATATATTCAAAAATAAACCGGAAGCCCCTCGTTTTATTTTCATTTACATTCTAGGGCATGGATAAGCTCAAAGGTAAGTCAGTGGGCCCGGCTGGCCTGGGCCATTGCATATCCGCCGTCAACCCAATTATCTCTAACAGTAAATTCATTGACAAACTCGGGAAACTAAGACTACACCATTATTATCCACCATGCAGTGCACAAATCGTACATATACCATTCCTTCATAACTTTCCCTAACACTCCCCACATCTAAAACAATCACACAGGTTCCGGGCATATTCCCTAATCGAACCCGGGACAAGAAATCTCAGGAAAAGTCTAATACATAGCCCATCCTCCACTAGCAGAAATCGTCTGCCCCGTCACCCACCGACTCTCCTCACTCGCCAACCACCCAACGATCCCGACAATATCATCCAATGTCCCAGTCCGATGCTGCATGGGCGTCATCCTCCTCTGCAACTCGACCAGCTGCTGGGGGATATTGGCCAGCAACTCCGTCTGTACGGGGCCAGGATTCACTGTGTTAACGCTGTGCCCATTCTCACCGAGTTCGGCGGCCCAGCATCTTGTTAGGCCTTCGAGAGCTGCTTTGGAGGAGCAGTAGAGTGAGAGATTTTTGAAGCCGCTTCGAGATCCGACGGAGCCGATGTTGATGATTCTCCCGCCGCTGCTTTTACTGTCGGTACCACTGGCCTCGGTGGCTGCTGGCAGATAGTCCCTGACAGCCTGAACCATCAACATTGGAGCCCTAACATTCAAGTCGTAGACGAATGCAAAGTCCTCTAGGGATACATCCTGCAAGGGTTTGACGAGTTCTGCACCCGCATTGTTGACAACGATGTCGATTCTGTCCGTTTGGAAGAGGTTCAAAGTCTCTTTCACAATGATTTCTGCTGAGTTGGGGTCGCGTAGGTCTGTCCTGACCTTTATCGCATTTACTTTGCCGTCGCTTGTATCGGAATTTGGGAGGGTGTTGATTTTCTCTAGGAGAGAAGCGACTTGCTCGTCGCTCTTGGAGGATGCGTATGTGATTGTTACCTTTTTGTCCAGTTAGTCTCCTCTCTTCAATTGTAGTGGCGTAAATCCAGTTGCGCCAGATGCGGGGGTATCAACTTACTCGGGCTCCTCGACGGGCTAGATCGAGCGAGATTGCAGCCCCTATGCCACGGGATCCACCCGTCACAATGGCCACTTTGCCAGCAAGTGTTTGTGGTAATGTCGCGGCCATTTTAATAGATTGTAGATAGAACTATTAATTTAGATGTAGAGAAAATTCAGCACATCACTGGCATTGACGTCTATTACGGCCTATATATAGAGGGGGGAGTCAAGGTGGGACGGGATGACGGGATGAAAGAACACCGGCTCGATCGAACCTTTTCTCAGGCCATTTCCCTCACGTAAAAATGGCCCCGAACTTCTAAGACATAATGCTGACAAGGGGAACCATCGCCTCCGCGAAAAGCTCAAGGGTCAAAGGTTGATATTTTATACGCGTTTAATTTTTGAAGCAGCCCCGATGTCCCGACTTTTGAATTTCTCGGTCGGTCTGCTGTGGTGTCCGTCCACCGACGAACCCTTGGGTCGATCATGGAACCCAGATGGAACCCGGCAATGAGAGATCCAATATCTCCGCCGTGGACTCCCTACGGAGTACCTAAACTCTGAATATGATAGAGGGATAAAGCTCGATTATTGAGAATAGAAGGTCTGATATGGATCGCCCGCGTCTGGGAAAAGAGCGAAAGAGAGCAACTCATGAGTGTTTAAAGAAATCAAGCAATTCGAGTAACGGCGATCGGCCCCGACCATTCCGCACCATTGCGCACGCATCCAGACGCACGGCTAACCCGTCTAAAAGCTGCTCTTATCTCGCATTCCTCCGTGGTCATCCGACGGTTGGGCTGAGTGCTGAGGTCTCACAACTGACGACCGATGAAAAGTCTGCATCGTGATCGTCAGTCGTGGCATGTTTTCTTTTCCCAACTGAGCCTATCAAGCATTCTTCCTCACCCCTTACTCCAACTCACGGGCCAGAGTTTAAATCTTGACCAGTGAATTTTCAGTGAACAATGCCCGAATTGGAACGGTTTTTCACTGACGCCCACAGCCACTGTCTGGCATGCGGTCGCTCCAGCGGCTTCGCCCTTATTCTCTTCACCGTATCAAGGCCTGAGGAATGACCAGTTGCCGCGCAACGTTTCCCTGGGTCCGGATTGCACTTACCATTGACGGAAATCCACGACGCAAACATTACGCAGCTTCACTTCTCCTGAAGTCTATCTTTCACAGCTAAATAAAATACGGCATGCCGCAGATAGTCAAATTTACTTTCGTAAATCTAAACATCCTTTTTAGAACTCTCTTCTCTTAACGATTGTGTTTCCTCACACGCTGTCCAACGTTATTCTTAACAACCTCATCCACTCGTTATTGTTGATAAGAATATTCGTATACGTGTTTCAACCATCATGAAGCCCAGTCTCGGTGCCATCGCGGTGGCGATGGCCGCCTCGATGATGTCGAGCTTCCCCTCGCTCGCTTCAGCGCAGATTACCACCGATTGCAATCCGTTCAAGCAAAGTGAGTGTTCCTTCCTGTTCGAGGACCAGAGTTTCGAGTAACTGACAATTCATCTCTCAACTTCGCAGGTTGTCCCCCAGACCCCGCTTTGAGCAAATCCGCTACCTTCGACTTCACTCAGGGCCCTAGCAACGATTGGACTCCAGCAGGAAACGTAGACTACAGCAGCGATGGAGCCGGTTTCACTATCGCAAAACAAGGCGACAACCAACAACTTCAGTCAAACTTCTATATCATGTTCGGTAAAGTTGACTTCGTTCTCAAGGCTGCTCCAGGCCAAGGCATCGTCAGCACAATCCTTCTTCTATCAGACTGCCATGACGAGATAGATCTTGAGTGGGTCGGAGGAAACAACGCGCAAGTGCAAAGCAACTATTTCCGAGAGTCGGTTGCGAAGGATTTTACTCGTGCAGCTTGGCATGACAACGCAGGAAATCAAGACGCTTTCAAAACGTACACGATCGACTGGAACAAAGATCGCATTATTTGGCAAGTTGATGGCGCGACTATTCGCACTGTGACCGCTGAGGAGGGAGGTGCTCAATATCCTCAGACTCCGGCGTACATTCGACTCGGTATTTGGGCTGGTGGTGACCCCACCAATTCTCCTGGAACGATCGGTATGTCTGCTCCCTTTCCTGCTTCTATAACTGGATTCCATCGCTGACAAGCAATTCCTAGAATGGGCCGGTGGCCCCACCAACTTCGCCGATGGGCCATTCACCATGCAGGTTAAGTCGGTCCAGGCAACAGATTATTCCACCGGGAAAGAATACAGATACACCGATAAGTCGGGCAACTGGCAATCCATCGAAGCAGTCGACGGGAATGTCAATCAACAGAGCTCCGATTCCCAGTTCTTCTCGGCTATCAATAGTGACGACTCTTCTACCTCCACTTCAGGTGCTTCTTCAGGTATGAACATGAGAATCACTCCACCCCATCTCCTTACCCTCGTGGTTTTTCATTCAATGACCCTTATCTTTGCTATTTATAGCCACTAGCGCGAACCCGTCGGCCACTCAAGAGGCCTCAGCTTCTGCCTCTGATCCCGCTGCTGCCTCGCAAACTTCCTCGCAAACCTCAGTTGACTCAGCACCGGGAACTACCCACACTGGAGCCGCCTCGAAGATGTACGGAACACAAGCTCTCCTCGTCGCCAGTTCCTTCTGGGGTTTCATGGCTTCGCTGTTCTGATCGGACCGCGTCGCGTCGCGTCCATATGGTGAATATCTGTTTCTATTCCATACTTCTCGCTAGTAAACGTCTCGTCTCGTCTCGTTAACTAGCACATCTGCATGCCAGAGCGTAGCTACTACCTACCTAATGGTACCTAGTTCCTACCTCCGTCGCGGATGTTGTTTTAACAGCAAAGGGCGTTTTTTGTGTACATTAAATTAAAGTCTTAATAATAAATAAGCTTCAATCGGATAAAGTTTGGCTTTTCACATATCGAGACAGGGGGGTGGGAGGGGAAATATTATTGGCTCGGATCCATGTTCGAGGGTGCGGAACCTTATCGAGATTTGCTTGGCGTTATCATATCTTGGTATCGGGTTTCTATGGATGGACCTTAGATTGAGTTGCAGCACGCTTCGAGTATCATGCAAAAAGAACGTCTTTGTTTAACAGTGTCTATGTAGAACATAAAAATTGCCTACTATTTATACATTCCTGGTCTACTACATTTCTAGATATAGACCTATCCCGGTGGCTAAACGCATTCAATCTCGCCACGTGCTACAACCTACACCCTTATCGATCAGGATCCGGATAGTTAGCCCACACACGCTCCGAAACACCCGTAACAGGTCCCTGGTCAGGAGTCGGTTCCAGCGCAAGAACAACGATACTATTCTCTCCCTCCTTCAAGTAGCAATTGGGGACATAGAGGCCCTGTTGGGAACCAATGATCCAGTATCGTCCAATATTGATATCGTTCACCCACACGACTCCCTTAGTCCAGTCTTCAAGTTGGATATATGTGTCTCCCACTTTATCAAGCGTGAAGGAGCCGGAGTAGAAGAGAGGGGGGTCGTTCTCCACAGGAGCAGGTGCAGTTTTGTTACCTAGATCGGGTAGTGTTTCGAGGCCGAGGGGATAAGATTCCCAGTCCGAGAGCGCGGATCCACCGACAGTGACGTCTCCGACGATACCCTTGAGTTGGTCGACGATTTCTTGGCCGTAGTTAACTCTGCCCAAGTTCTCGACGAGGAGGTCGAGAGTGTCGTTAGCTTTGAGGTTGAGAGTTACGACGTTGGGGACGTCGTAGATGGAGTCGATGGCTCCGACGCGGGCATCGTTTACGTAGACAAGGACACGGTCACGGGCGTGGTCGCCTGGTTGGAGGGCGCCTTTTATGGCGTCCTTGATCGTGTGGCGGTAGAGGGTGTAGCCGTAGGCCTGGCCGAGGGCTTCCATATTTACTGGGGAGGTCTTAGTCGTGGGTTTGGGTAGAGTATCGAAAAGGGAGAGGGCTGGTTGGAGTTTGATTTCGGGGATGTCGATGAGGGGTTCCATTTCAGGGACATCGGGGAGGCTAGCTTCATCAACGTACTTGCTGACAAGTAGCTTGCGGACCTTGTCGTACATGGTGGTGGTGCGGCCGGACTCGTCGAGAAGAGCACCATAGTCATAGCTGGTGGTGACTGGTGTCATATGTCCGGTGTTGTTGAAGTTTCCATTCTGGAAACCCCAATTGGTCCCTCCGTGAAACATGAAGATGTTGATCGAATTGTTGTTTGATAAGATCCAATCGATATCATCAATAGCTTTCTCCACCTTTGCCGGGTCGTCAGAATACCCATTATGGGGCGACTCGCTGCTCCACTGATCGAACCAAGACCAGTAAAATTCTCCGTTTAAGAGAGGTCCACTGCTACTTGGATGTTCTTTCATGTAGTTTCGCAATAAAGGAAAGCCAGTCGCTGCGTCACCATCGATTTCTGCGATGACACCGTCGATAGGTCCGCCAGCAAGGTATGATTCACCGCTTCCATCGGTGGTATAGAGAGGCTGGTCAAATGCTTCGAGGAAGATATCCCGCAGTTTTTCAGTGTAGACGTGATCGCTGCCAAAGGATCCGTATTCGTTTTCGACTTGAACCATCAAGATCGGACCTCCATTGAAGACTGAGAGGGGAGCCACTTCGGCGGCCAGACGGTCGATATATGTTTTAGATGCATCCAGGAAGGGTTCATTGTCCGTACGAACAGCCATATCTGGCACCTGGGTGAGCCACGCGGGGAATCCACCCCACTCGTGCTCAGCGCAGACGTAGGGTCCGGGACGGAGAACAATATTCAAATCATTCTCTTGGGCGAGTTCAAAGAAACGAGTGACGTTGTTGATGCCGCTATACTCCCAACTATCTTTGGTAGGCTGAATCTCATTCCACCATATATACGAAAAGATGGTGTTGAGACCCATTGCGCGAGCCTTCTGCAACCGATCTGCCCAGAGGGCCTCTGGTACACGCTGAGGTTCGATCTCGCCACCGATCATCTGGTATGGTTCGCCATTGAGAAAGAATGTCTCATTGTTGAATGAGAATGCACTGTTTCTAGCAACAGCAGAGGCTGCCACATTGGACCCAAAGAGGGCCAGTTGGAGAAAGGAGAACCGCATCGTAAGAGCTAGTTGAATGGAGTTATTTCGCAAACTGCATAGCCCTCAACCTCGAAGAAAGACTGGCTCTTTATAAGATACAATGGCATATGCAGGCCATCGTCCGATACTACATACCATGACTTGATAGGAACAGCTATCCTATCAGTGTGAAGTTAGCATTAAGTTCGGGATTGCCAGGGTCACTCGGCCGGTCCCTTGTTTCTGGTCTGACCCGACAAGGGGAACCCTGTCACCGATTTGCATCGCGATTCCAGCTTGATTCTCTGGCTGGCGCACGGCGACAGGCGCCGTCCTTTCCCCATACTTCATCGTATTCCTCGTCTTCCATTCTAATTATCCTTTTTCCCTTTTTCCCGCAACTGTGGAAACACCCCGCAAAAAGTTTCGAAGGTTACATCCTGAGTCGCTCCCGAGAGCGGCTACGATCGTATATGCTACCGAGCCGAGCGGCTGGCAAGGAACAGCCCTTCGTAATGTCTGCAACATTGTTATAAGTTCCATAGATAGACGGCTCATGAAGCTACCCCACGTTGCATATGGCTGCAATGCCACATTCCCCAGAATCGTGTTCGAGCAGTGCTTCTGCAGAACGAATCATGGAGACTGCATCCGTCTCTCAAAATCCAATGGCCGAGCAAGACTGCCTCGTAGGACCCAACTGCCCTAGAATTAAAACTAAATGCTTTTCTGCAGATCCGAGTACACGGTATGAGCAATGAGTGCCAAAATGTAAGTATGCAACGGTGGCCATAGGGAAGCACACGCCTCTAACGAATACAGCACATCAAAAAGGAGGGAGATGCTACACTGAAGTTGAGATGTTACTATACCGCCCGTGGAGCAGAGGATTTTTGACAACCTTGGAGTCATGGGCAGTGCCATCATGTTCACACATGTGCCCAAAATATCCGTTTGCCCGCCGAAGGGGAGAACAGTGAGCAGAGACGAGGGCGTGCTTAATATAAACACCCCTGTCGAGTCAACATGTGAACGTCATCGAGATCCTGTGCCGAGCAATCGGCCTTCTTCTTCCAGGGATTGGTGTGAAGTTCCCGTGTCTCGCTTCGATCTTGGGGACCAACACAAGCGAATGCCGGTCACATGTAGCTGGCGCCAGTGAGTAAAAGAACGAGGGTCTGCCTGCAAATATCAGTCTTGGGATATCGTTGAAGCTACTCGAACCCTCAATATGGCGTCGATGGCAGCCATGGCTCGCGTGATGGCCGGATCTCTGCCCTTTGATTCTTGTCCCCTTTAAAAGGTTCAATGGCCGACAATTCACTCTGTCATCTCTCTCTCCAGACAAAGAATTCATGAGACCAAATAGAGCAGCAAGAGATTGATATGTTCCCCAAAGCCATCAATAATCATAGAGTCCTAACTCTTCTTTTATGTCTTTCCATGATTCCCAGGACGAATCCTTTGCTGAAGCAACACGCAAATTTAAGGTTTAGCTCTCCACGTGTGTCCCGCGTGACTCGAAACCTTATTTCGGCTCAACGCCAAGATCTGCTTGAGTCTTCAACTTCACCGTCAACGGAGATAGCACTGCTGAATTCTTTAGACTAATATTACGAGTCCGGTTCTAACTCACGGAATAACTATTCCATTCCCTCAGATGAGGCAACTAATGGCACTCCACGGGTGAAGCTTTTCTGAGATGAATCGGTGGCTCCAGGGCACCGGACATCATGCCGATGGTCGAGAGTCTAAATTTAACCTTTAATTTCCCCACGATGAAGCTGAAAAAGCATTCCCCAATTCCTTGGGGAGTCGGTAATAAGTCCGCCTTTGGAAGACGTTGGAACTCCACTTTCCCGGCGATATGGAATCCTGCGGTGGGAGAAGCAGCGGGGACCCCAGAATATGCACCCTCCACATGGCTCTAGAATCCGGGGGAGCTCTGTCTTGGTCTCACATATAAAATCATATCATTTTCCCCGGAATTCATTCTATCTGGTGATATGATGCTTGCGCGATTTCTCTTCTCTGTTTTCTCTGCTGCGATAGCTGCATATAACTCTGAAATCACAGGCAGCTTTGCTGCTACACTCCACCATGGGCTTGTTCCGACGAAGAAAGCAACCTGGAGCATCTAACGGTGATGAGGCGGAGGAGTGTCAACGTACCATTGCAGCGTGGTCTCCCGAAGAACGTACCAGGAAGGAGAAGGCATATGTCCGCCATATCGATCGAAGGCTTCTGCCCATGCTAGTACAGACACCTACCGAAAACCTGCAGATAATATATGCCCTAACACATACTAGATACTGATGTATATCCTAAACTACATCGACCGCAACGCACTCCCACACGCCAGATTGCAGAACCTCGAAGAGGATCTAGGATTGGAAGGGTATCAGTACAACACTGTGCTCAGTCTGACCTTTATCGGTTGGTCACCCTGGTGATATCTATTTCCCACATAGCGTCATATATCTCTAACATCAACACAACCTAGGCTACATCCTCATGCAGATTCCTAGCAACATGATACTTGGAAAAACACGACCTTCTCTTTATCTTCCAGGGTGTATGATTGCGTGGGGCGTGGTTTCAGGGGCTACAGGCGCTGTTCAGGGTTTCTCAGGCCTCGCAGCTTGTCGTTTCTTTCTAGGCTGTACCGAAGCTCCATATTTTGCAGGCGCTGCATTCTTGGTATGATACCCTCTCTTATAGACAACTCTGTGTGTGGGTGAGATGCTAATTTCCATGAAGTTCTCTGGCTGGTATACTAAAAGAGAGCTTGGCGCACGTCTTGGAATACTATTCTGTGGAGCTATGCTGTCTGGCGCTTTTGCGGGGCTATTTGCAGCCGGCATCGCTGCAGCTTTCAAGGACAACCGGATCGCGTCGTGGCGGTGGCTATTCATTATCGAAGGTGCAGCAACCGTGGTTGTTGCATTAGCAGCCATGTTTGTGATCCCTGACTGGCCGAGTACGACGACTTGGTTATCCGAGGAAGAAAGGCAACTAGGTATCGTACGACTCATTGAGGATGCTGGTGAAGAAGATGAGGAAATTACACCCTTGCAAGGGTTTGTCATGGCGATGAAAGATGGCAAGCTATGGTTAGCCGTCACGGGCCAAGTTTGCGTCCAGGTAAATGATCCTAGAAAACCTTTGCAAGGACCCCTTACTAACCCATTCTCAAGGGCGTTGCTTCCTTAACCAACTTTCTCCCGACGTTGGTATCAGCATTTGGATTCGGCAACATCCATACGCTCCTTCTCACCGCGCCTCCATACGTCGTTGCAGCAGCCGTTTGCGTTGGGAACACTTATTGGTCGGACCGAAACAATATGCGCTCTCTACATATGATAGTCCCCCTTCTATTCACTGTTGTCGCTATCATCATTACTATGGCAACAGTGAACACCGGGGCACGATATTTCGCCTTGATGGTCATGGTTCCTGGTAGTTACTCCTGCTTCCAAGTGTCGAACGCATGGGCTGCCTCCGTAGCAGCCCGCCCTAAGCAGAAGCGAGCTACTGCGTTGGCATTGAGTAATTCTCTGGGGAACACTGCTTTGATATGGACACCATATCTATACCCAGAGTCGGATGGCCCGAGATACATAATGGCATGGAGCGTGAATCTCGCACTTTGTGCTATTGGTATTGGGGTCAGTTTAGCACTTCGGTTTATCTTACAGCGTGCGAATAAGAAGATGGACCAAAGAGAAGAGGGGCGGGAAGATGATGCAGAGTATGCGGTGACCGGTACTAAACAGGACATGACCGAAATGGAAGCTGTCCAGAAGTCGGGGCTTGGGGTCGCCCGTTTCGAGAAGGAGTACCGCTACCAGATTTAGATATGCCTTGCAAACTCACCAATGTAATTCTATCTTTTCAGCCAAATCTCCCCAGGTCTACTTTTTAGTGCCAACCAACGAGTCCCCTCACTGGCGTAGCCGATTAACCTCATAAAGTGGGCCTCATTTAGTCTTTCTCCACAGCCGACTCCATTGTGGGGAAAGTACATATAACAAGAAGCTCCCTCACCACTTCCCCCAGCCTTTTAAAAACCACCTTCCCAGCTTACATGTTGCGTGTTGCGAGTTTCCCCCCAGAATATTCTAGTATCGGCCGGTGTTCGAACCAACCCCTGACGCCCCAATGCCATCCGACACAACCCCGACAACGGGCCGAGTCCCAAAAATATCCCGCAAAATCCGAACTTGTACAGAATGCAAAAGACTCAAGATAAAATGTATCCTCGAGAACGGAAACCAAGTCTGCAACCGCTGCACACGTATGGGTTTAAATTGCCTCTTTAATAAGAGCTTGCAAACTATATTAGATGAGGATCTTGAGTTCGTTTCTCCCTTTATCGCGCCGAGCCTATTACTGATAAACCGTCACAGATGCAAGACGAACCTTCGAAAGGGACTTTCTCGCTTGGAGAAAGTGACCGATGATATTTTGTCCAAGCTTCAATTGCCCGGTTGTTCGACTTATGATGAGCTGGGGAATCCAACTATTCAAGCTGAAATCAATTTCCAACGTCGAGAATTAGGCAGTGGAACTGTTGAAGCAAATGGTCAGAAATTACTGCAATATAATGGAAGTCCAACGCAAAACAGCGACAACGCACAATTACACCAGGCATCTATCCACCGCCCACCGCAGGATCATGATCCTACAAACCCTAGCCAGCGGGAACCATCTCCAGCTGAGCGGGATGGCACAGGAGATGACGAGGACACGCTCGTGACAGAGCCAATGGGCTCACTATACGAAGTCACGAAGCTCCAAAAGTTTCGACGAAGAGTTCATCGCGATGCAGGCAGCTTGTCCATTGCCGAAGAAGAGAACAAGAAGGATGACTTGATAGCGAGAGGGCTCCTTAGCCTCGAAGAAGCGGAGGAGTTATTTATCTAGTACGCCTCCCTCCCCTATTAATTATACATATCGATACTAACCATCTCCCAGCTTCATGAACTCCCTAAACCACTACCTCTGGGTCGGTCTAGACAATGAATCCTCAAACCTCGAATCCGTCCGCCGCTCATCACAAATTCTCACCCTCTCGATAATGACTGCAACATCAATGCACATGCCCAACAAAACAGCTATATACGACCTCTGCTACGCAGAATTTCTATCCCTTGTTTCAAAGTCCCTATTCAACCACAACCACACGTTGGAAGATGTCCGTGGGCTCTGCATCGCTGCGTTCTGGCTCTCTGATATCTCGTGGAAACTATCTGGGCATGCGATCCGTCTAGCGACGGAGTTGGAACTTCACAAGGCATTTGCTAGAGCGCCGGAGTCAAAGGACTTTCATGAACGAGCGAGAATGTGGTACATGCTGTATGTCTGCGACCATCACTTCTCTATCGCGTATGGACGACCCCCGATGATACAGGAGTGCCAGCAGATTCGGGATCATGAGAAATTTCTAAAATTTCCGTACGCGGATACTGTGGATTTCCGGATGTTGAGTCAGGTAGCTCTGTTTTCGATGTTCTCGAAGATATACGATGTGCTGGGGGGTGGGAGAGATGGGAAATCTGCTGCTGAGATGATGACGCTGACGAGAGAGTATAATATCAAGTTGGATCAGTGGAGGTTATTATGGCAGGCGAGACAGCGTAAGCTGGTGCCATCACCCCCTATATTCCCATTCTACCACTCATATCTAACACCCCTACTCAACAGAATACAGCAAATTCATCGGCAGCTTCCCTCCAAAAGGCATAGTCCTCTACTACCACTTCGCAAAACTCCAACTAAACATCCTCGCCCTCCGAAACATCCCACCAGAACAACAACAACCTACCGCCGACCAAGACCAAGTAAACATGATGGACCCCGACATAAAAGAATTCATCAACCTCGCAACCACAGCGGCGCTAAACATCATCAATCTCCTCCTCGAAGATCCAGGAATGAGGAGAGCACTTGTCGGAGTCCCGCTATATGTGCATACGATGCTTACGTTCGCGTGCCTGTTCTTGTTCAAGGTTGCGACGAGGTGGAAGCGTGCGGTAGGTGTTTGGGTTGCTATGGATGTGAGGAGTTTGTGTACGCTTATCGAACGGGTTGTCGAGTGCGTGCGGACATCAGCCGCGGGGGAAAGACATTTGATCCACCGGATTGCAAGTGGTTTGGAGAAGATGGTTAACAGGTGTCGACTATCCGATCCAGCTTACAAACCACCGCAGAACCCCTCGGGAAACAGCAACGGCACCTATGCACAAGTCCCAGGGATGGGGGCAGCAGCGGAAACATATCCCCAACCTCAAAATGGGTATATCGCTCCGGACACATACCAAAACCTCGGATACCAACAACAACCCGTCCCCCCAAACTCACAATACCAGTACCACACCTGGGAAGATTTCGTCGGCGACACAGGCCTAGATGACATGCTGGACGGGTTCTGGTCAACGAGTACTACTACTTCCCCATTTAATATTCCCTTTGACGCTTTTCAGGGTGGGATTAATATAGGATCGTGATACCTGGTATCAAATTCCTGTTTGACTGCATTGTATGGGGGGGTTCCTGTCGGCGAATACTTTGGTAGAGAGCAATTTTAGGCGTCTCCGAATGATTCATTTCACTGAGAGATATCTCATTCCCCATAGCATTCCAAGAAGCAAGTGGAGTGAGTCTGTGAATGCGGAGCCCTCACCCCTGACTGCCGAGTCTTGAGACATCGGACAGAAGTCCGACCCAGATGCTTGGCGCTGTTCTTTTGGCCTAACTTTAAACGACCTAGTACGAACCTTAATTCAAATCGCGGCGCCTCACGTGTTCTGAACGCCAAGCTTTTCTCAATTTTTAAGCTTATTAAACTTTATTTGTTCTGGGAGAATCATCGTCATCGACTCATCGGGCTCGGTGAACACATAATTACAACGGATGAAAGGGATTGTTCTCTCTGGAATATAGACCTATGACAATACGTGTTTTCATGAGAACGTTGCTCTTACCTGTGCCAAATTCTCCTGCAGTGTATCACTGCACCGATTCTACAGAACTAGTACTATTGCTGGGTCCATGTCAACCTTCCCACCGGTCTTCTATCCGATGGTACTCTCCCCCTTTCGTGGGACCTCGGGGATAGCAATCAGGAACGGCCATAACCATGCCTGTTCATAGGTTAGCTAGGAGCTCCTCAATGAGGGGCAGGAGTGAAGCTCCATTTTTCTTGCTCAAGGGAGTTCATTTTGGGGAAGATATTTAACGTCGTACTATATCTTCGCTGATAGCTTCTTTATCTTTCTTCTATCCGAAATCTAAATATAATAGATATATAACTTGCTGTATATATCAATAAATCCATTCGAGATATCTCCATCATACTTGAAGTCTTTTATCCTTCATTCACCCCCCAAAATGACTTCCCTCTACTCCAAACTCTCCGAGCTCCAAGCCACCGGAAACCCCATCCGGGTAGGCCTCATCGGCGCCGGAAAATTCGGCTCAATGTTCATATCCCAAGCCGCACACACCCCAGGGCTACACCTCGCCGGAATAGCCGACCTCTCCCCCTCCCGCGCAATCTCCTCCCTCCAACGCGTCTCCTTCCCGGCCTCCAAATTCTCCACTTCCCCACACACCCAAATCACCCTAGACGAAGCCCTACGCACAGGCCAAACAAGCATAACCAGCGACTCCGAAGCTCTAATCGCGCACCCGGGGATAGACATCATCCTCGAAGCAACAGGGAACCCTGCCGCAGGCGTAAAACACGCCTTACTCGCCTGCACCCACAAAACGCACATCGTAATGATAAACGTCGAAGCGGACGTCCTGGCTGGCGCGTACCTCGTCCGCAAAGCCGCAGAGGCGGGGATAATCTACTCAATGGCCTACGGCGACCAACCGGCCCTAATCTCCGAACTAGTCGACTGGGCGCGCACCGCCGGATTCCGCGTCGTGTGCGCGGGGAAGGGGACGAAGTATTTACCAGAGTACCACGCGAGCACCCCCGATACGGTGTGGGGGTATTACGGGTTCACAGAGGAGCAGCTCGCGACGGGGGATTTTAATAAGCAGATGTTCAACTCGTTTCTTGACGGGACGAAATCCGCGCTCGAAATGGCGGCTGTGTCGAATGGGTGCGATCTACAGCCTCCTCCTGACGGGCTGAACTTCCCGCCCTGCGGCGTGAATGACCTCCCGCACGTTCTCCGGCCTGTCTCTGACGGGGGGCAGTCCCCGCACTCGGGGACTGTGGAGGTAGTTTCTAGCCTTGAGCGCGATGGGCGTCAGGTACCTAACGACTTACGGTGGGGCGTGTACGTCGTTATCGAAGCACCGGGTCCTTACCAAGCTTCTTGCTTCGCGCAGTACGGCCTCACGACGGATAGCACGGGCCGGTATGCGGCACAGTATAAACCGTACCACCTCATCGGTCTGGAACTCGGGGTATCCATCGCCTCTATAATGCTCCGGAATGAGCCCACGGGGCAATGCAAGGCGTTTAACGCGGACGTCGTGGCTACCGCTAAACGCGGGTTGAAAGCTGGGGAAGTTCTTGATGGGGAGGGCGGGTATATGGTTTATGGGAAACTGGTTCCTGCGAGGGAGTCGTTGAGGAGGGAAGGGTTGCCGATTGGGTTGGCGAGTGGGGTTGTGTTGAAGAGGGATGTGCGGGTTGGGGAGGGGTTGAGCTGGAGGGATATTGAGTGGAGTGTGGATAATATGACGCAGGCGCAGAGAGTGAGGAGGGAGATGGAGAGTGTCTTTAGGGGGGAGATGGGGGTTGATGTTGAGGGTAGGTAGGGAGTGTAGTGTAGGCAGGGCTTATTCAGCATAGATTGATAGATGGGTTTTTCGCAAAAACATGGTATATATTGCTTTCTACTTCACTTCACTTCGCTTTACTTCATTCTTGGTACTTCTTCCGCTTCGCTTCGTATATCATCGTTTCTTCCCACGCCTTACTATCATTCAATCTACCCAGGTCCTGGAACTCGCCCTTCCCGCTTCTTGATAGAAAAAAGGGGGGATCTCACGATTAAGTTTCCATTAACGGAAACGGCACAAGCACAAAAACATGAGAAGGAAAAAGAGGGTTGGAAAAGAATAGAATGTGTCATAAGAGAGAAAAAAAGTGAAAATGGGACTATGATAAAATAGAACAAAACCCGCCATGGAAATAATGACCTTTGCCCCGTTTCAAATGAGAAAAAAAACCCCGAATGCAACCCGAACCATCACACGTTAAGTTAAGTTCCTGCTAATCCCGCTATCCTGCCATCCCCCCGGAGTACAGCTTGGTGTTCAGATAGATGAGGTGTGTGGTGGGATAAAGAACGGGGGCCCAGAACTGCTGGTCTATTTATCAACGATATCCCGTCGCGTAGAACGGGATAACCGAAATATCCCCCCACACCGCACTGTCGTCCTCCCAAGTATATCCAGCGAAGTAACATTTTGTAAGGTCAACGTGAACTCTTTTGAGGTAGATTCGTGTAAATCATCAGATTGCGTACTTTCGGGTCCATTCGCGGGCAGTGGCCTCGTATCGAGGACGATCTGTCTTGTAGACGTGGGCGATTTCGGGAACGAGAGGGTCGTCGGGGTTAGGGTCTGTGAGCATGGAGCAGATGGAGAGGAGGACTGTTGAAGTTAGTATATATGGAGAGTATTACCTGGTGGGATGGTACACACCTTTTGAGATAGTGAGAGCAGGACTCCATTGATCTCTCAAGATATCGAGGCAGATACTTCCGTTGGAGTTGATGTTAGGGTGATAGATGCGGGTGGTGAAGTTGACCTTTGGTGGCTTGAATGGGTAGTCGGTGGGGAAGTGGATGGCGAGGAAGAAGACACCTCCTGAGTATGGGCTGTCACCCTGTGTTGTGACGTGGTTAGTACTGGAACACCAGTTTTTCATGGAATGACGAAGTACTTACGGGACCCATGATCGTCGCTTGCCAGTGGAACTGTAGGATATCCAGTTAGTATCATAGTCACAGTCGCAGTGGGCAGTCTGCACGGTATGTCCAGAATATGCAGAGTATCGTAAGGACAACCGGGGTAAGCGTACCAAATCCTCTCCGATCGGACCTGCAGAGCAGGATGAAGGGGGATCACTACAGTAAAGTCAGCATCGCAGTTCAACCTATATTTCGTCGTCGTTGCCGTGTGTTGCCTCCCGTCGAGTCCAACACGTCTGTTGGCATGCCCCGCAGTGGTGGGGGTTGATGACGGCGGTAAGGCTAGGAACAGCAAACAAAGAGAAAAACGCACCGTCCCAGGTCTGATAACTCCTTGTTGATTCTCTTGAGAGCCATCTCGGAAGATGTAGTGGGTGTGTAGTGTGTAGAGGATGAAGTGTCGTGGGAAAGGAAAAGTCTTTTCGTAAGGCTTTCTAGCAAGGTTGTGTTTTTGGTGGGCTGGTTGTTGGATTTCCTAAGAGTTCCGTGTGAGCTTTGGTGTTTTAAATAGTTTAGGAGAGGGAGGGGTATAATGATGTGTTAGTGAAGAAGAACCTACTAGTCAAAGAAGAGTATAAAGGGGATAGAGAGGTCTATATGAGGGAGACAGGAGGTTGTTACTCTCTTTTATGAGTTGTTGTGAGATCTTCTAAGAAGAAAGAAAGATGAGGAAGTGAGAGAAGAAAGAGTGGCAGTGACAGAGAGTGAAAGAGGAGGGGGGGGAAGATAGGGTGGTATGGTAACGGTTGGTACGGGTTATCGGAGTTACAGTACTGGTACTGCTGACTTATTGGGTACCAACACCTTGATCATCTAAGCAAGATCTAAGCCTTACTCAGGTCAGCGGCAAGCTCGCCACTGTTCTTCTCTCACTTTCTACCAGGCTGTCTAACTTTTTACTTCCCGTTGCCCCTCAGGTGCCCGTCTCACTTTGTAGAATGAGGCGGAATATCTCGGGGTCGGCTTCTCTTCCTTCTACTTCTATTCTACAGACCCCGTCATATCGGTATCTCTTCCGTATCTGTCCCTCACATATACCGTATCGTATTGTAATCAACTTGCAGATTTTTCCTCGAAGAATGAATACTAATCACGTGAATATCAGGTCACGCGACTGAGGCTACGGATAATCCATATTCCATCCCCAGGCAGTTAGAGATATGAAGTAACTGGTTCTCATCTTCTACATCATCCATGATATATTCATCACATAAAGCATTACTTTGAAAATATGCCGCTGTGGTGTAATGGTAACACATCTCCAGAGTTGCGAGCTAGACCCTCAGGGCCATGGGGAAGTTCTGGGTGAATCTTAGCAGAAGGCCTCTTTTTTCACCCCCGCGTCCAATAAACTTGGTCCTCCGATTCTCTTGAAAGAAAAGAAGCACCCAGATGATGATATACAAGGCAAGACTGAGTCTCAGACTAGTCATTACTTCCGAGTACATTATTTTAACGCTCTATGACAAAGCCTACATTTCTCAAACAAAGGCTTGCACACCAGTCATACCCCTGCCAATGATGAGACCTGAATCGCAAAGATTAGCCGCTGAGGCAAGGCAACAATAGGCATAAGAGGGGAGAATGATTCGAACATGAAACTCGAGGGAACTGAAAATAACTTACTGTGGATGTCGCTTTGGCCTTCATAGGTCTGTGCCACAAACAGATTGGCAACATGCCGACCAATATGATACTCGTCGCTCGCAGCATTCCCGCCGAAGATCTCTTGCAACCTAGACATATCAAATCAACACGTCAGGAAAATCCACACTAACCAAAAGCAATAACCGTCGACCACTTACACCCTCGCGTTAACAAGTGCCCGATCACAATTCTGCCTCTTAATCATCGAAATCATCTCGTTCGCGACAAGTCCCTGATCCTTCAGCCTCGCAACATGCGTCGCAGCCAGCGTCCCGTACGCCGCATCCGTCGCTGCATCCGCCAGTTTCTTCTGCACGAGCTGGTACTTCGCCAACGGGTTGCCTTTGAACTGCTTCCTCTCCAACGCATACTCCCTCGCCCGAGCGATACAATCCTCCAACGCGCCCATCGTCCCGAACGCGATCCCGAACCGCGCGCTATTCAAGCATGTAAAGGGTCCAACCAGACCTTCCACGTCGGGGAACATGTTCGCTTCCGGGACGGGGCAGGCGTCCATTTGGATCATACCTGTGATCGACGCGCGGAGGGCAGTCTTATTCTTGATCGCGGGCGTCTCGAGCGTTCCGGGAGGACACTGGTCGCGTTCAATCAGGAACCCACGAATCTTCCCCGTACTCTCCAACTTCGCCCACACGAGCATAAGATCCGAAATAGGTGAATTTGTAATCCACGTCTTACTCCCAGACAGTGAAAAATACCCCTTCTTCGTAGGATGCGGCTTCGCAACCGTCTCCATAGAACCCGGGTCCGATCCGTGATTCGGTTCCGTCAGGCCAAAACAACCTAGTAATTTCCCTTTCGCCAGTTGAGGGAGGAACTTGTCCTTCTGCTCCTGTGTACCGAATTCGTAGATACCAGTCATAGCGAGGGAACTCTGGACAGACATCCCCGAGCGGAAGCCTGAGTCCACTCTCTCAACTTCCTTTGTAATAAGCCCTGAGGCAACATTACTCACTCCCGCGCATCCGTACCCATCGATCGTTGCGCCAAGTAATCCCAGTTCCCCCATCTCTTGTAATATCTTCTTATCGTAGTCTTCATTCCTGTACGCCTCTACCCGCAATCCGTCAGCATATAACCCGCAAAGACAACCTCCCGTCCCCATAAACAGTAGATATACCCACCTAAAACCCTCGGCATCAATCTCTCCTGACAATACTGCCTCGCCGTATCCTGAATCGCCAATTCCTCCTCCGTATACAAATTCTCAGCGTTCAGCGGATCCTCCCAATTGAACTTTGCCATTGGGGCGGGTGATTGTGAGGAGGCGCATCGTCGCTGGGTGGCAGTGGCACCGACTCGTCTTGAAGAGGTGGATGTGGCGTGCCGCGTTGCGGTTGTGAGGGTTCGGAGAGCTTGGCGGGACATTGTGAGGGTGGGAGAGGGGAGTTGGAGAGAAGGAGGAGCGTGTTTTCACCTGCCGGTGGTGGTGGTGTTTGTACAAATATGCAAAGATTCTAAATGGTATACATAAAAGAAAAGAGAAATATAGAAATAGATATTAGCTACCCAAGCTGTTCTTGCTCGGAATTGGTGAGGGAGAGAAAGATAACTCGGCTATCAGCAACATGCAGGAACGCCAAGCGGGGAGCTTTCTCGGCATCTCGGCATTTTTATTTTCGTGATCTCGGGCCGAACGGGAAAGAGGTCAACGACATCAACAAAGCAACACATCCGGCCTCGCATTCGACTACAAACGTCAACCCCATCGTTCAACGCACTCTTCGTAAACGAAAGAAATTATCTGGAAAAGGCTTCGTGGATGTCATAAATCATTGATCTTCGTTATGTATCTCTGTCAAATAATCGCTTTAAAGAAATCTCGCCCCACATACGACAACAGATTGCCCACCAACTCCCAACTCCCAACTGGAACCAGGACCATCCAGGATTGCAGATACTCGCGGATCATAGATCCAAGAAAGAAAATGTGGAAAAGAAAGTTAGGTATCTTTCGAGATACCAACTGATGAACCCAAGAAGATATCGCAAGTTTCAATCAACTTGCCGCCTTTCAATTTCGAGAAGGGGTCAACCCCGTCCTTGATCGGGTTCCATCGATCAAGGTTTCATGTTCTCCTTTCCGTTTCCCTTCTTCCCGTTCTGCTTTCCATTTCCCCTACCATTCTTCTTCCCATTGTTCTTCCTATCGTTTAACTCCTTCTTCGCATTCTCCTTCTCCAACTCCGCTTTCTGTTTCTTAGACAATTTCTCCGGTTTCTGAACCCACTTGCCGTCATCGTTGAGCCCCTGGTATGTCTCTTGCATGCCCACATACGATATTTCGAGGCCGCGCCTGATGTCATCGGGGCTTGTTCCTTCCTTAACGTCAATACGGGAAAGGATCTGGTTGGGTTTCGCCTTCGAGGACCAGGTACCTCCTCCCCCTGGGTTCTTCTGGATTGCCAGACGGTGGACATGGAGTCCTTCGGCGGTGTTTCTCTAGTAAATCATGGTTAGCTCTTGCGCGTGCGTCTGTGTTCTTTTCACGATATCGGATACCGGGATAGGGGGGCTGGGGGGGTGAGGGAGTATGCAAATATCAAATATCTTCTTACGCGTTGGTAGTCCACTCTAGCATTCTCCTCTATGCGTTCGTCGTGGAGGGTGGTTTCCCGCCCTGGGAAACCTTGGAGCTTCTCGTCAGGGATTTTCGCAGCCCAGTCGGACATTCTTTTGCGGTTCTTTTCCCCGACCTGGATTTTAGACATGGTGTTTCGTAATGTTGGGTTCTTTTCAACTTTAGAGTAGGTGGAGGCGGTCTCAGTCTTAGATGTTCAATGTTATTCTGGATACTCGTGGAGTAAGAAACTTCTATGAAATTGGTTCATGCTTCATGGCTTTAAATACTTTCTGAGGGCCAATAATTCCCCCATTCACTTCTGCGCTCTTTCAGGGCAATCACATAAATGTTGCTTCACCATATAAAAATTAATGACTCGAGGAGTTTGAAAGAAATGGAGTGTGCGACGTCTAGTGTGAATATAGTTCATCGATGACTTGTAGCAAGAGCTGACCATTATGACTGTCCTACCGCTCACTATCTTTCAAGGAACTCGGCAGCTAGAACATCCAATCCATTGTACCTTAAGTAGATTCCAAGTGTATTTTAATCAGCACCATCGGAGTCATGTCCCAGATCACAATGTGTGTACATACGTATGGTCTCTCAAGTTCATCTACCTACGCAGCCCCAGAGAAACATGAAAGCCACTAAAAGTCATTAAGCAAAGTATAAGAAGCAGGGGTTTCAGAACAGGGACGCTTTCTATGTCGGGGCTCACTACAAAAACAGGTGCCAGATAACTAAAGTTCCCAGTATTATCAAGTAGTATGGGTACACCCCATCATCTTGATCATCTTCGAGCACATCTCCCCGTAGTAGACTAGCATCTTCCGTTTTTGAAACCGCGTCTACTCCTCCTGATCCAGCGGCCTCTGCCTCAGAGTCGGCATTCTGCATTTCCGAGTCATCATCCACTCCCTCTGAACCCCCATCATCCCCTTCTGCGCTCTCGCTCTCCCTCTCCGAGTCCTCATCATCTTCTTCTGAACCAGAGTCCTCCTCCTCAGAACTCTCCTCTTCCTCTTCCTTCAAATGCCTCAGAATACTCTGGGACTGGCTCCATCCATCAAAGAGCAATTCCACTGCCTCATCAAACCTCTTCTTCCTGTCATATGACTGAAGCTCTTTGTCGAATGGAATGTGATTCTCTGACCCAGCTTCGGCGGCGATATCATCAACACTCTCATCAAACGCGCACCTTAAGATGCTATAGTCCCACCTATCTCGCTTGTAGACGCCATAATCCATTCTGTCCTCCCAATCCACCGGGATCGGAGGTTCCTCTGTCTCGAAACTTAGGGGGGCTTGGTACATGAGAAGTCTGGGATACTCCAAACCTTCCCACCTTGGTCGGACACATATCATCTCCCAATCGATGATGCCTGTTATAGTGCAAGTATCTGGGTTGACAAGGACATTCCCCGGATTGAGGTCGTGGTGGCTGAGGATATGAGGCGGCTCGTCTTCCGGGGGTTCTGGGAAGATATTTGGGAGGTAGTCAAGCACAGCGTCGCAGGTGGATTTCATCTCCGGTATACACTCGATGAAGTCGTCATCATAATCGTCATTAGCGTCGCTTGGGAATTTGGATCGAGCTATCTCGAGAGCTTTGTCGACGTGGTTGAGAGTGAATTTGACTCTTTCAGTCAGGTACTCGCGCGAGTTCCGATATGGCCCACGGTTGCCTGGGACATAGAGTCGTTCATTCTCAAAGAAAGTAAAGGAAACCATCCTCCCGATCTCAAACCCAGCCCCTCCATGGTCAACAACAGTGAAGTGCTCTGAGTCAGAGCCAGGATTGTGGAAATGGATGAACGGGGTTTCCCCGTGCTGCCTCCTCTTGATAACACGGTCGATTTCCGCGATGCCTTCAGGATTCCCTACATCTTGGAAATAGATACTCCCAATCTTGTCAAACGTCAAGTCCCGTAGTTGACAAAAGTATTCCGCAAGGCTTCGCGTGAATTCAAACTTTGTGTCCCAAGATATAGTTCTCCAAACATCGTGAATCTGCACGCCGTCCATCTTCTCCATTAACACCCATTCATGGCCGATAGTATTGTTTGAGGACGAGTTCCACGCCACAACACGTGTAATCGGGATAGTGGTATGTTTGTGCAAGTATTCGATAGTCGCGACTTCACTTTCTGTCTTGAAGAACGGTTCAACGGCCAGTGAAACGCGCAAGAGGTATATTTTCTCAGTGTCCGGGTGAGATATCTCATAGATCTTGTTAAATGCACCCTGCGCAAAGAACTGGACCTCAAGAAGAGAAAGATCTTTGCCGTGCATATATTCTTTGGGCAAGACTTTGGGAACGAGTGTCCTTATCGCGAATATATCCGGATCGCCAGGCCATATCGCCCTAACAGTAAAAAACCCCTTCCACCTCACGCGATCCGGAGGGAGAACAGGGGAAGAATTGTCCATTTTTGAGTGTGTATCGTCGTTCATGATGTCGCTGTTCACGATATCGCCGCTCATGGTATCGTCGTTCTTAGTATCGCCGTTCTTAGTATCGCCGCTCATGGTATCGCCGCTCATGGTATCGCCGTTCATGGTATCACCGCTCATGGTGTCGCTGTTCATGGTGTCACTGTTCATGGTGTCGCTGTTCATAGAATCGCCGTTCTTGATATCGTTGTTCATGGTATCATCATTCATAGTATCGCCGTTTATGGTGTTTGTGTCGCACAAAGAATGGCAAGCTATGATAAAATGTGCGAAAATATGAAAAATTTTTATTTCAAGAATGCTTTCATTCTTGAAGAAATAGTTTGGTATATAAGAGAGTAAAACAGTGAATAGAACCAGTGAATGTGGCAAACACTAAGGGATTTCCCACCAAGTCGCACAAAAGCGAAAGTACTCATCAAACATCAAACATTACCATTACAGATAATCCTTTGCTTTCCACGTCTTCTTCCAAGTCGTAACAACCTCACCGGATTCCTTATAGGCCTCCCCCCAGTTCAAATTACTCCATCTCTCTGGCTTCTCCAACGCATCCACGAAATGCTTCAACGCCAAAACGAATTGTGACGCCCACCTCTTCCCACTAACTCCCCCAACCCCCGTCGCCATCGGCGTGATCAAGATCGTATTGATCCGATCCTCGGACCGATCCCGATTCCAGCCTTCGACTTGACATAGCAAACTCCACACGCATTCATACACCACCTCCCTATCCCACGTCGCGTCATCGGGTGTCCTCATCGTCGGGCAAATAGCTACCCATTGACAACCCCAAGGGTTAGTTCCTTCCAAAGTTGAGGGGAATGGGACTAGGGTGCAAGTTCCTGGGGGAGCGAAGCCTCTCCAGCGCTCGTATAAGACTCTTTGAGCTGCATGTGTGAGGGTATCGTAGTTATGATGGGGAAGGCAATAGACTCTTGATATCGCATCATCAAACGCCCCGTCCAGTCTTCCGTACGAGTTGGCAGGTGAGACTACCAGGTCGTACTTTTCTTCCTTGGGAACATTACGGAGGGATTCGTTGATGACCTTGATGTTGAGCTTCGGGTCGGTTTTGAACGATGGCCATCGAGCTTCTAGGGCTTCTTCGTATTCCTTGCTAAACTTTTTCTCCATGCAGAGGAGGGTTATGTTTGGGAGATGCCTGAGGTTGGCCATGGTGGGTGGAACGAGGCTTTCTTATATGGATATAAGAAGTAATTGGTTTCTGAACTTCTCACGTATAGAGAGGTTCCTCAGGAAGACGTTGGATGCCTTTTTCTACGCTGTCCACCAGGCCTCCGAGTTTATATGACTGATATTGTGCTGTTGCCTGAAGTTGAAGTGATCGACGATGCATCCACTTCATGTTACACGACCCACTTTTCTAATTTTGGTTTCATGTTTTCCACGTGACTCAGCCGAACTTTCCAAAGTTCTTCAAGCTGCCCAGGTGTGATTATTATCGAAAGAGCGGAAAGAACCAACAAGCACCGGATTATATACTTCGTTGAATTGCTAAATTGTATATGTGACTCCTAACACTCCTCTCGAAGACACGCTAACAGGGTGAATCATAACAAGATGAACAGTCATACAGATCGATCGAAAGAAAAAATAGCCAAGCAGCCCGCACCATTTACATCCAACCAGTAGCCCAGTCCCAAACCTCCTCTCCTGCATCCCCAATCGCTTCGCCAACATCCTCGATAATCTCTCCAGCTTCATCCACGATATAAAGGACTCCTTGCGTGATCAACCACGCGTAGAACTCCGCACAATCTCCCATAGTTTGCAATGTCGCCTTGAGTGCGTCCACACTACCAAAGAGCTCAGGCAAGCTAACCGTGTTGACGATGACAACCCAGTCTGGAGGTGGGAGCGTGCACACCCCGGAGTTAACGTAGCAGTCCGGATGGGTATCGAAGGCGTAGGACTTCAGGTCGTCGCAAGTTGTTGACTCCGATCCACCGAGGCCATATGGGACGAGTGCGTTCTGGAGACACAGCATGGTATCCGTGATCCATTCCTGGCCGTCGGAAGTCATCTCAGACGCCGCGTCTGTGAAAAGTTCGCAGTAGTGCAGACCATAGCCGATCGGGTAGCCTTCGTCGCCGCAGTTTTGCTTGGCTTCGAGGCAGTCTGGGTAGAAAGTGCAGGTGTTTGGTTGGGGTTCGGTGCAGGTTGTGGAGTTTGAGGAGGCCCATGGGTTGAATGCTCTTTTGTCGGAACGTTCTTCTTGGAAGCCTGCGTGGATGGAGGCCTCGCAGAGCGCGAGGAGCCCGAGGGAGGTGATGATTGAGGTCTTCATATTGGTTTCTTGATGGTTAACCCTCTTGAGACTTGATATTATGGTACAAGCTGGGCTGGAGGAAGGGTGATGGTATCCGAACAGAGGAAGAAAAGTCTTGATCGCGAACAGAATCTGGGGCTCGGGTGGAAGACTTCCCCATTTATATATCCAGATCGGCTACAGTGAACATCTGAAGGTAAACAATGTGGCAAAGTCAGAGCCTTATTCAAGATGCTGGTTCCCTGTCATTTAGCAGATGAACCTGAACTCAAACTAAAAATAGTGACTGGTCCTGCATCTTGCCAGGCAGAAAAACCCACAATCCCTGAGCTTGCTCCAGCATTATGTGGAGGCATCCACGTCCCCAGCGTGAGGAGGAGCTCAAAATGTCCAAACGCCAACTCGAACCGAGATTCATTCAGGTTGAGACTGAGGAAAAAAGGCTCCGTGCGTGTAAAAAGAAATAAGGTGGACCTCTTGTTGGATGAGAAACCACAAGCGTGCATCTCTTGCAGGAGACAAAACTCTTCGCCAACTCACCCTCTCCTTGTCGAAGCAGCAACCATGATATCATCCATCACATTCAAGGCTTCAATTAATATCAAGACTGCGTAAAACCTGAAGCCAAAATACGAGGTACGGGGTACGACACCAGTCATCACAAGTCACAACAAAAAAACCCACTCCCATTTGCCGAGCAAACATCAACACGAACAATCACAAGCTTCCAACCTCCTCTCCGTTTCAAGTCACCGCGCCTCTCGTAATCCCTATTGGGGAGAGAATCCGAATGACATTCCAACGAATTCTCCCGAGATTTGGAAAAAACTCGTATATGAAAATCATATTTTTAGTGCACGATCCATAACTTTTAAGATCCCTGCGATGAAAGCGTAGAATACGAGATCTTGGGAAATTGATATCAGGTCTACGCAAGCAAAAGGCTTGACAACCCTTGAAGGTGACTGCTGTGCAATTACCCTTCTCGTGAAGTGACTCCACCATCAGAGATTCCAGACTTTTTGGTTCAGTGAGGCACGTGAGGGGTCTGAGATGGCTGCGATCTTCGGTATCAAAAAATTCCCATCTTGGGAGGAGATTCTATTTCTCCTGTATCATGAAAGAACCCGCGGGGGGAGGCGTGGTGGGATACGTTTACGTAAATAATTATACAACAAGACTGGAGGAGAGCAAAGATTTGGAGCCTTGGGAGCGAAACAAGATACGGTCCTAGCAACCGACGATCATGGACGATGACTGACCTCCAAATGAATCACTCGCCGAAGTGCTCAGGCCAGCCATCACAAAGATGTGGCAAAACAAGCAACTCGAGCCTTGGAACCAAAATAATTACTTTCCAATATCAGGCCCGCTCACAGCACCCCTGGCAGTCACTCTAAGTATAAGTGGTGGAGGTGCAAGACCACTGCATCATAACCTGGAGCGGAGGCAGAGATATGGGTTATTTTTGGTTCCCCCGGATCGGGGTCATGCTCTCCAGAGTTAGCTTAAGCCACAAGGACGGGGTTCACTCCAGGGACGGAGGAATTCGAACCAATAGGGCTGCGAAGTAACCATGACACGCGACAGGTGACGGAGTGAGGAAGAACTCTGGATGGAGCAAGCTGCCTATCTACTTTGAGTCGATTCCGCTGAACTCCTCTTCTATCGTATTCACCCCTCCATCCCCTGCCCAGAAGAGAAAGACACAAGGATTGAACAAATGAAAATAGAAGGCTGTGAAGGAATGGGTGTGGGTATTAAACATGCTCGCTGGTCAACACGCCCAGTCGACGGAAAGAATAAGATTAAACTCTGCACCGTATGTACAGCCATAAAGAAGAAAGAATGTCGAATGATGAATGATGAATGACGGATAAAAAACCCCAAAACTCCAAGCTAACAGCCACTCCGTTCTAGCCACCCATCTCTAATAAAGAGGGAGAGGGAGGCATGCTAATGCACCGAAATCCAACGGAGACGCGCCTTTTCACCATCGCCCTTCACCGACTTTCGCGAAGGGAAGAACCCAGTCAGCATGAAGAGCTCTCGGAGATTAAATGTGGACTTGAACTCACTTTCAACAGGTATTTGCTGATAGCAAACACCATACTCGCTATTGGAACCCAGCACACAATTGTGACCATGGCAGCAGCCAGAAAGTGTCGTGCATTTTTCTGTCCAGAGAAAAAAAGAAATAAAGTTAGAAACTTAACTTAACCTTGGGCAAGAAACAAATTCATTCTCATCCAACCCAAGGCACAGCATGAAGGATATCCAATTATCCGATCGTGCCTGAGCAGGAAGGTTTTTTTATGTAAAAGATTTTCACTTACGTCCGATCTCTGAACATGTCGCTGCTTTCCGGGCGAGGCCGGTTGACGCCGTAGCGAGGAGAGAGATAAGCGCGAGGAAGAACTTCATGATTCCCTTCTTTTTTTCTTCCGTTAAAACGAGTGATCGGAGAAAAAACAAAGAGCAGGACAAACGTCCGAAGGATGAAACAGATTTTCTATCGAGAAAAGAACGGGATGCCGAGATCTGGGGGTGGTGCGTGAGAAAGGGCGGTTGAAAGAGTCGAAAAGGAAAGGATACGAAGAGGTGAGGTTGAATTAAATAACAATTTCCTGCCGTCCCGGAATTTTTTTTTGTTTACGTGGGCAGATTTTCAGCCCCTGGAAAAAGTTGGTTCAAAGCCACAGGAGAAGGAGAAAAATGGGACAAAACTAGCCACTGCAGATCAAGATTGCGCCCAATCGACAGGTGGAAACAGCACGCGCAATAATGCATCAACATCGCGTTTGTTCAAAGTTCTCAACTTCTCAGGCAACGAAAGAAAGGGACGAAAACAAGATATGCTGAGATGAGAAGATCTTCCCAGCGACAGGCGTTCTTGCCCCTCGATCGCTCGTCGTCGCTCCCTTCGATCTTTCAACTCTTCTTCTCTCCCCTTCTCTTTCCCCCACAAAGCACAGGGGATCCCTTCCGCTATTTACTTCACAATGCAACAGCGCAATTTACTCTTTAATTACTTTGAGAAACGCATAAACGCAGCTTTTGATTAGCCTATTCACTGCAGCCACCCGACATGCCCGAAACTCGGAGAACGGACAAGCCGGAGAAGAACTCCCATTTATTAAACATTCCAGAACACAGATGGAACGAAGTTAAAAAGATTGGCAGGATAACTCGGGACAGGGAAGATGCCTGTCGACCGTTCAAGAGTCTCCCGCTCCCGCGTCTCAAGGACACAGAAAAACTGGTATCCTGAGAGTACCCGACGGGAACTTCGCTGAAGCATCTCGTGTTTTAAGCAATGAGAAGCCTTCCAATCTCTCCCGAGAACGCTGTAACCCCCGATCAGTGAGAAGAAAAGGACGCGGAATGAAGTCAGCCCCATCGCGTCAGATCCTTATCTCATCTTAAATGCAGAAAACCTTCACGGCTGGACCCTTGAACGGGACGAAAACACATGACCGTATTCCTGAATAATCTAGAGCAAAAAACTATTTCTCTTTATTCCATTACGCCGAGCTTTCATAGCATCAACCTCTGAGCCTTCCCGTCCCTGCCGCAACCGGATATTCAAGTGTTATATCCATACATTCCAAGCAAGGAAATATGCGCGATTTCTGTCCAACCCGCTCATATCTTACCACATACACAAATCTTCGACGAAATCGGACGGATGCCAGTCTGCCCACGATGTACCCCTGATGCAAGTCCCAACGTGGCCGCCGATCGAACCCTTGGCCGGCGACTTTCAAAGACCACTGAAAACCAAGGTGGAAAAACAAAAGATGCATGGAACGGTGAATGCAGTGATGATTGAATATTTTGTTCTGGCTGTTGACGTCTCAAAACCATCGAAATCTCTATTCCTGCCTCGCACGCGATACTCCATGGACGGTAAGACCTTTTCTATCCGTACGTCTGTCAGAACGTCCCTCTCTCTTCATCCGCGCGCAGACCTCTCTCAGAATCTGGTGAAGATAGGGACACCAAAATGCGGCAAGCCTATCTATCTGCCATTCTCGTACTCTGGACCAAAATGCCCCATAGAACTCATGAAGCGAAATCAGAAACGATGGTCAGTCACTCTGATTCTCATCTGGCACCTTGCCTAAGTGAGGACCTCCCATTGCGATTCCATGTTTTCTCCTCCCAGTTTCCTTGCTGCCGTCCACTCCCGTTTTGTTCTCAGCTTTCTTGTCCCCGTCCCCTCCCTCAACTCTTGAAGGAAACCATTGAGTCAGTACACCATTATGGGAAAGCGAGTTCGGATCAGAAGAAGGTGGAGATAAACGAATCAAGAATGACTGCACTCACCGTTTGTTAACGATACAGTACTTGATGTCCGGTCTCCCGCCCTGGTCATACTCGCAGATCAAGTGATCGCAACAATCGTCGTCCCTCCGGCATGTATCTGGGGAAAATACATTGATAAATCGTATTCCTCGAATGAAAGGGGAATGATTGGGTCGGATTTACTCACCAAACATTGCTATGCAGGCGAGAGAATCTGTTGCCATGATCGCTAAGAATAGGATTGAGAGCTTCATATTGGCTTTGTCGGTCACACGAAAGAATGGTAAGCCCAAGGTACTTCAGTTCAAGGGGAATGACGAGCGAGTATTGAGGGATGGGGAGAGTATAGGGTTTTTATACCCCAGTAGGCACCTCTATCCCACTAACTACTGTTGAGGAAGATGACCGCCGGCTGTGGTTATTGCTCTACATGGCCCATCCTTCCTGGCACAAGGGATAGTGATGACCCTTGAAGAAGGGAGAGATACAGGGTGAAGTTATCACGGGCCTATCGACCGTCTTCGTTTCAACAGATGTGAACTTGCGTCAGCATCCAACCAGTTCGTTCTCCGTAACAAACATCAGAGAACTTGCCTCAAAAGAAGTAAGGATCAAGGAAATTGACAAGGTAGCGGAGGTGCTGGGGCTATATCTATGCGATGAAGAAGCAAGGAGAGCAAAGGGCCGCAACGAATTCGGCCGCAGATATCTCTTCAAGAGCTTGGCTTCTGCAAGGAGGCGGCCAATCTGGGTGTTCGATTGAAACGGGAACACCTGCAAGGAATATACCACGTGAAACAAGAGGGTAGTTGGCCACTCCGGCCTCTTAGCCTTATCGCCTTGTTGGAAAAGTGACCGACGACGGTAAGGACCATTCCGATGCTCGAATCCAAACATCATGGACCCCAACTATCAACAAGACCAGGAACACATCTGGGCTTACTAAGTTAGTCTTGGCGCTAAGCTTTGACCATGATGTGGATCTTAGAGTTCGCGGCCAAGATCCTAGCGTTGAGTTTATCTTGGCAGCTCTTTCTGAACGTCAACATTCAAAATCAACAAAGATTTCAAAGAAATTTGAAAAGGTTTTTTTTTTCTTTCTATTACAAACGATAACTACGATCTATACTTCACGGGCAATAATAACAAGTTTCGATAGTATAGTTTATGTCGTTGACAAGCAGCTGAGATCGTCAGCGTACCGAGACTCAAGCCAGGAAGTTCGCGTCGCGCGCAGCGCGATCTTAACCGCTTGTACATTTCTAGGTCAAACTTCATTATAATATTCCCAATCCTAACTGCTTCGGCAGTATGAAGTCCATTTTCTTGGGTAAAATTCAGATAGATTACTGGTACATCGGGATGCCCTAATCAACCGTCATGCTCTTGAAGGGCGTCGTTCACTCACCCTCGTCGAACCTAAGCGATGGAACAGGGCCGTCTCACCACCCAATTCCGGCCCGCCACCAACATCGACACGTTCAGCATCGTAGCATCATTCGTCGGCGATCTCGCAGGTGGCTGAAGAATTTTAGTGTTAGAGACAGATAATAACTACCGATTAGACGAAATCATGGGCTCCGCAATATAAGGGGATAGCAAAAACGTGCACTTACACCCGAGTTCTAAACACGCGGACCTCTCTGACAGCCTCGATGCATCAGGAATCGGCAGAGGGGACAGGTCTGTGACCCCGAGCTGGATGAGAAGGCCGCTGAGCTGGGTAACAACATCCGACAGATTCTGCATGAGGGGTCTCGACACGAGCATATCGGCGCGTATGTCAACTCCGCATATGGCGTTGAGGGTCTTGAAGAGTTGTATGAAAGTGAGAGCTGGAGACAGAGCCGGTTGCAGAGCTTGAAGGAGAAATATGATCCTAACGGGATGTTCGGCTTCTTTGGGCCAGTTGCTGTACGAATGAGAAGGGGCAGAGAAGTATAGAGAACACCGAACGTACTCTCTGGTACCCCCGGCTCCCCCCATCGCCATGCTGTACACCATAAATTAGAGAAGTTAATAGAACATAGAGTAATATATATAATAAACAACCGATCTCTGTCTATAAGGTGGGTAATTACAGAAGCGTGACCAACTCTCAAGACAGATATACCCGAGTTCTCCTGATACCTACTATTTCATCTCTCGATATCTTTGTATGCATACCACAAAAGAAGAACCCGGACGTTTCAAATTTCCTGAATCAACCGACTTTGGTAATTATGACATGACATTTTGGTAGAATGGTTGTAATTTGTAACTGAATTTGTTGAATATGCACTCCAGTGATTAATGGGTGCCTATATGCGGAATCTAAGCTCCTAGTTTAAAGCCAGTGACATCCTCACAAGCTTTTAAGACGACCTCCTGCATATCTTCGTCCTTCACCACCCCAAGAGGCTCGGCAACTTTCCTTTTAGGTTCAAAATATACACCGGTGAGCCCTTGATCGTAATCACCTTCGGCGAGCATGATGTACGTCTCGACACCGTCCTCCAACTTGTCGGTGGCGTCCTGCCCTCCAATTTTGGTAGAGACCCATCCAGGATGCACAGAGGTAACTGAGGTGCCCTTGAACCGCCTTGCAATCGCATTGGCAAGAAGCATAACGTGGAGCTTCGAATCGCAGTATGCGGGGAAGTCCTGGAATTCCTTTTCCCCACGCTCAAACCAGAAGATATCCTTCACGTCCGTGTTGGCTCGTTCATGTAGGGTAGAAGCAATGAAGATAAGACGCTTGGGTTGCTTAAGGAGACATGCGAGGATGTAGGGTGCGATGACGTGAACGAAGACCAGAGCTGGTATGCCATAATCTGGCGTCTTGCGAAAGGGACCGTGGAGCATTCCGGCATTAAGGATAACGGCGTCATATGTACCGATTGCGTTTGCTTCCTCTGCCAGTTTGTTGATCTCTGCCACGCTTGTCAAGTCCGCAACCAGCGCGCCAGCAGCTCCTGGGCACTTTGCCAGAGTCTCATCTGCGCGCTCTTGGGTACGGGCATGAAGATAGACCGTGTGATTACGCTGAATCAGCTGACGGGCAGACTCGAGGCCTAAGCCATCTGTAGAGCCTGTGATTAGGATACACGCCATTTCGCTGAAGTCGGTGCTGATGGTGTCGGAGGTACGGAGATGGCAAGATGTATCAATGAATTCTCCCGGGCCCCAATAAGAGGAGTGGAAGCAGAGCTAATCCGGTAAAAGATTGCCTAGATCACAGGCTAAGAGGAATTATTATCCGAATCTATTATGATAGAAGAAGAGAGTCTGAATCGAAGGATCAGGAAAACTTGCTGAACGACAGCAAGGTGGGGGAGGGGTCTTAAGCCCGGAAATTCAAGAAGTGGCGTGAGAAAGATCCTGGCCTGTCGAAGTACATCAAGCACGTACTTCATCTTGTCCCCAAGGGTGAGCCCGGTCAGTTCAAAATGTCCCCCTTGTTGGCAGACCATTGACCAGCAGTTCCTCGGCGGCAAGGCTGATACCAGTCCGTACAATACATGAATGTACTGTAATGTCAGAGAATTGTCTAAGCGAAGCAGGGAATGGGAGTTCGACAGCGGGGAATCCATGACGGAGAGTCACATCTCAACGTGGGCCGGACATGTGCGGCTTTTCAACGCATATGGGGTCAGCGATAGCGGCGTTGGCATCGGATATCCAAGCAGGAAGCTCTGAGGCAAATATCGACTTTGGATGTGGATCAACTTTGTGGGTCGTCACGATCGACCAACCCGACAAACTGGCACCAATCGGGGCGCTCGGGAATTAGTCATCGCGGGTCCATCCGTTGCACGTGGCTATCTCGGCGACGCGACGCGAACGAAGAAGCAGTTCACGTCAAATCCAGTGTGGAAGAAAAGGATTCATGAACGATTCGGCGAGAATCATACATCAAAACGGGTCTTTCACACCGGCGATTTGGTGCGGTACATACAATCCCGACGGGTCCCTGCATTTCGCGGGAAGAAAAGATCATCAAGTGAAGATTAACGGACAGCGACTTGAACTGACAGCAATTGAGCATCACATAACGGCAATGCGTCGAAGTTGCCGGGTCCGGCTTTCGTTATATGGCCGTCGTGGCCGTCAGGAGCAAGACAAATGGCTCCACCAAGCTTCTCGCCTTTCTGGGCCTTGATGCGTCTAGAGAGCCCAGTTGTCTATCTCAAATTGTGTCGCAGGAGCTGAAAGATATGGAAGCCCTGGAAGCAGCACTTAAACAGCACCTTCTACGCTTCTTACCGACATTCATGGTTCCAGTCTAGTTCATCTGTCTGCAATGCATGCCGCTCACAACATCGGGCAGGATTAATCGACTCTCTCTACAGGAAACAGCTACACAGGTGCTTTTTGGCGACCTAAAGAGGGATCTAGAAGCATCTAACCCAAATGGTACCTACGCCCAGACAGAGAGTTCTTATCCAATCCTGGGTCGATATCCTGGGTATCAAAGAAGCTAGCATCGTGAGCAACGACTGCTTTTTTCGACGAGGCGGGGACTCCATTGCAGCAATCAATATGGCCGCCAGCCTTCGTGAAAAAGGCTTTACTATATCTGTGTCTGACATCTTTTTTAAGTCTTCGACCTTTCTGGACATAGCGTCAGTTCTAGTCGAAGGCAATAAGTCCCTTCCCCCAGCAGCTCCCGGTCCCTTTTCAATGCTAGACAACCCCCAGACCATACTTGATGCGGTTTTGGAAGAACCCGGTATCCACATTGATCACCTCGAGGATGTATACCCGTCCACGCACATGCAGCAAGGGTTAATAGCCTTAACGGAGCAAGACCCTCCCGCATATATTGGCAGCTACACGTGGCAGTTGGTCAAAGGGCTCGACGCGAAGAGATTCAAGGATGCATGGGAGTCGATCTGATTCCTCAATCTGATTCTTCGTACCAGAGTCGTACAAATACCAGACGGTCTCTTCCAGGTCATCATGAAGACTAATACTCCGTGGAAAACCGTCACTGATACCATAGATGAGAAAGAATTGACGGAAATTGATATCAATCACGGCCCACTTGTCCGGTTTTATTCGAGCGAGAAATCTTTACGGCTGGATATTCATCATGCTTTGTTTGACGAATGGTCCCTGGACCTGATCATGGTGCAAGTTGGGCGCGCTTACGCCGGGGAGGCGCTTCGTATACAGCCATTCAGTCCACCCGTCCAACACCTTCTTCATCATCAATGTGATGCCACTATGGAAGATTTTTGGCGTCAGGAATTTTCTCACCTTAAGGCGGAGCATTTCCCAGCTAGTGCTTCCAGATCAACCAACGTTAGACCTACGACCGAGAAAGTAGTCCTAGAACATGGCCTACAACTCAATACCGGAATCCCCGCCAAGTATACGCTCTCGTCCATCGTACGGCTTGCGTGGGCGATTATCCTGTAGCACCAAACAGGGAGCGAAGACGTGGTGTTTAGAGCCACTGTTAGTGGTCGTAACGCGAATGTTGACAGAATCGATCAGCTTAGCAGACCGACATTGGCGACCCTACCTGTGCGCGTCACACTGCCTACGAGCAGACCTGTCCACGAAGGTCTATCTCGGGTTCAAGACAAGTTCATATGATGGCTTATGAACAAACGGGGTTAACCCGTATTCGACAAGCTAGCAGAGAGGCTGCTGAGGCATGCAACTTCCAGACACTGCTCATTGTGCAACCGTATGGGCACCAAACCGCGTCCCGTATACCCGAAACACCACGCAACTTAGCGTCCTCTTCTGAAAATGCGAGAGCCTTTGCCAGCTACTCGATGATGCTAACTTGTCGTCCAGAAAAGAGTGGAATCCCCGTAAAGCAGCATTTAATCCTGCCTTTCTGACACCTGCCGACGGGCATAGTCATCATGCTAGCTACCTGTTCTCAAAGTTGGCGCTGCTTTTGCGCTGCTGGATCTTTCACACCCTATCCAGAGGCTGCGAACGATGTGTTCTATAGTCGATGCCAAAATTGCCGCCTCTTTCAAGGAGCACACCCACACGAGTGACAACCTTCGGCTTCCGGCCATCATCTTTGACCTCAAGGCTCATGTACAAGATGTGGATGTCGGGGCGGTAGCCTCTAAGCCCGAGGCACCAACTGCCGTTGCCACCCTGGATGTTCCTGCGTGCGTCGTCTTCAGCTCAGGATCTACAGGGTTGCCCAAAGGCATTGTGCTTCCACATCGTGCGCTCACGACCAGTGCAACAGTAATGCGCAACCATGGGATGCTCTCCCCTAACAGTCGTGTATTCCATTTCGCCTCCTTTGCGTTCGACATCAGCATCGGCTAGATCCTATTTACTCTTGCCGCAGGAGCATGTATCTGTGTACCCCATGAGGAGCGAAGGGGGAATCCAGCAAAATCATCATCCGACCTTCAAGTAACCTAGGTGCTTTTATCTCCATCTGTGATTAATCTGTTCGACCCTTCAGATGTCCCCACATTGGAAGCGCCAGGGTCAGCTGGTGAACCCCTTACTCAACACATCGTGGATGTGTGTGCTCCCAGGGTGAAACTATTCGGGATGTACGCTCCAGCAGAATGTACCGTTATTTCCCACATCTCGCGAATTTTGCCCGACACCCACTACTCCAGCATTGGTTGAAGCCCTAGAGCGGTTTCTTGGGTAGCTGATCCATCAAATCACAATCGGCTGGTCCCTATCAGCATGGTCGGTGAGTTGATCGTCGAAGGTCCCATGATTTCGTCTGGATATCTCAACGATCCAGAGAAGACAAACCAAGTCTTCATTACTAGTCCTTCTTGGCTTGCTCAGGTCCGTCCCAACTCTGGGAGGATGTACAAAACCGGTGATCTTGTCAGACAGACATCCGATGGCTCACTTATGTTTGTCGGAAAGAAAGATGATCAGGTAAAATTACACGGGAAGAGACTTGAAGTGGGAGAAGAGCATTGCATAACTTCTTTATGCCCAGACGTCGGAACCACCGCTGCTAAGTGTATCAAAATTCCGGAACAAAAAACAACCGAGTCTCCCTGGTTGCATTTATTTGTCCACAAGCAGATGGAGATTGGGGACAGTCGTTGAACGATGTAGCGTTGGAGGTCGGCGGCTTGGAATTGGTTGGGCCTCTAGGCTATCCAATCACTGGAAACATCTCTAAGAGAGCTACTTCCGGCATACATGGATCCATTCTTCTTTATCCCGCTTGCAGACGTTCCCATGATCTCTGGAACTCGGTCCACCCACGGTGAAATATCCGGACCAACTATGGATTCATCACATTAAGAAATCCCTTATAGCAAACTCCCCTCTCTACCGCAGGAGGTTGTCGATAACATTGTGGGGCCCCCGCCCGCCACTGAACGTCAAACAACGGACCCCCATAACCTCCACAGCCGATATCAATGGATCTCATTGCCTAAGACAGTCAATCAGGAGCACGTGCTGAACGCATGTCATCAACTGGTTCAGAAACATTCCATCTTGCGCACGGTCTTTTGCACAAATGACGACAAGTTGGTCGTACAACTGACCTTGCGCAAGATCCCCGTTAGTTTCGTCCATTACTCAAACATCAAAAACCTAGAGAAACATTGCGCAGATGACTCTCTTGCCATGGGAGCACCTATATATGGCGAGCTAGGGTCTCAGGTACAACTGCTGACCCTGAGGAACTCGAGAATGTTTCTAATCCTGCCTCATGCCCTATTTGATGGGATATCGTTGGGTACCATTTGCGATGATCTCAGTTCTGCATATCGCGGAAACCTGCTTCCACCTTGCGCTCAGTTTTCGGACCACATTCGACATGTGTGGAATAAACGGACACCCGAAACCTACAACGTATGGAAAGAGGTCCCGGGAGACGTCCAAATGGCCGTGTTGGACCAAAAGTTCTTGCGCTACGAGGATCTACCCAGCGATAACGAGAATCCCCTTTCGAAACAGCCAGAAGGGGTGACGGCAAGAGCGGAAACTTCACCAATCTCTCCCCCGCCCAATACCACAACGGCAACATTGGTCAAACTGGCGTGGGCAATCACTCTCTCTCTCTCTCGGCTGTTCATCTCATCCCAGGAAGAGAACGGAGGCAAGTAGCGCTCTCGCGATGTCATTTTCGGCCAGGTTATACATGGTCGAGGACTCGGGATCTCCCACGAAGATCGCATCGTCGGTCCGTGCCTCAACATTATCCCCGTGCAAGTACACTCCCCTCAGCGAGCAAATAAATTCGACCTCCTAGATCAGGTCCAACAACAGCACATTCAAACCATGCCAGTTGAGAACTTTGAGACTGACGAAATCGCCCGCAACTGCACGTCTTGGGAGGCTGGTACCAAATTCGGCAGCTTTGTTAGGCTCCAAAACTTCACCAACATTGACAAATCGACGTGTAGTTTTGATGAGTCTGTCTGTGAAACAGGTCTGTATAGCCTTCCGAATCGACCATCTGCTGCTGCCAGTGTGCCCGTTATTCCTCGTGGGCCCATGTTGACCATCAGCATGACGATATCCAATGAAGTATTGGATCAAGGGTCTGAGGATTACGTGGTCGAATACTTCAGTGGCGTGATCGAAAGCCTAGCAAGTGGACAGACAAACTGAATATATCCCGTATAATTGAACTTATAGATTTCTTCGTTTCTGCTGGAGGACAAACCAAGATGCGAAGATAATTGCGAAATAGAATCATTTGCTCACTGTTTAAAGGCTTCTTGAGTGTGTTGCAGACCTACCACGCTCTCAGAAATCAGTGAACTCATAGTCTCTTACCAATCACTCCCAAGTAGTTTCAAGGTAAGATATCATACAGGCACGCCAGCCATCCGGGGAAATTGAGCTGGCGGACTGTACATTCATGAAGAAAGAAACGATTCTTGCACGCGAATGCGCAGCGGGCATAAGCATTTTCAAATTGAGTTTGTACGGCGTCTCTGGTAGTTCAAGATTTTCTTTTCCCACTGAATAGCTGGTCGCTAATGGGGTGATGTCCCCTGAGGCCCATTTCATAACTGTCGCAAAAATCACTTCCCCATCATGTGGTGCAGTCCAGGTCAAGCAAAACGGGAGAGGCCATTCGTATCTATAAATAATTGAGAAAGAGCTGCATCAAGCTCTGAATGACCTTGAAAAGCGAGGATCTGGCTATCCTTGGATAGCGGGGTCTCATTGTTGGGAGTCAGGTAAGAAAGGTGAAGCCCAATATCGGTGACAGCAAGAACATGGTTTTTGTGTATGTCCTGACGAAGTTGGTTCAGCTGTCAACATTTCCCTGGATTGGTGCGTAAACATTGATTCCGGCGTAGGGTTTCGATTTGAGAAGCTTCAAGATATTCTCACTCATAAGTGCCCCTCCTTCTCCAGAAGTTTCGGCTGAGGTTGAATAGTTCTGGAGAATGGCGACACGACAGTCAGGGAGACCTATGATGGAGAAAAACGGACAGTCTAGCGTGTTGGATTAGGTATTGGTGAACAGAAGACGGGCAGCGAATTTAAGAGAAATTCTCGAAGCCAACTCCCCGAACCAAAGGGAAAGATCCATCTTTATAGCTCAGGGCTATCACCATGGGCTGATATATATAAAAAGCTCTGCTTTTGTTCCGCTAGAAAGAGTGTCCGTAATCGGGAAGTGGTCGTGGATGTTACGCGCTAAACCCTATCGAGTAACATTACTCCCGCTTCGCGCCGCACCGCGTCTCTCCGCGTTCCAGCACTGGAAAAACGTCACCGTCGCGTTTTCTTCAATTGAACCTCATTTATTTCCTCTTCTTCACACTTTTAACAAACTACTTCTCTATTCACACGAATCTAATTCAAACAAGGAGAATATTTACTCTCTCCCTAGAGCAAACTAATTTCTCTGCGTCATAAATCTTCTCAGTGATTCGAATTGAAAGCCCAGCCTTCAGCCTCGATAAGCCCATCACCGTCTTCAAGATGGGTATTAAAGGTAAATATAGGTCGTCGCGAGAGCCATTAAGGATCTAATCCCCTCGATCTACTCAGTGATAGCAGAAGCTAACCCATCCCAGCCCTCTACTCAGTGATCTCGGAGAATGCGCCCAACGCCGTAAAGACGGGCGAGATCAAGAACTACTTCGGTCGCAAAGTAGCTATTGTATGAATTACCCTCATCCGCAAACGTTGACAATTACTAACCATCATTCTAGGATGCGTACGCATTACCTTCCTCCCTCACTCCCTACGAACCTACTAACCAAACCCTCCCAAACAGCTCCATGAGCATCTACAGCTTCCTAATCGCCGTCCGCTCCGACGGCCAACAACTCACCAACGAAACCGGCGAAACAACCTCCCACCTAATGGGCATGTTCTACCGCACCCTCCGCATCGTCGACAACGGCATAAAACCCCTGTACGTCTTCGACGGCGCCCCTCCAAAGCTAAAATCTGGCGAACTCGCAAAACGTATCGCGCGCAAGACTGAAGCGCACGAAGCGCACGAGGAGGCGAAGGAGACGGGGACGGCGGAGGAGGTGGAGAAGTTTTCTAGACGGACTGTTAGGGTTACGAGGGAGCATAATGCGGAGTGTAAGCGGTTGATTAAGTTGATGGGGGTGCCGTATATTGATGCGCCGACGGAGGCGGAGGCGCAGTGTGCGGTTCTGGCGAGGGCGGGGAAGGTGTTTGCGGCGGCGTCGGAGGATATGGATACGTTGTGTTTTGATTCGCCGATTTTGTTGAGGCATCTTACGTTTAGTGAGCAGAGGAAGGAGCCGATTCAGGAGATTCATTTGCAAGCTGCGTTGGAGGGGTTGGGGATGGATATGAAGCAGGTAAGACAGCTACTTTTCCTCTACCTTCAAGAAGAGGAATGCTAACAACTAGAAATAGTTCGTCGACCTCTGCATCCTCCTCGGCTGCGACTACCTCGACCCAATCCCCAAAGTCGGCCCCAACACGGCCTTGAAACTAATCCGCGAACACGGCTCCCTCGAAAAGGTCGTCGAATACATCGAGAAGGACCCCAAGAAGAAATACACCATCCCAGACGACTGGCCCTACAAAGAAGCGCGCGATCTCTTCTTCGAACCAGACGTCCGGCCCGCAGATCACAAGGAGTGCGACTTTAAATGGGAAGAGCCAGACGTAGACGGGCTGGTCAAGTTCCTCGTTGAAGAGAAAGGGTTCAGTGAAGATCGCGTGCGGAACGCGGCTGCGAAGTTGCAGAAGAATCTGAAGACCGCGCAGCAGTCGCGTCTGGAGGGGTTTTTCAAACCCGTCGCGAAGACGCCTGAGGAGTTGGCGAGTTTGAAGAGGAAGAATGATGATAAGTTGGAGGCTCAGAGGAAGAAGAAGAAGGAAGAGGCGAAAGCGAAGAAGGCGACGAAGTCGAAGCCAAGGGGGACTGCTTGATTATGTTTTGTTTTCTGTCCTGTCTATTTTATTTGTTTTCTTATTGTGGGATGAAAGGAGAAAGGGGAAGCAAAAGGGGATAATCTGTACAAAGCATAGCGATACTGGCGTTGGTGGAATTGCAACTGTTCAATTCTTTTTCATTGTTGTTGATTGTTCTGTCTGTGTGTCGTATACAAGCATCCTCGGTTGTTCGCATCATCGCTGTCGCTCTCGGGTCCCTCGGGCGCAACCAACGACAACCAACCCAAACTTCAAAAGGATAATATATGTCAGAAACAATGTCCAAGAGGTTCTTAAACCCCAGGAGACAGTATCCATCTAGTTTTCAGCGATCTAGAGCGTACTTGTACCTCAGGATCAGAGGTAGTCGTCGACTTCAGTCCGAACTTCAAGCAGTGATCTTTAGCCACAACCACAACTTGACATGATAAAAATTATATCATCGTATTCTCTAGGCTCTGTTCCATCTTCTTAACTCCTTACATCTCTAGAAATGTAAGTTGTGGTGGTTGATACATGCAATCCCATTCTGCAGGGGGGTGTCACGATGGCGAGCGACCGCTCAACCCGTGATCTAGCGCTTTCAGGGACAGTATGAAGAACAAAAATAAAAAAGCCAGATATTATCGACCCAGATAAATCGAATGCCGAAGAGGATGAATCTGTATTTATCGTGTGTTTGGAAAGATCAGAGGATTTGGATTTGGTGGGCATTTGGTGTCGGGGGTGATGGGTTGGTGTGAGGATTGAGGAGAGATCATCAAGAAGAGATCAGGAGATGAGTTTTCCATCGGTTTGAAGGGCAACAACGCAGAGAAAAGAAATAAAAATTCGATCATGAGGGATCGAAGAAGAGAAGATTTATAAAAATCAGAAATAACGATAAAAATCCGAATGTTGTTGCGCTGGCGTTTCCTTGCGAAGATGGGAGTTGGTGATGATCCAACTCTCACGATAGAAGGCGAACGAGCGCAACAGGCAACATCTCTTCGAACCACGGAGACTCGAAGGATAATCAAAATTGTATAGAAAAAACCAGGCAGTTATCCAGAGCCAGAATCACAAGTTACAGTCAGAATGATCCAAGAGGCAAAAAAGGAATAGAAAGGCTGGACAGTGGTTCGCAAATTCATCCCCCTCACCTTGTGACCTGGATTGCCTCAAAAAGTCCAAGATGGGGAGAGCGAGAGAGACGATTCTTCGCAGCTGTCGCGAGAAGTATTAGTATATTAAAATAAAAAATAAAAACCAGTGTTAGAATCAGAAATCTCCGGCTTCAATAGAGATATCCACGATAATATAGAAATAAGTTGTGGACGGCGAGGGTAAATGGCGTAAATCGAGGCATCTGGGCATCGAAGAACCAAAAAGCAACTGATGGGGGGGAAGGAAAGCGAAAGAGCGAAGGTGATCTAGATGATGAGAATGCGAGAACAAGCAAAGGCGATCCGCATCAACAACCAGCATCCCAGTTCCTCCGATCTCCTTATTATCATCAGCAGGAGAAAACTGAGAAACTAAAGGGCCGCGTATTCGAGTTTTTCGCTAATAATAATTGTGTGAGAGTGTTTTTGGTGGTTGATCTTGTGTCAACATCGATTGTCCTATAAATCGCGCTGCCCCGCGAACTTTCGACCCTTTCCCTCGTCAACTGAACTTCTCACTCAACATTCTTCTTTCTTCGTCTTCGACTAACAACGACGACAACCAGCTTACCTTTGAGTAATTATCTCTTGGTTTAATCTCTCATCATCTTCCTCTTCTTATTTCCAAAAAAGAAATAAAGAATTCCAACCGTCGCGATGAAGGCAGCTGCTACTAAGACCGGTGCCACCAAGAAGGCCAGCGGCTCCAACTCGAGCCATCCTTCCTACAGAGGTATGTCCTGATCTTCCACCACAGCAGCTCTGCATCACCATCAGTCTGCCATCGTCTTGATCGCGTGTCGATGCTGATTCTCTTGATACAGAAATGATCAAGGATGCTATCCTCAATGTGAGTTCACCATCTTCGCGCCCGGGCGACCCGTGACGTGATGTTGTTCTCAGCGATGTTTGGGAAACCAACCCTCCCACCCATCGCCACGACAGCATCCTTCCAACGCGACAACCAGCTTGCAGACGCTTGGTTGACGTCGTATTCTTGCTTTTCTTTCGCGTATTCACTTGCTGACTCGACTTTTTCCTCGTCCTCCAGCTCAAGGAACGCAATGGCAGCAGGTAAGATGTTCTCATGTTCTCCGCACTTCGGGTGCGCGCGTGATGTTTTGGCTAACCAACTTTCCCCTTTCCCAACCAACAGTCGCCAGGCCTTGAAGAAATATATCCAGAGCAACAACAAAATCAATGTCGCGACCTCCAACGCGTTTGATTCCCAGTTCAACAAGGCCATCAAGGCCGGTGTCGAGAAGGGAGAGTTCTTCCAGCCAAAGGGTACGTATCCATCACTGGCCTCGTACTTCGATCGCGCATTGCGACCGTGGGAATTTATCGTTCCCTTTCGCCATACACCACGCGTCGCCGTAGCTAACAGGCAACCGCAGGTCCATCCGGCACCGTGAAGCTCGCCAAGAAGGAGCCCGCCCCCAAGGCCGCCGCAAAGCCTGCTGCTAAGCCCGCCGCCAAGGTACGCGTCGACCAGTCTTCCCCGACACATGGACCTAGCTAACCCCCAACTGTAGAAGGCCACCACCGCCAAGACCACCACCACTAAGAAGGCCCCCGCTAAGAAGCCCGCTGCAAAGGCTACCACCACCAAGAAGGCTGCTGCCCCCAAGAAGGCCGCTGCCAAACCCAAGGCCAACACCGCGAAGCCCCGCAAGGCCCCCACCTCGGTACGTCCCGTCTCTTATTGACATGTTGAGATACCCGCTCGCTAACATCACAAGCAGGCACCGGCTGTTGTCGACGTCCCCAAGGTTTTGGGCAAGACCAAGTCTGGGCGCGTAACAAAGACGACGGCGAAGCCTGCTGCTCCCAAGAAGGCACCGGCAAAGAAGGCGACCAAGAAATCCACACCAAAGAAGGCCGAGGCATAAGTTCTCTTTCTTGAACAAAACTTGATGTCCTTTGTCTTTCTCTTTTTGGGTCTGGGTTCGGTTTTTCCAAGGGGGGGTTCTTGTGTGGCTTCGGGGAAATGTTATTAACGGTTTCTTTTGTTATCCCTTGTCGTCTTCTGGTTGCACCTTAACCTTCGATGTTTCCTCTTTGCTGTTATGTTAGTTTTATTATGGGAAACGGGAAGGGATGGCGTCAATGGGGTACGGAAGGTCTTTTTTATTCTTTTTTGCTTTTCTTTCCTTTTGAGGGATTGCCATGTCTGTCTTTGTTAGCTTTGAATAATGATGGCAAGCAATGGAAATCCCCTGTTTATATTTCACCGATGTCGCTGTCGCTATTGCCGTCGCTTGAAACTAGTAAATATTCTTCGAGAATCTTTTCACTTGTCAATTATTCTCAAGTCTTGACTTATCTCTCGTTAATGCGAAATGTCGTCCGTTCGTTAACTTATCTCCGACCCGTCACTTTGTTGTCAGAAAGTTGAAGCTTTGCGGTTCAATCGATAACGATATCGTGACTTTTTTGTGAGTGAGTGTGGGGTTTCTTTTTGTGCTGGAGACGGATTTATGTTTATCATGGTTGACGCTAACGCTTTCAGGCTTAGTGTTGTGAATGCCATATCGGGGATAGCGTTGGCTCATTGTTTTGGTTGTGAACGCGTGATGGGGAGCGCGTTCTCCTCGTCGTCTTCTCTTCCTCTTGGAATTTCCATAGCTTTCGTCCCTTAGATATCATATTCTCTTGAGAGGATTCGAAATTGGTCGAGCTACAGTTGTCTCCATCAAGGAGACTTACTTGTACTGAATATCTACTATCTACACTACACTAACCAGAGGCTACCCTTAACTAACCACCGACTAACCCTCAGGCACAGCTTTGTTCACTGTATCAACTTACAGGACTGCCATTGACTAGATGATAGAATCTATCACGAATATGGGGCCTGTGTCTACTCAAGCATACTGAGACCAGCTAACCCCCACTGCGAGTTGCGGTTCCCTTTTCTGTTCAGGGTGGCCGAAGACTCTACCCATCTAGTACAATGGAAGGTGCTATCCTCCTTAGCTACTACTACGTGGTAATGAAGATAGATTCTCTCGGGAATCTATCTCAAGACCTTCAATCTCTCTATCTCTCTTTTTTCCATCTGTGTCATATATACTTATCCCAATTTATCCATTCTTTGCCTGATTTCTTTACTTCTCCCCATATACTTACTCCCTAGACAAACTAAACAAACCGGATATGTTAACCCCACGACCACCCAGGCACCTCGACATCGATCCAGAAAGGAAAGAAAAAGCCATAGCCGATTGCGCAAATGACATCGCGCAAGGTGTCCACAGATCGATGTGGGCATATGCGGTTATCCCATTCCTGCTGGAAGAACAGACGTACGGGGTAGGAGATCCTAGGGTCGATCTCAGGCGGATCAGAACAGTAGCGCAGATTCTTCCGCCCGATCCATCGGATGATCTGAAAGCGCAATTTAATGCTTTTAGGGGAGTGTGGCCGGTTTGATGTGATGCTTGCTTCTCGTTGAATTAGAGACATGGTCAGACCTGGTAGTCGGCAGAGAGAGGCCAGTCTGGAGGCCGCTGAAGAGCGCGCGGAGAATCAGGGGATCTCGGTCCCTCCGCAAGCTTAGACTTTATTCCGGCTATGGGTTGGGTTTTCCGGTATATGGTTCATATTCTGGTTTTTTTTGGTTGCTTCCTAGGGTATTTTTATATTGGCTACGCTCTTTTTCCCGTTTCCTATGTTGGGTGAGGTGTACCGATGCACCAGCTAGAAGATTTATAGTTAGATAGCAAATAGAAATTGTTTCGGACATTGATTTCTGTTTCATCTTGTATACCTGACGTTCAAGAGTAGATATCGATCCGTTGTAGATTTTGGTTCGTAGGTGGCGTGGTAGATACTCGAAGTTTTGTAGAAGAAACCCCTAAGGAAATATATATATTCTACTTGATATCCTGATTTCCACGCTGTCCATAACAAAACTTCCTATCAACGGCATATTTTACGATTTCCACCCCCGTCGAACACCACATGGCATACAATTATATGACCTCTAGCTAATATACAGATTGAAGAGTACATATACCCGAAAAATGTGTCGTCGAGGTTGGATTCACGCCTCTGAGGGAGGTGCAGTTTAGGTAGGTATCACGACGCGCTTCAAATCTTCTCAAGAATGAACCGGTTGAATTACGCGTCTGTAGTCCTGGATGTCTACGAGTTCCCATCATCATCATCATCATTGTTCTTGATATCGCGAGGCTTCCTTCGACATGCGAACCCCCCTCCATTTCCTAAAATGACAGCCCGCAGCCACCACCCCCCGACCCGACGCGAGTCTGCTCTGCTCTGCTCTGGTCCAGCCTTGGCGGATTGGATTGGCTCTGTGTCAGGCTGAGATTTCAAATATGCAAAGCAATGATACTTATAAAATGAAGTGAAATTCTGTACTAAGGCATTGTTCTGGACAATATCGAGAACCTCTTGGAAAAGTTTCAGCTAGTGTTGAGAAATGATTTGTCGAGCGCGAGAGTGTTTATTTCCCGTTATAAATTATTATATTCCTCCAACGTCGATAAGAAAGTTAGTAGGCAAGCCAGGGTACGTCCTATTATCTACTCCATCATAGCATCACCATCAGCTTCATGCCACCTTAGGAGCGCCATGATGTGACAAAGAGCCACGCGTCTCCCCGCGGGCGATTGAAGGTTGAACCATTCTGAGCTGTCCATATAGACATACGCATCCTTTTCCGTATCGTCGGCGAGCTCTTTTTGGGTCGCCACGTTATTAGCATCGAGATACTCGAGGTAGCTCGTTCCGAACCTAAAATGAATAAAGCGCAAGAAAGTACTAGTTGCTGCGATAAGGAAGACGCTGTGGAAGGAGAACCTAGTGAGTTGCGAATCAAAAGGAAAACTAGAAAGGTTTGCAACTGCTAGTAAGCCCCAGAATGACACACGGCCCAATTCTAGTGAAGCCCCAGTACTGTTATAGTCGGGTGTGAGAATGTTCGTACTGGGGGGTGCTAGTTGGGAATAGGCCGCGCATTGATTATGGGGGCACTCTAGCAATTCTCAACCTTCCTAGTCAGCTCAAAATAAGTTCGGAGCGGGAGCCGTACCCATGTTTGAAATAGCGTTGCCTTCCTTTCCACGTTATCACTGCCTCGCCAAGGTACTGGGCGAGGTTCTCGTTTGACACGACCGGGATGTAATTGCCTGTTCACACATCGAATCCAAGGTCCTTGAATGACCTCTTCGCCTCAAGCAAGGCCAGATATGGGTTCTCCTCTATCCACCCGTCCCGAAAGCGGCGCATTCGGCAAACCCCCCCGTCATCCTCAGCGACGATAAGGATTTCATCCCCAATTGACGCAGTCATACTTCGTTCCACCCTAGGCCGTATTTCCATTCCCATCAACTCTGAGCAGTCTTGTATGAGGCAAAGGTGTAGGGCCAGCTGCAGAAAACATATGGCGAGGTGAGCGGTTACTTCCTCCGGCTTATTTCGTCGTGCATCATGTTCGTCCTCGTCAACCTCGTCGCGGTCAGATCCGAACTCGGATGCAGACGGCATAGTCGGTGACGAAGACCCAAGGATTGCGTTGGCGGAATTAACGAAGCCGTCTCTCTCGACGCGGTTCCTCTCGCGTTGGGGATACACTCTTGCCTCCGCGAAGGCCTCGGACCGAACCGCACGCGCGAGGGCGACCCAGAAAAACCCGTCCGGCAGCCTCATAAGTTCGCCTTCGGAGCTGCTATGGATATTTTGTGGAGTATCTCCGAGAACGTTTGCTATTCGAAGACCGTCGAGTTTTTGGGGGTGGGGTTGATCGGGTAGACAAATCGGACATCGTAAATCGTGACCAGGTTCCAAGGTCGGCAGAAAGGCTTTGTCCGGACGAGTAAGGAGACGATATGCGATTAAATGACGAAGTGACCATCGACTTGCTGGGCTTTTGATTTCGTTTGGGTTGAGCTGTAGAATGACTTCCAGACCATGCTGCTTGGATGCGTCCTTCAGCTCTTGAGGGCTTAGTACTGAGTACTGTTTGTAATCCAGAGCGGCTCGGTGAGATATTTCCACCGAGTAAATCGTCTAGAATGGATGACGGACGGCGTTTCCAGCCGATGGTGAGGGGATACGGACGCCACGGTCTGCTCTCCGGGGCGACCATGAGGCAGCATACCCCCCCCGCGGTTGGCTAAGCAGGTGAAGCAATTGGAGCAGATCTGGCTAGGGGTCCGACTCTGCCAGCAGCCGGTTGTCCGCTTAGTCATCAACACCGATAAGAACAATATCAACAAGCACGGCGTGATGAACGCAGGATGTTTATTCCTCTTCAAACACCATGCCAGAGATCCTAGGCTCCACTTCCAAGCGGAAACCCGCGACAATTCTTCAATCCTCATCACCAAAGCGCCGCTACCATTCTAATACCCCCTCACGGCCCTCGTCGATCCCAACCACTACGAAACCCGAGCCATTCTCGATCAACGCCACTCTCCGACAGTACGATCGGACGCGATTATACGTTCCGCCGCTACACTGGACCTTGCACCATCTGAAACTCCTGGGGTGCAGATATGTTTTCCAAGATCACAACAGTGGCACAGAACTAGACAGTGCCCTAACCTCGGAGTGCTGCGCAACACCCCCCCCAAGGCCGGGGCAAAAATCACGACAGATAAGGCTATTCGAGCAGCAAATTGTATATTGAACTCGCCAGCGACCGATGTCAAGATCCTGGCTGCTCAAGGCCTGCTCGAGGCCCATGGAATTCACCACTACGAACGAGCGACGACGACGCGACCCAGGCCTGGGGCTTTTTATACGACATTCGAGCTACCCTTCTCCTTTAATCTGCAAGTCGCGACCACCGTCAGAACCGATGGCATCTACTCCTGCTCCTCTACTCCTTCCATTCCCTGTCTTGGGTACCTCGACCTCGGGAGCCTCAGCGAACTCCGCGATAAATCGATCCGACTGACACCGCCCAAGTCACGAACGAGCCCGCTGATAATCCGTCTCCGAAAAAAATACCAAAGTCGTATTCGCCCCCCCAAAGAGTCAGAAGATCCATACATCATGGCCGTCCTGATTGCACTAGCTCAGTTTCAGCGATCTCAACTTTCTGGAGGGACGGCAGAGGCATCAGACATTCATCTTCTGGCCCTGTCTACGGATTCACAGAGCCTCTATTTTTATACGGCTCGGATCCCCTTCGCCTTCCAAGATAGATTAGATCACCCATCCCGTCATTTCCCCGATAGTTCATTTTCCGTTGCATATTACTGTATTCCTTTAACGTCGACAAGAAAGCTAGTGAGTGGGCTGGGGTGCGCACTCTCTGCGATACATAGCGGTATATCTAGTACCTCACACACGGATTTGGAATGCAATACGGAACTCGGGGCTGATCACCCCGATACGCACCAGTATGCGCGACCTGGCGTCGACGACAAGCGTATAGAAATATAAGCCGGTGGGGTGAAGCCTCGCCTGCTCCCCCCTTTCCGCCCCCGCCCCCTCTCGAGGCAAACTCCACCTCGATAGAGTCTGCCTTGCCTTCTCGCCCTCCCCGTCCTCCTTGAATGAAATGCGCTGACGGTCTCTCGCTAAGACCTGTCGTTAGAAATGGAAATCTCGGAGCGAGACGGCCCCTCTGCCGGCATAACACCCTCTCTTTCGGTGGCAGCATGACTCCCTCGCTGTCAATTTCGGTCCTATTCCCTATTAGCCCTTAGCAACGCATATGCCCTCGTATGGATACTCCTTCTGTGCGCGTGTGACCCAGGTTCTCACAGCTCCTATGACCGGTCGACTTGTCTCTGCAATCCCGAAGGGAGTAATGCAAGGGTATCGCTAGATGACTGCATGATTGTAGGATAGGCGGATTCGTGAGCCTGCGGTGGCATGAGATATCATGCATCCCCTCACAGCTTCTGTGACCGGTCTAGGCCTCTCATCCCTGCTACTCCGCTAACATTTCCTCTACCCTCTGCATAGGAGCGGATCCGAGATGACCTCCCTGTGGTATTGGAGGGGGGTAAAAGTGAGGGATTCAAAATTGCCCCATCTCTATAACTCCCTGACCGGATATGGTAGCAAGCGGGAGGGGAATCGGGAGAAGCAAGTAAATAAAATAGTCGACTTGAAGTCGAAAGCTATACGTTAAGCTATTCGCAATATTAAGCCGAAAGCTAAAAAACGAAGTGTAGCTTAAACTAGAACGTAGTCGACCATAAGGGGAAAAATAGAGGGAAAGGGGGGGGGAATAAAGACGTTATTAGTAAGGGTGTGAAGGAGAAAAGAAGTGTGATCAGGGGGGGTGTGGTTATATAAATATCGTTATTTAGGATAGCGATAGGCAAAAAACGTAGAATCGGGGAAAAACAGTTTTGGCCACTCCGTTTGCACCGTGGATCCCGGATATACGAGAAATGCATGAAAAGGAGAGCCAGAATCTGTTGGGCTGAGGAGGACTGTGGTATTAATAACTCTTCTGCTGTCCACTTTGCGTGTGATTGGTATGGGGGAGCAGAGCAGAGCATTGGAGCAAACACGGCACAGCCACTATTTTGAAGAAGCAAGAGGGATACGAGGATCAGGGATACTAATTTTCCTGCAGATATTTGGCGTAAGGAAGAGGTTGGGTTGGAGTTGTGGATAGGGATAGGGCTCCATCACTGCTGTCGTAAGAATCGTGGAGTTGATCGTGCTCATCGTCGTCGTCGTCGTCGTGTCTTTCTTTTTCTTTTCGTCTTTTTCGATCTCGATCTTTGAGGCTGAATTTTATGCAATTTGCGTAGAGATTATGTCAAGCGTGGAGTGATATCATTGGTTAGATAGTGGTCTTGGCGGGGTATAAAGAGGCTGAGCTTATCATTTATGCACACACTAGCCCTAAAACAACCTAGCGCATTTCCTTTTTTTGCAATCAAAGACAGAAGACGAAGAAAGTCTAAATTCATCACCAAAAAAGGTCACCAACAAACAAGAAGAAAAAAAAACCATCGAAGAGAAGAAAATCCATCGCAAACATCCCCTCCCTTTCCCATTCATTCATTTATCGACTCGAGTGAAGACTTCGATACCGAGTTGTGTCTTCGGTTGTGTTGGATATACCGCTGTTCTTCCCTAACTACCCGACTCGACTGGTTTGAACTGGGCCATGTTTCTCGGTGGATGGATTAGCCAGCCCTCTTAAGGCTGGCTCCTTCAACGTCAACCTCAACCTGTCGAATTCGACGGCAAGGTCTATACACAGCTTCCCCTACCCAACTTTCGTCCTTGTCAGGCTCTCCGGACCCGCCTTACCTTCCCCGCCTCCATCCGGGGCGGCACAGCGTGAGTGAGTAGGAGAACCGAGACATCGACCCCAACTTCTCTCTCTCCTCCCAACATCAACATCGGAATATGCCATCTTTCACCAACGATGGGTACTTCCAGACGGCTGCGGCCACAACCTCTGCGCCTACAACAACTACTATTGACGGCACACCCCGGAAATCACACGACACGACGGTGAGTGGGACTTTCTTGTGGTCGTCTGGCGCGAATGGGGATTCCAATGGACATGTCGAGGCACCACCCGATCACCAATTCATCCATCCTTTTAAGAACGGGAGCCTGCACTCCCTACCTGCCTCGAACTCGAGTCCGAGTATTTATAGCCAGGATCAAAGACACTCGAAGAATGAGAGCATGCTATCCATCGCTAGCGGGAATCGCCAACGAGAATATGGGAGAAACTCGATGAACCTGGATGGTTCCGTAACAAATGGTTCGTTTGATGCACAGTCGACTTCAGGGAATGGTGTTCTTACTGGTACTGGGACTTTGGTGAATGGGGGGATGTCTTCGAAAGTTCGATCCCCAAAACCGAAACCCCCGTCTATGGTCAACGGACACCGTTCAACACCACAGGTTGATACGCTACCCTCGACCTCGAACTCTGGAAGTATTACCACTATAACTGGTGCTCCGTCTACCCCTCAAGCTGACGGAGCAGTTGATGAAACTGGACCTCCCGTCACACCGACTCCTATCAAAACATCACAGGAACTTCATCGATACTCATCCCCTCCTCCTACATCCGCCCCATCGAATATGAGTATTACGTCACCAACTTCTCCCATGTCCCATACCGAACCTACAAGCCCAGGACAAGTAAACCGACCCACCCTGCAAGTGCCCAAAGCTTTCCCTGGACGCAGGAATAGTCGTGACATTGGATCCTCCAACACAAACCCCTCCGAAGATAATATTATCTCCCCCACGAACTCCGTCCTACGAAGAGCGTCCGTCAACCTAGCCCGACGAGCCACGAGATCGATCCACTCTGACCTCCACGTCGATGATGCACCACCCGATGAAGATGCAGCGAGGTGGGCTGAGGCGATTAAACAGAGGAGAGCGGGTAGGAGGAGGAGGCGGGATGAAGAGGAAGATGATAGAGTTATCGTGGGCACAAAAGTCGACCAGAATCACGTAAACTGGGTGACTGCATATAACATGTTGACTGGTATACGTTTCACCGTATCCAGAACAAATGCCAAGATGGATCGGGAACTCACTCAAGCGGATTTCGATGCCAAACATAAGTTCTCCTTTGACATGTGAGTGTGGTTTCCTTCACTGCTAGGTAGATGCAGCGTGAACTAATGTGAATAGAACCGGCAACGAATTGACACCCTCCGCCAAATACGACTTCAAATTCAAGGATTATGCACCATGGGTATTCCGACGGTTACGGGCGAAATTCAAGCTGGACCCTGCAGACTATTTGATGTCACTGACCAGCAAGTATATACTTTCCGAGCTTGGATCACCTGGAAAGAGTGGAAGTTTCTTCTACTTCTCCCGAGACTACAAGTATATTATCAAAACCATCCACCACGCCGAACATAAACTACTACGAAAAATCCTTCGCGAGTACTACGAACATATCGAGAACAACCCCAACACACTTATCTCTCAGTTCTACGGGCTTCATCGGGTCAAGATGGCGTATGGGCGGAAGATCCATTTCGTTGTGATGAACAACCTGTTCCCTCCTCACCGGGATATTCACCAAATGTTCGATCTCAAAGGGTCTACGATCGGGCGTGATTTCCGGGAGGATGATCTGGAGAAGAACCCGAGGGCGACTTTAAAGGATTTGAATTGGTTGCGAAGGAACCGACATCTAGAGTTTGGCCCTATGAAGAAGGATGTTTTTACGGCTCAGTTGCGAAGAGACGTGAAGCTTCTGCAGAAGTTGAAAATTATGGATTACTCCTTACTAGTTGGGGTTCATGATTTGGAGAAGGGGAATGAAGAGAATCTTCGAGACAAGACGTTGCAGATCTTCCAGCCCGGCGGGGATCGTGATGAAGATGCTCATGCGAGCATGCTTATGCGGACACCTTCGAAGTTGGAAAATGCACGTAAAGCCCGAGAATTGCGAGAGATCATCAAGCGAGAGAAGCCAATCCCGCTTGAACAGACCGGAGCAAGGATGCCGGACGAAATACTCGATGAGAGAAAGAATCTCGTCTTTTACTCCGATGATGGAGGATTCCGCGCTACTCATGAGAATGGCGCTCCAGGCCAGGAGATCTACTATCTTGGTATTATCGATTGCTTGACCCATTATGGTATGACAAAGAAAGCCGAGAATTTCTGGAAAGGTCTATCACACAGCAGATCGCAGATTTCGCCTATTCCTCCTCAGTCGTATGGAGAGCGGTTTATAAATTTCATCACGGGGACTACCATGTCGAAGGAAGAAGGAGACCGACAAAAGCAAAGCAGGGAACAGGGAAGAGAGCAAGGCCAAGCTTCTATTGATACATTTCGATCGAGCGCAGGCTTCCCTCGCCCGTCGGTGGATCGAGCGGCGGAAAAGGCCGAGAAGGCCGACAGGCAGGCAGAAAGACAGGTGCTGAAATCTGAACGAACGTTGGACAGTGACCCCGAGCCTCATGACCGCGTGTTACGCACCATGAGTTCGCCATCAATGGACGGTGCCCCTGGCCAGGCTACATCGACTCTTCCCGTGGTCGAGGAGGTTGGTGAAGCTAGTAACCCTGGACAACGAGGTGGAAACCCGAGGAGAGCTACCGTCGACCCAAGCGCATTACCTACCAATCAAGAACGAACTGGAATGGTCAACGGGGATGGCGCCCATGATCTCCCTGGCTCCTCATATTCGAACCCGAACCGCAATCAATCCTACCAGGACTCTATTCCTTATCGACACACCATCGACACCGTCACCGAAAAGGAGAAAGGCAAGGGTAAAGGACGAGCACAAGAACGGGAGACACAGAATGATTTGTCGCATATGAACGACAAGAGGCTACCGCCAATACCTTTCCAGCCGGCTCCAAAGCCCCCACCATGGCGCGGCCCAGACCAAGCTTTCGTTTCGTCGAATTAAAGTCCTGCTATCATTCATCGTTTAGGATCCAAAAAGTCTCCGTCTCGCCTTGTTCCGCATGTGCCATGTGTGCGTTGCAGCGTCATAGCCAGCCAGCCAGCATCTGGATATCCTCGTCCTCGTCTCCTAATCCTTCAACTTCTCCTTTGTTTCACCAAATCATAACCGGAACGTGAGCCTGCATTGATGTTATTCACGATCAAGAGTTCGTTATTCCAAGGGGCTTTTTTATCCCTTTCTTCGCATGACATGGGTATTCTCTTGGTGGTTTTTCAGTTTCTTCCCTTCCTCTCTCCGTTCAATTTCTATACACACTGCCGCCGTCTTTTCCTATTATCCGTTTCTTTACTTCGTTCTGTGTCTTAATGTACTATTTGGGAATTTCCTTTCCGTTTCCTTGTTATCTCCTTACCAGCCACCCCTCATCGGGTACCCCACTCACTACACTCTTTGAATTTTCCTTAAAGCCACTACTACCAGCATATCTCTTTCCTACCTTTCCTTCTAGTTCTTCTCTTTCTCTTTCTCGTTTCTCAATAGGGATATAATGAGGGGTTATAGCATAGCGTAACTTAAGCACTACGACTGACTGCCCAACCCGGCATTTATCTCCTATATCTATATCCACTACTACACTACCCTACACCAGCGCAGCAGCACTCTCTTTCTTCTTTCCTTCTCCTTCTTTCTCCTAGCGTCAGACTTCCCTTTCCGTCTTATCTTCTTCACACTTATGGATGATGGCGTTACCCTTTTGTTTTTTTCTTGTTGTCTTGGTGCTCGGCCCGTATCCACCCCCACGAATCGATATCTACACCTCCCTCGCCACCTATCCGGCGTGAATTGGTAGATGGTGGGAGAAAGGGTCGAAGCAAGTGTACTTCCCATATATTCCGTTTTGATTACTGTTTCCTATTCCTTGTTTGTTAAGATTGTTAAGAATTGCATCCATGATGAGGAGGAGGTCGCCAGGAGGAGGTCGCAAGGCGTGAGAGTTGGAAGTTGAGAGGAACCGTGGAGGATGGGAGAAGAAAGAGGATGAGGATAGATGAGGACAGAACCCCTTTTTTTGTTGTGTCTCCCTTAAAAAACATGATACCAATTGTTACTGACTATTGTTTTCTCTTTTTTCAACCTCTTTTTTGTTTAGTTTAGTTTAACAACCACCTCTTTCTTCTACACCTTAGTTCAATCCTAGATATCGTCAAGATGTGATCCCTTCTTTATCTTCATTTAAAGATATGACGGTTAGCAGGCGGCCGAAAATGGCGGCATTGACAGCCGTTTTAAGCCTCTTACTAATCAAGAACCGCTTGGACATCACGTGAGCCAATTCTCACAGCTACGACTTTTTGTTCCTGATGCTCAACTTTTTTGCTCTCGACAAGTAGACGCTTCCTCCCGAAGGTGACAAAAACGGCCTCGACCATTTGATGTCGCGCCCCCCCCCCTCTCGATCTCTTTTCTCGATGGAGAAGAGAATACGAAGAGAAGATCTGTCTCACAAATTCAAGCTCAGGGTTTGAATACGGTCGCAAAGATCATCAAGGATATGATTCACTCTCGCCTCTGCACACACTTGCCGGTCCGCGATGATGGTGACATGTAGGGTTCGTTCTTCTGCATCAACCTCTCCTGCTATAGCCAGGTCGTGAATCGGTGCATCATTATCTACTTTGGAATCTCGCGATAATAAAACTCCCATTCGAACCGTCTGCTCGTCCACTTGACTATCAGGATGGTAGTCAAAGTGCTGGTATGCGACGCAGCAGCTAAAGTTGTTCGCCGTTGCTTCTGGCCAGTTGGTGCAATTTTTCTTAAGATCGTCAAATCCCAAAGTCTCAAAGGGCAAGCTGCTGATATACTGGTCCTGAATCTCAGAGAGTAAATCTTTCTGGCTTGCATGCTTGTCTATGCGTGCGCGCACTGGTACGGCATTCGTGCAAGGGCCAATGATATTTTGGCTGCGGATCGGTAAGCCCTGACGTCCAGATACGATTCGGCCAAAGACAACATCATTTGAACCAGAGTCTTTTGACAGAGCTAAAGCGCAGGCGGTGGTAAAAATAGTTGCCGGTGTGATCCTGCTGTCCGCATTGGCCTGAAGAGGAACATTAATGACTTTTGACGCACGATAGTCCCCAACCGTTGCATCTTGTTCACTGCTGACAATTTTCATGTCTGTTATAGACGAATCCTTAAGAACGGAGCGCCAGAAATTGTAACCGTCTTTACGACTGTTTACCATGTGCTGCATATACCGAGAAAATTTGAAGGGTGCCGGAAGAACGGTGCCGCTGTACAAAATGTGAAGAGTGCGCACAATGTGCTCCAAACTCAACCCATCATACAAGGCATGGGATAGTCGAAGTATGACTCGCATAAATGACGCCTTCTTCGTCAAAATGGCAATGCGTATCATTGGTTTTCCGAAGAGAAGGGGCTTTTTTAAATCGCCGTCCAGGAACGCAGCTGTCGAGCTGTTGAGGTTCTCCTCGGTTTCAATTATCTCAACTTCCAGATCGAGATGTTTCAGCACAACTTGATAGAGATAACCTGCAGCTTCCAAGAACACTGTCCTGAAAATATCGACATACTCGACTAGTGACGTACAAGCCCTTGCGAGGCGAGCACAGTCTGAATCAGCTGGGAAGTCTACGTAGAACGGCGTTAGAGGGTGGGGTTCCCCTGTTTCGCGATTGTGCAGGAAAGTTCTCTGCATCTGAGTAGTAGGATAGACGTCTAGAACCATGTCGTTGGACCACTCAAGCTGAGGGGAAATCTCATGTTGGATGAATGTTTCCGGATCTTCCATCGAAAGGAGCTGGAATGAAGCATGGTCAGCGTTTTCCATGTCATTGGCCGCTTCGTAGCTGTCCAATTCAGCAAGCCCAATCTTATTCGCAAGATCGACAATAACCGGGTGATCAAAGACATCTTTGACCGACACGGGGGTATCTAGTCGATGGCCGATGCGTGCAGCAAGCTTCGTAGCCATGAGGGAGTGCCCACCAAGCTCGAAGAAGTTGTCAGTGATGCCGACCTCGAATCCAAGCACACCCGCAAACTCCTTGCACAGCACAACCTCCAGCTCGTTACGCGGCGCTACGCCTGCGGACACCACCTGCCTCTGCTTCTCATTTCCGCCGTGCGACGCTGTGGGCATTACGTCGCTGCATGTTAGCCCTCGGCGGATGCTGGCCGCGAGATCAGCAATAACAGGGTTGTCGAATATATCCTTGATATAAATGCGGGCATTCAACCGACGGCTGATACGCGACATGAGCTTTGTGGCTAGGAGGGAATGTCCGCCAAGCTTGAAGAAGTGATCGGTGGTGCCGACCTTCGTGCCGAACACATTCTCAAACTCCTCACACAGCATGGCTTCTACTTCGTTTAGTGGAACCACCCCCTGTTTGGTCACTTCCTTCGTCGTAACCCGAGATTTCGGTATTATTTGGGCCCTTCGAGTAAGCTCTTTCCGGTCGACCTTGCCATTGGCATTGACAGGCATCTGGTCAATCACCACCATGTGAGACGGAATCATGTACGATGGAAGCACGGACTGTAGCTGCTCACGGATCTGCAATACAAACCGCCGACTCTGCACCCTTTGTAGCGGCCGGCTGATAAGGGCCGCCATTTGACGAGTCTCGTCATCAGCCGGGAACCGGAACAGAACACGGCACCCGTTTTGAACAGGCAAATCATAGCGGTGGAAGATGGCATCGAGCGCACCATGCTGAGACCACTGTCGCGCCGCGCTAACCTCCACCCGGAAACCTGTCTCTTCACCAAGCTGTTTCAAGTTAGGCACGTCGAGGGATGCACAGCGCTCCGCGTCAGCGCGGACAGCTGAAATCCAAGCTGCACCGTCTAATGAACTTTGCGCACCATCTCTACTGTCGTTGTCGAGGGATTCAACAATATGTCGCTCAAAAATTGTCTTGCTATAAGGGATGTTGCTCACAGCAACAGTTTTGGCGTCCGCTGAGCGCTGCAGGAGCACTAGAAGAGCATCGCGGTCCATTTTCGACGCCTGAAAATCGATCCAGTTGTTCTTGGGAATCGAATGCACAGGCCGTTCCTGCTCTTCTGGGCCACGTATGTGTATGACAGCTGCATACCGGTACGCGCTAAGCTCGTTTGTGGCCCGCATGTTCTTGGGAATGATCTCGACATGCTTGATCCTATCGGGAAGTCGGCTTTGCAGCGCCTTAAAAGAGGTCGGGTCGACAAGCATCTCTTCATCACGCTCTTCCAATTCTGCCATCTTTTGCTGCACAGCGTCTTTGGTCGCATCATTGCCTAATGCATGTATCGCCCTGGCAGCAAGAAAGTGCCGATTTGTAGCGTAAGATCGTATGTCGCCAAAGAACAGGCGTTTAATGCCTGGGGTCTGAACCAGACTATCCACAACTCGTACCAGGTATTCGGGCGTAGGGAAATACTGGACAACCGAGTTGAGCACTATCAGGTCGGGACAGAGTCCACTGAGGCGGCCTGTGTCTGTGGCTGTACCGACGTGTACCTCGGCCTTTCCTGCAAGATCCGGGATGGACTCTATCGCCTTATTAACAAACGCCGCTGCTGACTTGGATGGCTCAAGCCCGACATAACTTTGCAATCCAGAGCCGAGATTAAATAAGATCATACCACTGCCGGTACCTATCTCAAGTACGCGGCCCGGCTTCTGACCATCACGGAGTGTGCTTATGGTGTCATTGAGCCACTCCTGCATTTCAGCTTTTTCAATCTCGCTCCCATCGTACATTGACGTCCAACCGGTAAAGTCGTTGCCAATAGCAGAGGGGTTGATGGCGTTCATGTCAGCATATGTATTCTTCTCAAAGAAATCTTGCCATCCTTGGACCTGGTTGCCCGCCTCATGCTGCTCGGCCGAGGAATCGTCCTCTGTCATGACAAAACTAACCATTTCTGGCTCCTGACCATCTTGGTCCCGGATGACGACTACAGCATCAACCACCGATCTCTGGCTGAGAATTGCACGCTCCACCTCCGCAGCCTCAATGCGGTGGCCTCGAATTTTGAGCTGCTGGTCCATACGCCCGAAAAACTCAATCTGCCCATCGCCTACCCGGTACCGCACCCGGTCACCTGTACGATATGCCCTCACGGCCTCGCCATTAACGGTGAGCTCAACGAAGCGACCTGCGTCCAGCGTCGAGTCGGTGTATCCTCGAGCGAGCCCGTCTCCGGTGACGACAAGCTCTCCCATTACACCTGCAGGAACAAGCTGCTGGTGCGGGTCCATGATGTAGGCACCAGAGTTGTTGATGGCCTGGCCAATAGGAACCCCGTTAATAAACGAATCGTCTTCGGCGACGGTATAAATAGTACTGATAACTCCGTTCTCGGTCGGACCATACGCGTTAAAGAAGCCAGTCCGGACAAGTGCTTTCGTGGCAATTGCATCCTGGGGATCGAGTCTATCAGCACCGACAACTAGAACATCGAGTTTCCTCAATGTAGCTGGAATGTTCGCGAGACAGTGTTTTAACAACGCAGGCGTGATCAGGGCCACATTGATTTGCTCTTGCGCAAACACAGCCTCGAGTGCATTGCTGTCTAAAGTGGTCATATAGTCAATACAGACTAGAGTACCACCGTTCAGAAGCGCCGCAAACGTCTCCCAAACAGCGGCGTCAAAGGCTATGTTGGAAACATGAGCCACCTTCGCCGCCGATGGAAACTTAGAAGTGATAGTTGTCTCCTTCACAAGCCGTAAAACGCTACGATGCTCGATCATAACGCCTTTTGGCTTACCAGTAGATCCAGATGTGAAGATCACGTATGCGAGGCTTGACGGTAAAGGTTCCAAAGCGGCCGCGACTTTGTGACCATTGACACCATTGACACCCTTGACACCGTTGACACCATTTGTCTTAGGATGTTCCAAAGCGTCGCCGATCCGTACCAGCTCCAAGTCAGACAGCCCAACCTCCGGGACAGTCGCATTGGAGCCGAGAAGAACTAACTTGTCCCGGGGCATTGCAGACAAGATCGCGTTCAAGCGTGTGGCAGGAGACTTGACATCGAGTGGCAGATATGCGAGGTTTGCTTTCAGGATGCCAATTATGGCAACAACCGTCTCGCATGACCGCGGTGCCAGCACTCCAACCAGTGTCTCGGCCGGCATATTCCGATGGCGAAGCCAGGTCGCGATCTGGTCAGAGTAGCGGTCCAACGCGGTGTAGGTGAGGAGTGATGAAGAGTCGACGACGGCGACTGCTTCCGGGTGAGCAGCCACTTCGCTGCGGAAGATATCAACCACACTCGAGTCTCGGGGGTATTCGACTCTCGCAATCTGGAGCAGGCCATTCTTGCGGAGCTCCGGTAGGCCGTTCGTAAGCGGGAGAACTGCTACGCGGGTTTGCGGTTGGTCAAGGCCTTGACGTAGGATCTGGTAAAAGACGCTGACCACGTTTTGAATATTCTCGAGTTTGAATAGATCTTGCGCGAAGGCCATGTAGCCGCTTAGCTTGCTTGCCCCTTGGAATAGGTGAACCTCTACATCAAACCGGGTATAAACATGGTTCGATACAAGTTCTGATTCAAGGCCCTCCAACTCGAACTTCCCGAGATCCTGCTGAGAATGAACGGCAAAGATAAGCTGCGCCAGTGGGTTCCGGGACACGTCTCTCGAGCCGGTTAGCACTGCTGAGACGACACGCTCAAAGGGCACATCCTGGTGCTCAAACGACGCTGTAGCTGTTGATCGGACCTGTTTCACAAGGTTTTCGAACGTGTGGTCACTGTCAACAATGGTTCGCATACACAGAGTATTGACAAAAAAGCCAATAATATTCTCCAGCTCACCCCGGTTGCGATTGGCAATGGGTGCGCCGATGACGGAGTCTTCAGCTCCAGTGAGACGATAATGTGCTGCGCGGAACGCCGCCAGCAGCACGACGAAAGGTGTCACTTCATATAAATTGCAAAAACCCCGGAGCTTCTCATACAGCTCACCATCGATGGTGAGAGGCACGGAACCTGCTTTACCTGACAGTATAGTCGGTCGAGGGAAGTCGATTAGGAATTCAGCCGGAGAGCAGTCTGTGAGCTGATTGGTCCAGTACTCGAGTTGTCGCTGATTTTCGGCTTCCTGCTCCTCCAGCTTTTGCCATGCGGCAAAGTCACGGTAGTTAATTGGAAGTGGGCTCACCACAGATAGAGGGTCATAGCCTTGAAGAGCAGCTGCATAGAATTGGGCCAGTTCCCGGCGTAAGACATCAATAGACCAGCCGTCAGAGATGATATGATGCATCACAATGGAGAGAATGTGGTCATCTTCTCCCAGCCGTATCAGTGATACCCTCCACCCTGCTTCGGATGTCACATTGAACGGTGTGGTCTGCTCTTGCTCCAGCAACTGTAGGTAGCAGCCGTTCTGTTCGTCTGGTAAGTCGATCACCTTCAGCTCCTTGAAGAAGTTTGCGTGAACAACTTGTACCCCTACGCCGTCCTGATCTTCAAATGTCGTCCGCAGGGTTTCGTGCCGCTGCTCCAGGGCCAGTAGTGCGGAAGTTAGCGCCTCAATGTTCAGTGGCCCACGCATACGGGCGCCGAAGGGTATGAGATACCACGACGCGCCAACTTCCAACTGGTCTAGAAACCATAGTCGACCCTGAGCAAATGACTGTTCAAAGGGTCCGCTGGACGCTGCTGCTGGGATTGGGGTATATGCGACCGAGGCTCGCGTGATGACATTTGTAAGACCAGCAGGCGTGGGATTTTGGAATATGTCGGATACTTTCAGCGGGATTCCGGCCAACCTCGCCATGTTAACCATCTTAATCGCAGCGATAGAATCTCCACCCAGTTCAAAAAAGTTCGCTTTCACATCTCCAGAGTTGGAATCGAGGTTCAAAGCTCGCAACCAAAGCTCCCGAAGTTTGGCCTCTAGACTGGTTGCCGATGAATCGAACGGCTCACTTGGCTGAGATGCCATGTTGTGAGCCACTTCACCTAATAGCTTGCTGGCTATAGATCGAAGTGTTGTTCGATCTGCTTTTCCAGTGGCAGTGCGGGGAAGCCCTTTCATGCAAATATAGTACGAGGGAATGGATTGCTTAGGAAGAACTTGCTGCAGCTTCGCGGTTATCCCTTTGGTGGCATCATAATTTAAGATGTAGGGATCGGCCGCAGAGACGGCATAAACACTTTCCTCCCCACCCTTGTACGGCTCTATTAAGAAGGCAATCAAGGTCGTACTACCCGACGAATCCGAGCGTTTGACAGCTTCGGCCACGATCATGTTGTGACTGGGCAATTGTTGTCGTAGGCGAGCTTCCACTTCGCTGATCTCTATGCGCTGCCCTCGGATCTTGACCTGCGAATCCCTGCGTCCAAGGCAAACAATAGAACCATCCGGAGCATACCGTGCGAGATCACCGGTTCTATAGAATTTGAGGCCGCCGGGCAGCCGCTTGGTAGGGTACCAAGCTGGGGTTTCGACGAGGAAAGGCTGCTTATGCGGTGGCAGAGGAATGATATAATCGCGTGCAATCCCTGGGCTTTCAATTACCAACTCGCCAATACAACCAATCGGGGCAAGTTGATTGGGCTCCTTGGGATCAATGATCCAGGAGCGGGCGCCTACAGCCCGACCGATATTGTTCGGCTCAAGAGAGCATGGGCTGACTTTCTTAACACAGCATATAGTCGAGCTCTCACTCTGGCCGTAGCCATTTACAAGCTGAACTCGAGGGGCCCAGGTATCTCTGATCGATGCCGACATCGGTTCACCGCCGACCACCAATGTTTGTAGGCCAGAAACATCTTCTGGTTGGAATGTCTCGAGATAGGAAGGAGCTGCAAACAACCAGTTAACCTTAGACCTTTTGATGTAACCTGGAACGTCGTTCATGCGATCGTCATCGGAAGGAATACAGACGCAGCCGCCGTGCAACAGAGTCGCCACTATTTCTAGCAGACATGCACCGAACCCACAGGATGCGAATTGAAGAGCGCGCGTGTGGTGATTGATCCCTAGCGCGGGGCCAAACTTGATAGCGCATGACGCGAATCCTTGATGTTCAATCATAATGCCTTTTGGCTCCCCTGTGCTACCAGAAGTGAAAATAGCATAGGCCAGATCTTGCGGCTTCACGGCAGAGTTAAAGCGACCTTCATCGCAGGACAGCGACTGCAGAAAGTCATGATCAATCACGATGCAGCGGTCAACAACGGCGCACATGGTGTTGTGAGTTTTGGAGGAGGTGAGGGCGACTGTTGCGAAGGTTTGCCGACAGACTTGGACCATCCTGGCCGGTGGGTCATTTGGGTCGATGAGTGTGAATGCCCGACCAGCTTTAAGCACGGCGAGAATGGCAGCGACGACCCATTTCGACTTCTCAAAGCAGAGGGGTAATATAACCTGCCCTTTTTCCAAATCAAGGCATTGGATATGTGCGGCGAGGCGCGAAGATACATCGTCCAGCTCGGCATAGGTCCATTCCCCATCCCAAGCGGAAACTGCGGCCGCGTCAGGATCATGAACAGCCCGCCTCGATATCACATCGTGGATTGTGGTATCGTGTACGTGCAGCTGGTTTGAATTCCAACTCTCGATCTCCGCTCGGTCCTCCTGCGTCACGACTTCAAGTTGCCCCACCAAAGGCAGATCGACAGCAGAGCTCTGAAATTGTTGAATCAAGCATCCCAGCTGTCTCAGGAACCGAGCCATCTGACAGGGTTCAATCACACTCTGGTCATATCGTGCCACCAGTAATGCCGATTCATCGACTATCTGACAGTCGAGTAGAAGGGCCCGATTAGTGCAAGGCACAAAGCTATCCGACTCTTCTATAATTCGATGGAGCTGATCATTAGGCTCTGGTGAAGCGCCACCATCTCTGACCAGTAGCACGGTCTGGAATCCACAGGCGGCGGATCCGTCTTCTCCAGTGCGGCGAATGTTGCGGAGACCAGCCTGTTGAAACTGGTGAACGGCATGATCGTGGGCAGTGATATCTCCCATGACATCTGAGACGGGTCGATCTGAGGTGCAGAACACGCGAATGGGCACTACTGTCCGTGTCGGGCCGTCAATCAGGTGGTGGCTCTGCTCCGTCACTACGCCAAAAAGTACGTCTGGAGAGTCCATGTAGCGAGATAGAAGAACTGCAAGCGCGGCTCGACAGACAGTCGTGCTGGACCACTTCTGCCGGGCTAAAACCGAATATGAGATACGATGCTCTGCCTGCGCATCGGGACGGGGTACAACCAAAGGGGATGGCAGAGGGGGAAATGGGGAAGCATCCAAGCCAGCCAAGTGCTCCTGCCAAAACCGAGCCACACGTTCCACTTCCTGGGCGTGAATTTCGAATGGGTTGGGATCTTGAGTACCCTCGTAAACGGCGAGAACTCGTCGAAGGATGCGCTTCCGGAGGGCGTGATCCACGAGAGCATGATTGAACGTCCAGATGAGTAGTCGTTGGTTTGTGCTCGGGTCCTCCAGGATCACATATCGATTGCAACGCGGCCCGCTCATAGCGGCAGCGGCTTCATCTTGTATCACCGACTCCTTGACGTCGAGAGACGTCGCATGCAGCCACGAGAAGAGGCCCGCTGCCAACACAATTTGACAAGAGTCTCCCGATTCTGACGTAAATGTACACGTTCTCAGGGACGGGGTCTGTCGTACAACCTCCTTCCAAGCTGCGGCCAAGCGCTGGGTGTCAATATGTTTGGGGATCTCATAAACGGCGTGACCAAAAGCAAGTCGGCCGTCATCGGCAGCGCAATCCATCACATCGCACTGAAAAGGCGTACATGGCAAGATATTCTCGATTTTATATCGATCCAAGCGGAAGCGCCGAGTTGCTTGCTGATAAAGAGTTTCGCGATGCTTATCAGCATCACAAGGCACCAAGGACGGCGTAATTGCTGGGTCTTGCAGCCCAACTCTCGCCCCATTGAGTGGTGCCATGTTGAAAGAGAGAAAGCAGCTGTTTGTGTTTTTTCCAGCTGTATGATCACAGTGACTTTGAGCAGGTAAGGTATCAGACGCCTAGCAGGTACCACAAAGCTTGCATTATATGTTAAATAGACTAAAGAAGATGAGCAGATTATGTAAATGCTGCTTGCTGGAGAATCGCTGCCCCATTGCAGGCTCCCCTTCTCTATCCAGCTGTCCTCCATGTAGTAAGTGCCGCGTTTCCTGAGCGTGGATATCAAAATCAAATTGACACCTTAATCTATCATAAATATAGATGCTTGATCCTGCCAGCTCACGTAAGCTTACCTTAGACCATGTGCTCTCACAATCACACCTTAAGAGAGCTCCTTAGTTAGATCCTTCCAATCTCACACCAAGTTCACCTTTTATCCCGCATCAGCAAAACACATATCTCTTGACCCTGGACTAGTCCCGGGTATGGCTGACCCCGGGTTGCCGATCCGCGGATCTCGGGAATTTTACGTTTCCAGCCTCCAGGAGAACCCCAATCACGATACATACTACTTTAGTGGATCCATGGGAGTTTTTGCTGATGTGCATAGGGACTAATGCAGTTGATTTTGAAACATTTCACGTCAAAAATTGGAGCTTATGATGTACCCGATGCCCTAGCCTTTGCTCCTTAGGGGGCGTGTGGGCTTGTTGGCTTCGCCCCATGAGAGAGGGGCGCAGGGGACTGGCCTCTTCTGAGGCTCCAGCACCAGGTCTTTCAAGGACCACAGGAGGGCTTTACATGGGCAGGGTCCAAGTCCATTTGCATATCTGCGACCTCGTCAGACAGCCCATCCAGTACCCGCATTACATCCAGGGTGAATACAGTGGGTGGCTTATATTCTGCTCCATTTGGCAGTACTCCGTAGTTGCGCTTGCAACTGCATGAGAGTTTGTTTACCAAACATGCCCTCATTTTGTCATGTAGTCCTGATTACAAAACAGCTCCAACTTAGGGATTGGACTGTTGTGTTTATTGTCTTCTTTTTTCCTCTCTCTTTTTTCATTCATGGCTACACAAGTCACGATCAGGAATAATGGGAGATCTGAGAAATATCGCGTCTATTTCACAGCCACGCTGGTTGAAAACTATTCTCGCCGATACAGGACCCCCTCCCAGACTCTTCGCCTGGTCTCCCGCCAATCTTGACCCGGCAGCCTCGACAAAATGCGGACAAGTTGCTGCTGGGAGTGGCAGCTGTCGGGAAGAGTTTATCATCGCTGATGATGGTCTAAATTCCTTCAAAACAAGCCTCGATGAGGATATTTATATTGTTGGCGCTGGTAACATCGGCCGGCTATACGCAAGCTACTTGGCCCGGCATCCCAACCCTGTGCCCATCACTCTCGTGGTGCACAGAAAGGAGCTTCTGTCGCAGTGGGTGACAAGTGACGGTTTGGAGCTTGTAGACCGCAGCAGCGGCAAGACAATCAAGAACAAGGGGTTCAAGATTGAGTGGTGGACTGAGATTAGACCCCCGTACGGCCCGGTTAGGGAAGTAGGGAACGGAGCGAAACTACGCAACGTCTTTATAGCGACAAAGGCAGCGGCTGGCTACTCTGAAGCAGATCGACTCCGACGATACCTGGGAAGATCCAGTTCCGTCGTCTTTGCACAGAACGGCGTGTCCAAGCTCTGGCCGCCCCATGGTCATTTATACGTAGCTGCTCGATACCCGGCCGGTGGTGACACGCCCAAGTTCTCGGCTTGCATCGTCAATCATGGCGTGTTGTCAACGGGTCCTTTCCAGAGCGTTCATGCAGTACGGGCCCATGCGTTCATTGGACCTGTTTTATGGGCTTCGTGCCCACTATCACCGCCATGCGCGCTGCGGCAGACGAAGCAGATTGTGTCACCCTGTGATGATTTCTTCATCAAGTACATCATCACCACGCCCTATTTGGCCACAAAACTCGTCTCTTCGGGTGAGCTCTGGCTTCTCCAGTTAGAGAAGCTAGTCATGAACCTCGCGATTAATCCACTCACGACTCTGCTGCGCTGCAAAATCGGACACATGTTCGCAAGCCGCGATCAACAACAAGACCCCGTCATGCGCGTGCTTGACGAGCTACTCCGGCAAACCACCGCCGTGCTCCAGGGGCTTATAAATCACGACTCCAGTACCGACATTCTTGCCTCTTACGTGCAACAACTTCAACCTTTCTCAGACGGCAGCCACAACTTTCAAGAAATCTTAGCGAGGACCCGAGAGGAGCTGGTGAAAAGGTTCTCCCAGCCCAGTCTAAAATCCCGACTGTATACTTTCGGTCTCAAATTAGCCGAACATCGGAGCTCCATGCTTCAGGATGCAGAGGCTGGTAAGAAAACAGAAATAAGAGAGGTCAACGGCTGGATCGTAGAGATGGCCGATTTCCTCGGCACTGGCATAGATGTCGGCATCCATCGCAATCTCATTAAATTAATAGAACGTGGGGAAATTTTGAACAGAGAAGAACTGGCAAGGAGACTGCTGTAATTTTAAGGGAGATGAATTCGTAGATAAAGGCAGAGTTGAATTAATATAGTTCAGACGCTATTTTTAAAAGCAATTAATACTTAATCGAAACGAGCAGCGACGTTTTGCAGGAGTTACTTGTTAGATTTAGAGAAGAGAGTTGAGTTACTATTATGCTAGGGAATTGTAGTGTTTTCCTTTGGAATGAAAAGAATTGTTCAAGATGCTTTACTTTACGTCCATAGCACTGATGTGAAGGTGTTCTGAGAGTAGGGTATCGTTGCTCTATTAGGCTATTATTATAACTAGATTTATATCAGGAGTGGGAATATCAAATGATCATACATATCACACGCCCTTTTAGAAGTGAAGAATAAATATAGAGAGGAGAAGAAAAGGACCTCCCTCAAAAGGCCACACGCGCTCATCGATCAAGAGCCTGAGACTGACACATCTGCCAATAAACCCCCCTCTCCTTCAACAACCCCTGATGCGTCCCCGTCTCCACAATCCCCCCTTCCCCAAAAACATAAATAACATCCGCATTCTGCACCGTCGCCAACCTGTGCGCGACGACGATCACGGTCCTCTTCTTCGCTGCTCGCTCGAAGGATGCTTGGACTAGTTTTTCGGACTCGGAGTCTAGGGAGGAGGTGGCTTCGTCGAGGAGGAGGACGCGAGGGTTGCGGATTAGGGCGCGGGCGATTGAGATGCGTTGTTTTTGGCCGCCCGAGAGGCGGAGGCCTCGGAGGCCGACGTCTGTGTTGTAGCCTGGAGTGGAGGGAGGGGAGGGTCAGACTGCTGTAAGGGGGTTTGGGGGTTGGGTGTAGGGCACTTACCTTCTGGGAGGGAGGTTATGAAGTCGTGGATTTCTGCGTCTCGGCAGGCTTGGAAGACTTCTTCGTCGGTTACGGTGTCTGGATCGACGCCGAGGGTTATGTTTTCTCGGAGGGATCCTGTTTGATAGGTGGGTCAACTAAAAGGCGCCTGAAATTAACATGAAAGGGTGGTTGATGTGGGCGTACCTTGATAAAGGGTAGGTTCTTGGGATACGAGGGAAAGCGAGTTTCGATATTCGTTGATGTTGAGGGAAGATATTTCGGCACCGTCGTAGGTGATGGTACCGGCTTGGTAGTCGTAGAATCTCTCAAGGAGACTGATGACTGTTGTCTTGCCGCAGCCTGGAAAATATCGTTAGCAGCCGAAAATCGTCAAATAGTGGTTAAATAGGAACCATACCCGAAGGTCCAACCAGAGCTGCAAATTGGCCTCTTTCAATCTATGTATAAGTCAGCACTATAGTAGTAGTAGGGACATCCGCTTAAACCTAGACGTACACATAGATCCAGACCCTTGAAGACCGTCATATCACGAGTAGGATACTTGAAATGAACACCCTTGAACTCAATCCTCGCACCACCCCCGGAGTTGGGGGGTAGAGACGCAGTTCCCTCATTAGGATCATCTCTTAATCTAAAACTTAGGATCCTATTCGCTGCTGCCGTAGATTGTGCGACATCTATAGACGGGTTAGACAAATCTCCTATATGTATATCGCCGCTGCTTTGGTGACTTTGGACTTACTAGGGGCAAAACTACTCCACTGGCCAGCGGCTTGCCCTCCCTGGACAACGGCGATGTAGATGACGAAGAATTGAACCTGGCTATACTCGAAAGTGGACATGAGTTGTCCTCCATACCTGTGCAACAAATTAGCCTCTACATATGGTGATGAGAATACTATTGGAAACGAACCAGAAACAAAGTGCCATGCACAAAAGTTCAATACTGTCGGAGAGTGTAAAGATCAGAGTCGCCAACCTCGCCTTCGAAAAGGCCGCCTTGACGTGATTCCGAAGAAGAGTCGAGTATCGATCGATAATTGTATCCTCGAGAGTGAGAGACGTGACAGTCCTATAAGCCCCAATCGCCTCAGAAGCAAACTGAGAGCTCTCTGCAAAGACCTTGGTATTCATCTTCTCGAACTGCAATTCGTAGCGAATCCGCATAAACCCAGCACCGATGATAAGCGGGAATGCGGAACACATGGCGACCAAGGTCAGTTTCCACCCGAATGAAAAGGAAACGGCGACACATCCGCAGATATTGAATATTGAGACCAGTGGCATTGCCATGTTTATGCCGAGGAGTTCTTGGAGTTGGGTAGGGTCTTGGGATACGCGTGAGGTCAAGGTTCCTGCTGAGTTCTCTTCTTGGTCGTAGAAGGCGATGGGTTTGTGGACGATGCTCTCGAAGTATTGTTGTCGGTAGGCGGAGGAAACGTGCTGGAAGGGCAATTAGATAAATCAATGACTTTTCTCGAGAGTACTACTTACCACAGAGACGGAGGACGCTGACAAGCCAAGTGTGAAGTAGCCGACAGCGACGCATAGCGCTAGAACGAAGAACATCAAGGACCAGAAGTTCGCCTTATCCACGAATGCTTGACCGATCAATGCAAAGGTAGATATGAGCTGGGCGAATATGTAACTCTGGATCGCGTAGGAGCCTGGTAAAAGTCAGTAATCGTAGTCTAGATTAGTGGGACTCATCGCATCACGTACCACCACCAATTGCGGCTCCAAATATAATACCGATATACCAGGGTGAAAGGCGTCTCTGCTCCCACAGGAAAAGTCCGATAGAATTAACGAGTCCACGAGCTTGGTACTCTGGGACTTCACTTGTGGTACGTTCCGCAGAATCGACGGAAACGCTTCTCTTCTCGTCTTTGGAGCGTTCAGTAACATCTGTTCGAGGACGGTCCTGCTCGACAGATGATTCGCCTTCATCATCGCTCATCCCTAGTTGCTGGTTATTAACCAGGTCGTAGTAGGTTCCCTCTTCCAAGAGTAGACTCTCGTGAGTTCCTTGCTCCACACATTTCCCCTTCTTCAGCACGACTATGTTGTCAGCCTTTTTAATCGTTGATAATCTGTGGGCGATGGTGATTGTGGTGCGGTTTCTGGAGACACGGTCGAGAGCTTCCTGAACAATGCGCTCTCCACGGACGTCGATGGAGCTAGTGGCCTCGTCAAGGATCAGGATGGCAGGACGTTTGATGATGCTTCGGGCGATAGCGAGTCGTTGACGCTGGCCACCACTTAATTTAATTCCGTTCTCGCCAACCATCGTGTCGTAGCCCTATGCAATAAATATTAGTATCTCAACGATTGAGGATATGGTTGTATACATACCTCGGGAAGTTTGTCGATAAACTCATCGGCGAAGGATTCCTTGCAAGCTTCCCTCACGAGCGACCTCTTGGTTTCTTCATCCTCATTTTCCCATCTTGAACCAACCAATCCGTAAGATACATTCTTGAAGATCGATTCATGGAAAGAAAACGGTTCTTGTTGGACGAGACCGATCTGAGTCCTCCACCACTTCAAATCAAGATCCTGAATATCATGCGGTCCAATTCTGATAGTCCCGCCATTGGGTATTTCGGTTGCGTTATCACTTTCCTCAGTTTTCTCAGAACTCTCGGCTTTCTCGTTCTCCGTATCCTTCTTTGCTGACTCTGCGGCCTCAGTCTCAGCCTTGAGCTTTTCAACAACCGGGTCGTGAATCTGATACCAGCGCTCCAGAAGCGCCACGATGGTACTTTTCCCACATCCGGATGGCCCGACAATAGCTGTAATCTTTCCAGAAGGGAATTGTAGGCTTAGATCATCTAAGATTTGGACATTAGGCCTGCTGGGGTACGAAAACTTCACGTTTTCCAAAGTTATATCCTCGTGAGGCGAAGCTTCGGGTTCTTTGAGGCCGCCTGCGTCCGGTAGGGGGGCGTCGATCATGGAGAAGAAATTGGTGGCGGCGCTCGCAGCTTTGGTAATTTCCATGATGGGAGTCGCGATGCCGCCCATCGTCATTACAACAAGGAGAACGGAGAACAATACACTGATCCTCAGTTAGGAAGAGGCTGCTAAGGGATACTGAGTAGAACTCACATAACAATCTCACCGGGATTGGAGACGCGCCCAGCAGCGTACTCTTTGGCGCCAAACCAGAAAGTCAAAGCGAAATTGGCGTACATGGCAAAGAACGATGGGGCAAAATTCCCACCATAGACAGGAGCTAATTTAAGCCCTCTTTCCGTCGCGAGCTTTACCCATTTGGCATAACGGGCATTGAGTTTTCCCTCAGCACCGCAGGCGACGATTGTTCGGATAGTTGACAGGGCTTCGTTGGCGACTGACGATGCTTTCTCGAGTGCGATATCGACCTCCCGCTGCCGAGATATGAAAATGGGCACCGTTATAGTGTAGATGATGGAGATGAAGACAATCGCTGAGCTAGAGACCAAGGTCATAGACCAAGAATACCGGAATGCGATGGCGTACGCAGCAATTACGAGTGCTAGAGATTGGATGAGAGTCGCTAGTTTTTCGGAAATCCCGATTTGGACCCTGTTCGAGGAGGTCGTGATAGTATCCGTTGGCCTCCCGAGCGGGAGCAGGTCAATCGCACTGATGGGTTGCTTGAAAAGCGCTGTGAGATACGCGAGGCGCAATGCCGATGAAATTCGAACTCCAGTAATGCGGAAGGAGAACTTCTACGTGTCAGCGAAATGGTGCTTTCTGGGGAGACTAGGGATGGTTTACCATCGACACATATCCAAGAACGAACTTTCCGATAAAAAGGTAAACGATATAGAGCCTTGTTGGTTTGTTAATAGGTGGCTTGGGTTATCTAGTTAGATCTGTGTACTTACGCGCTCTGGTTGACGCTATCCAAGAACTCCTCCCTGGTAACACCTGAACCTTCAATAAAATAGTTGTTGAAGTCCTTGACAAGAGTACCTGCCCTGGTATTAATATAGGAATAAATCGAGTGTTCCGATAAGAGCTTTACCAAATACGATGTTCATCAAGGGCAGAGCCTAGAAAGCGAGTGAGTAGAATGCATCGAAAAAGATTTGAATATCAGGATTGATAGATCCAACGTACTGCTCCAGCACCCATTGAGCAAAGCGAGGCAACGGCTATGAAGATAAAATCCAACGTCGTTCCATAGGTAAATACCCTCTATACGCAGTTAGAAAAATGCCATTGTCGTCGAGAAAGCGGGCAAACCAACCCGATAGTTCTTCAATTCAGCTTTCTGCTGTTCAGGTTCGTCCTTTTCCTTCTTTTCTCCGTCTTTTTTAGATTCCTCTTCGGGTCCATCATCTTTCTTCTTCTCTTCGTCTTTCTTGGACTCCTCCAAAGGAGGATCCGGAGGACTTTCGCCCATTTTCGATGATTGGGATCGGTTTCCTTCGCTTCACAAAATTATAATCGTCCAGATATCAAAACATCGCAAGAATTCAGACGATGAATGATGTGCCCATGGAAGGAATTGTTCTGGGCATTCGTCTCGTGGAAAGGGGCCAGGGGTGCTTTAAAGATGGTAAGGCATGTGGAATGGCTTGTTCAACCATTGAAAAAAAGTAAATAAGTTAAAATATTATGTTGTCGAACAAGAAAGCATGAAGCGAATGTCTCAGGCCTTAAAAAAAAAGCGCCTTAAAAACCAAACAATTAATCTCAAAGAACGAAGCGCGCGTGGCCCTTGTTGCCAGTTGGACTCTCGAAGGAGTGAATGCTCGCGCGTCGCAAAGTGAGTCAACACGGAAATCATTTACGTACGATGAGGCTCAACTCGGTAGGGATCAGTAGCGTTCAATCCGGCCCCAGAAACGAGGGATGAACCGACTGAAGATACGCGTAACTTAAGGCCATTCATATCGCACGGAGCTTTCCTCTTTTACATTGCTGCTGCCTGCGAACCCTTGGGATATTCTTCCTGCAGAAACGCGGGTCGCAAGCAACAGACAATGATCTTCAACTAATTAAGTTGCATCAACAATGTTTGAAATCCCACCGTCTTTGCCTTGATCATAAATTGTGGATGATGCTTGTCGCGGCTTCGCTCCAGAAGCTTACCGAAAAGAGCCAAACGCCGCGATGTGCCTTTGGACGATGGAGGCCGAGGATTCCGTTCATCGTTCACGATACACGACAGAAAAAAAAGGGTTGAACCTATTTCGTACTAGGGTACAGCGAGAACCATGGGCCCTTCATCTCTGGGATGGGACAGATGAGCTATCTGCTGGACGGCTTGTACCTTCGGGCCCGAATTCGAGCTGGTCCCGTCTACCTCGGTCGTGTATCTGTTTCGATGTCGAGGAAGGGGGCCGGATACCCTGCTCAGGCAACCAATTCAGGCATGCGCCCCACGCATACATCTTGGCCTCGCAGAAAGTGGATGGTGCAATGTGTTGTTGGCGCCTTGTTTGTGAGAATTCATCCGGTGGGTTGTGTAACGTCTCTACATATCTTGCCGAAAGCTTGCCGTGTGGCCCAGCAAGTAGGCATCCTCGCACACGTCCCTCGTGGTAGATTAATATGCCCACTACATTTCCTTCGCCGTGGGTATTGTGCAGTGGTTGGATATCAATATAAAAGCGGGAAGGGTATCTCGTCAAAACATATGGATGGTGTTCCCTTCATTCCTCTCGCCTCTGTCCCAAGAACGCCGGTTGCTGAACGAACAAGACCAATGTATCTGCAAGGGGGATATTAAATTCAAACAATGCAACCTACAAGCACACAAAGACAACACTCCGGCCCATCACAAGGTCTAGGTAATGATACATGACTATTTATGAATCTCAAATAAGAAGAGTTGAGCTACATTGTCGAACAGAAACAGAGTAGTATGTAGTAGCCCTTCCATCTCACACTTTCTCCCCATCGAAAGTAAAGCCTTCGCTAGCTCAGGACAGTTTTCCAAATTCACCCTATTACCGGGCTGATCCAGAGTTCTATCCGTCCTCACTGCAAAGGGGGAGAAGTCACCGATTGAGAATAGGAATCCTGTGAAGGGAAATCCTATTCCACGGTGCGAGACCACCGGCACCATCACCAATTACCCCATTCTCCCCATCCGACGTATTTATTCGCTCACCCTCACCGAAGACCCATGCGGACCAGCGACCGGGGGTGTAGCACGAGGGATGTTTGATGTAGGGGAAGGAGAAAAGGCAAGATGGTTTTTAATATATCGCGTCGAATACAGAGCTGAATATTTTCAAGGCATTGAAACTCGCCTTGTGCTCCACCATGCGTCGCGAAGAAAAAAGAGGTTGCACAAAGCATTCCGGGGTATGGGGGATGTCTCATGGTTCGTGGAACGTAGGAATGAAATGGAGAGGAAGAGGAAGAATTGGCTAGAATATAAAGGACAGGTACGGGTATCTGTTTTCCTGGCACATTAGCTTAAAAGATGATAAGGGACGCGTCAAAAGGGGGCAAAAAGCTCGTTCTCCCCATCGTAAGCTTCGTAGTCTCAAGAAAAAAACAAATCAAAGTCAAGGCCTCGAATACATATATCCGGAACAGGTAGGGCGTCAAAGATAATGAATGTCGAGGATTCCGCGCTCAGGAGAACAATCTCATTCGTTTCGCGGGACTTCTAGCAGTGCTGAGCGTTCGGCCTGTGCTTTCCATACCATCCAACACCCTTTCCATTCCCTCAATATCCAACTCGCCCTTCGTTAGCATCAACTGGTCGGTCTCCGCGGTAGGTTTAAGTTTCAATTCGTTGACTCCGCTCGGTTCAGATCCTGTTAGTCGTGGGGAAAGAATGTGTAGTCTATGCTCCGCGGTGATTAACGCGTCGACATTATTCACTTCAATCCCGTCATCTGTCTGTATAAGCGTGGGGAGATGGCAGATGCCCTTTTGTATTTCTCCAAGAAGATTGATGGTCCCGATGTTGATAGGCTTGCAGCGGTTGGAAGCATCAAATATCCCGGTTGACTTTACGCTGTTACGCCACAGAGCCAAAAGACTGGGAATTGTAACATTGACCTCACCGTGCCACATGATAATCGAGTTGTCGGAAGTCGGATCTCGGGTTGCGGTTGTTGCCGGTGTGACAGAGATCCCGCCTCGTGTTGAGGGGGAAGAGTCGTTCGCAGCACCTTTGAATAATGTGTCCTCCCTAATGCGCCGAGTCGCTGGAGTCATCGGAGCAAAGCTGGGCCGTGTTTCGGGCTGGGCTTCTGGGAGGCGTGCTTTACTCCGTTGCGTGGGTGCGGTCACCCGGCCACTTACAGCGAAAGAAGTCAACGAGCCGCCAGTAACACCGTGGGTGCTGTCTTGCCCGCGGAGGGTACTTTGGCCGGCGCCTGGACCTGCACCCTCGACGTCCCAAATGCCCCATTCCCCATCACGCAATAGAATCATAATCGCTTTGCCATTCAGAACCCACTCAGCATCGACGATAGTTTTTCGTTGAGTTAGCCCGTTTGAAGGCTTTTCGAAACTGGAGTGTAGAGTGATTAACCAGTTTCCATTTGCTTCACCAACACTGGCTTCCGAACCAGAGCCTCGTCGTCCGTTTTGGGTTCTCGACACGATTTCAGGTAAACACTCATATATCTTGACAGATCCGCTTGAAAATGACACTAAAAGCTGGGAGTGCCGTTTGGCAGGGTATGGTGAATGGTTGAAAGATATTTTGCTCGCCGGTGATGGTAGATACTGCTTTTGTATCGGGTGGATATGATCGGTTGAGAATGAATAGACTCCCGATTGTTCGATGATAGGAATTTGATAAACTAGAAGAATCCCCGTAGCCTCTGTCGAATGCGTAGCTACGAGGAGATCCCATTCTTCCTTTTCAGTATTAACGGTGCTCTGTTTCTGATTACGACCCCGACTTCGAGACCTAGACTTCGAAGTTTCGTCGCTGGAAGAATTCCGACGGGTGAAAGTAATCGATCCACCTATTGAAATTTCCTGGTGTGTGGCCCCTCCGCTGATCGCAAGAGTATGTATTCCCCATTTAGAACTGTCATCGCATGTCGGGGGTGGAGGCGCCAAAGGTATCGCAACAATACGGGTGGAACAATCCGCGCAAAGTACGGCCAAAACTATCATCTTTGACAGAATCGGCGGAAACGGGTCCAACGGCGAACGCGCGGTTGAAGGGAGAAAACGAGGTAAAGATATATCAAGAGCCTTTGTTCCGAGATGGATATCGATATGGCGCAAAATGTTCTGGAAGGGCTCTGAAGGCTCCATCTCTTCCTCCTCATCTTCAAATTCAGCAATTTCAGTCTCATCTTTAAGAGGCTCTTGTGCAGCGTCTTCCTCGTCGGAGTCAATTATCATGACAGCATCGTTGCTCCCGGTAGCTCCATTTGGCTTGGGCTTCTGGGCCTCCTCCTCAGCTGGTTTCTGCGGCTGCTTAAACGGCCTCCCGCCCCTCCATAATATCCTGACCCCGGATTCGTGCGTGTAGACGATTATACTCGATCCATTAGGAGCTGTGACAGGGTAGGCTTTCGCGGAATAGACTCGATGCGGCAGTTCGTAACTTTAAAAGGAACGGAGAGTCAGCGATGCAAGCAGCAAGGAGGATCTGGGTATACAAGAGATAGGATCTATATAACTACCTTAGCTGTAAGCCATTCTCTCTTGGGGTAACCAAGGGCTTCATCGCGACGGGAGCCATTGAGGTGAGACTTTGTTGATTCAATGTCGCTCGCTTAACACGGAGTTTAAAGGCTGAGCTGTACCATAGTCATAGAAATATAGCCTCAGTCATTCATATATTCGTGTAGATTCCGTAATGTGCTTCTTTGCCTTGAAGCTGTTGGTGTTGGTGTTTTGCAGTTTGTTTGTGGTTGAAAGAAGTTGATCACCAAAGAAGAAAGAAAGAAAGCTTGACGTCGCGTTCTGCGCGCGTTGGAGCTTCCAGTTGAGAGCTTCAAAACTCACAACGCTCAATTCCACCAACTCTACCCGATTACCTAGGAGGATGGGGATGAGCCAAACTCTGGCTTACTCGGCCAGGTTCACAGCGACCTTTAATCTATCGAAACTTCTTCGATAATGGCTTCGATTCGATCGCTCGGGCTGCACGAAGCGGCGGGAATCCCTTATCTTACCGCGGAGTCGATATTACCTTCGGACCCTTCGAAGGATCAATATGTGTGGCAGGTGAACAGTGTCGACGATGGGCGCGAGAGGCCAGTTGAAGAGGAGACTGTCTTTACGGATAACTACGTGGTTTGGTCGCAAGGAGGGGTTGTTAAGAGGGCTTTCAGACTTGACATTGAGGGGGAGGAGATAGTACAGTCTCTTTTCACATACTTCCCGCCTGGAAGGAAGAAGAATGGGCATGAGCTATCGTCCAGAAGGAACAACTACACGGGGTCTACGTCCCAAGAGTCTTCGAGTACGACACCGGATGGTATTGCGACCCCGACGGGCCTGAAAGGAGCAAAACGCCAGCGGACAAAAAAGACTGGGCTTGATGGAATACCAATTGTTGGAGACCAGCGCGACTGCGACGATGGAGATATCTCAAGGGCATTGGTTGTGGTGTTGAAGACCCAGGCACATATATTCTTTCTTGCGGGTGACAGCCATGTCGTACCTCTACCCTTCGAAGTCGACTCCGTCTTACCTACCCCTCGGGGTCTACTATTCCAACGAAAAATGTCCCATTACGGTGCTCCGCCAGTTCCATTAGCGCCTCCAAACTCATTTGTATCTCACCCACAAGGGTTTCGAGCCTCCCAGTCATTTGGAGCTGGGAAGGGCTCTCAACCGTCCCTTACGATTTCCCCTGCTCAGCCCTCGAAATTGGCTCCTGACCAAGATAAGGATGCGGGTTTACCCCGAGTTTTCACTCTTATGGAACCTCACTCTGAAATGGGGTTAGTCGTTTCGAGCCAGTTCTCTCGTTTTTCGCAGACCAGCCAGCCAACCGAGGGATTTGATGCCTTGGATGCTGCCGAGGAGGTCATCTATGTCTCGCCCGTTGATGAACTGCATGCAGTCAAATCTCCAGCTCAAGTTATGCATCCTTTAATACTGGTTGTGACCCTGAACTCAAAGAACGGCATGTATACAATCTGGACTGCTCGCTACAGAGACAAAGAGTCAGCTTTACCGTCAGAAAAAAGGAGAAAGTCAGATATAAGCGGCTCACGATCGAAAAGACGTAGCTCTCACTTTGGCATGGCGACTGGAGCCAATACTCCGAGAGGACGTGGCCCTAGTGGCGTAAGGGAAAGCTTTGGAGGTTTAAACCAAGGGCGCAATATCTCCGGTGCCTCCCAAGCACTGAATAATCCCACATCTAATCCCGAAGGCAGGACCGATGATGCAGAGGAGCTTGCCTCTCAACTGGGCCACGAGTTTGGTGATATTGGCGTCCCTTTAAAGGCTTCGAGAAGAGTGAGCTCTTTGTTGTCTCGGGCTGATCTTTCTACAAACCATGATAGGACGGCTTTCACAGATCTCGCCACTGGAAATCAGGCGGCCTCCACAATACAGTCCGCATCAAGACGAGGCGAATCATTTGGGGGATACGGCAATCGCAACAGCTTTGGCTACTTGCGGAGAGGATCTCTACCTCCAGCAAGTAACTCGGCGTTAAGCAACACTAGCAGCTTCCTTGATGCGCCTGTAGACAAACTTCTGGAAGGCTTGAAAAACGGGGGAGATTTCGAAGGATTCGAAAGCATGGGTCTTAGGGAAACGATTTCCGGGTTGCCAAAAGAGATGATGCTCGCTAAAGTAGAGAGTTTTTCGTCAACCCTCGCTGCCTCTCGGGGTTTACCCCGAAAAGCGTTGAATCTCCCAAGGCCTAGGGTCTTTACGCTGTCTTCGCCTCAAGATGTACCTGCTGGTGATACTGAGGCTGCTCCCATTGCCATGTGTGTATTAGATAGCAACTCACGATCGTTGGTTGTTGTCACACTTCTAGTAGAAGGGCCCAATACCAATTCCAAAGAATACAAGGGCACTCGAAGGGGAAAGAAGAAACAAAACCCAGCTGACACCTCTCCGATCGTTCGCGCAACCGAAGTACGTCACGGTACTAACGTTATCGACGCTTGCAGAGTCGTGGATGGTGACGTTTCTCGAGTGCTAGTATTAGCAACCACAATGGATGGTCGGGGTGAACTAACCCTTCAAGCTCCCTGGAGTACTGTCGTTAAGATTGATCTTCCCTCAAACATGATGATTCATGAGCCCGATGTTATGTCACTCGCAAGCTCACCGTCACGGCCACGGGACGGGGGTCTGAAGAGAGTGTTCAATAACCAGACATTTAATATCGTGGGATTATGCCATCCCACCAGTCGAGGAAGGGTGGATGCTATCGATTCCGAGGGACGAAAACACAGGATACAAATACAAATGGAGCCGTATAACCCCCTTGTCAAAAAAGTTCTCGCGGTTTGCAAATTTGTCTTGAGAAACTCCCCTAAGGCTGGCGACGGAATCCTTGTTGGGTGGTGGGAGGTTCTGAAATGGTTGAAGTTGAGAAATGAAAATGCCGACGATATGGAATGGACCGCGCTTGTCGTTATACTCTTCACTATGGCGGTTGATTTTATCGAGGGGAAGCAAAAGAGAACACCGGCAAAACAGCCACGGAAAAAGGGTGGGTTGTTAAGATCGAGCAGTGGGAGCCATATTGACCTCGAGAGCTGGGAGACCATGCTTGACCAAGAAGCTGGATCATCAGGCGTTTCGTCTCCATGGATGATGACTGCTTCTTGGGGATGGATAGCTGAAGAGGACATGGATATGATTGAAGAAACCAGCCGCTCTACCCGCACACCCCGAACGAACCAGCAGACGTCGTCAAACTTGCAGACAGGCGGTCGCAAGAATCCGTTCCTTACAAACTGCGCAACTCTTGCCCGCGAATTCCTCCAAACTCCACAGGGAGAAGCAGCGTCAGGATCTGAAGGCTACCTACCCACCGCAATTTCTAGAAGCCTTGATACAAGACGTACTTCGCTGGGAACTGTACTGATAGGCCTTCATCTTGTACGGGAGGAACAAAAACTGTCAGCCTACGAAGCTGAATCTTCGAATTCCGAGATGGGGAGTCTCGCTCCTGTGTTAGCCCAAATCGGTCATTGGCTAGGGTGGAAGAGCTGGGGTTGGAGCGAGGAGAGCTATTACGGTGTTGAGATGGCAAGTATGGATCGCTGGCTATATGAAGACTCGAAAATAACGGCACTTGACCTCCCATCCGAGCCCTTTGCTCCTCCATCCATTTTCTCATACGTCGAGGATGCTTTACAGCAGTCACCGTCTCAATTCCTCTCAATTCTCGACCTCGTCCCGAAAACAAACTCTACCCTAGGAAAGGGTCGGACGTGGCAGCAAGCTCTTCGCCTGACTCCGAGAACATTTGCCCTGACTGGATTTATATCCGAGGTCAGCGCACGGCTATCAATGGGCGAAAGGGTACAGTCATTACTTCGATGGGGATTGACAGCGGATGTCATCGAGACGCTGCCGGAAGGGATTAGCGCGCCTCTATACGAATCAATCGTGCGCTGCCAAACCAACCCACCAACGTCCTGGGGCACAGCGCTTCTGGAGTTGATTGACCGGGACGACCTTTGTATGTCGATGAATAGCGACAATGTCCTCCCTCAGATATCAAAATCCCAGGCGACACAAACCCACGATGCTTTAAGAGACTACCACCAGATCGGGGTTTCAGCGTGTGATATGGACACGATTAACTCGTTTGAGACTTCGGCGGAGGCGGACAGACAATCTATTACGAGACTGATTTTCCGAGAAGACAGGCGTTTCATAGAAGCAGCAAAGCTTCTCAACCAAATGAAAGCTCCCGTTGCGGAATGCATATCAGAACCTGAATGGTCCGAATCCGATCTACTCGAAGCTCAGAAAGTGCTAGTGCAAATCGTGACTATGAGAACACTTTCAGTCCCTGCTGGGCGGGCAATGATTAACTTCAGCGGTCGGGTACCTCTTCTAACAGAGAAGCTTCCTATTCCATCATTCTCACTGCAGTGTATTATGAAGCCCTCGAATGTGACAATTAGCGCGGATAGAGCAGCATTTACGGAAGAGAAGGTCTGCTGGGCGTTTTTCCATAATGGCGCGTCAACAGGACTGGCGATATCCAAGGCCGCTAAGGGTATTGATACTTCATGGATTCTATACAACAAGCCGGGAGACTTGACAAACAGACATGCCGGGTTTTTACTGGCTCTTGGATTGAACGGTCACCTTAAACCACTTGCCAAATGGGTTGCTTTCAAATATCTCACACCGAAGCACACCATGACCTCCATTGGACTGTTACTGGGCCTTTCGGCTTCGTATCTCGGCACCATGGACACGCTAATCACGAGGCTACTTTCAGTACATGTCACTAGGATGCTCCCCCCGGGTGCTGCGGAGCTGAACTTGTCTCCCCTAACCCAAGCGTCAGGAATCATGGGCATAGGTCTCCTCTACTGTGGCTCTCAGCACCGAAGAATGAGCGAAGTCATGCTTTCAGAAATCGAAAATGTGGAAGAGGAAGAGCCTACGATTTCCCAAGAGACCTTACGTGATGAAGGATATCGTCTTTCCGCTGGCTTTGCACTTGGGTTTATCAACCTTGGTAAAGGTAAAGATTTGGGGGGTCTTCGGGATATGCACATCGTGGAAAGGCTAGTGTCGCTAGCTGTTGGGACGAAGGATGTCGATATTGTACACATCCTCGACAGGGCTACTGCGGGAGCTACAGTTGCTCTCATGATTATTTTCATGAAGACGAATGATGAAGCATTGGCTCGCAAAGTCGACATCCCAGACACAAGCGTCCAATTCGGCTATGTTCGCCCGGATATCTTCCTTCTACGGACTCTAGCGAGGCACCTGATAATGTGGGACGAGATTAGTCCAAGCCATGAGTGGGTTGAGCAAAGCCTTCCGCGAGGATATCGCCACAAATCCCGCCTTCAGAAAGTCCGTCGCCTCAGCACCGATGACATGCCGTTCTTCAACATAATCGCTGGTATCTGCTCTGCGTTAGGGCTTCGATATGCTGGGTCATCATCAACCGAGGCTCGAGATTTGCTCGTTTCGTACCTAGACCAACTCATACGTATATGTCGGCTACCAGCTCTCAACTACGACGGGAAGTTGACACGAAACTCCGTGCGAAATTGCCAAGATATTGTTGCATTATCCGCCGCTATCGTCATGGCCGGAACAGGCGACATTACCGTATTCCGCCGTCTAAGATCGCTTCACGGCCGTGTAGATAGCGAGACAACCTACGGAAGCCACATGGCCGCTCACATGGCCATCGGCGCCCTCTTCCTAGGCGGAGGAAGCTACACCATCGGAACTTCCAACCTAGCAATCGCATCACTCATCTGCGCCTTCTACCCAATCTTCCCAACCACCGTCCTCGACAACAAATGCCACCTCCAAGCCTTCCGCCACCTGTGGGTCCTCGCCGCCGAACCCCGCTGCCTCATCCCGCGGGACATCGACACCCGCCGGCCCCTCTCGATCCCCATATCCCTCACCCTAAAAGACGGGACATCCAAAACCCTCCTCGCCCCATGCCTCCTCCCGGACCTCTCCTCCCTCCTAACCGTCAAAGTCCGCAGCCCAGACTACTGGTCCCTAACCCTCGACTTCTCCACCAACGACTCCCCCCTCCGCCAAAAACTCCTCTCGGGAGAAAACCAATCGATATACCTCCGCCGCCGACCCGCATACAACGCAACCGGCTTCTCGGTCTTCTCCTCCTCGCTAATGGCTCTCAGCGAAACGCAGGATATACTCGCCTCGTCGGTCTCAGCGGCGGCAAACAACCGTGCCCGCCAACCGGCGCTTACTACAGCTACAGCAACGCAAGCGCCAAATCTAGGCCAAATCCGCTCCCCATCATACCTTATCTGGGACTGGATATTCAACCTCCGCTCCCTCCAGTCTCTAGACGTCGGTGAAAAAGCACTCGTCCTTCCCTCCGCGCCATCCTTCCAGGCACAACGACCCCCTCGTCGTTCCGCCGAAAATGATGTCGTCGCACCGGCATCACCACTCTGGCTCCGCCCCTCAGTAGTAGACACAAAACTCGTCCTCGAGAATACGGTCGAAAACGCGATCGCCGCCGCCTCAGGCCGTGCTGCCGGCGCAGACGAGGTTCGCGATCGATTGTGGCAGTTACGGTTGTTGTTTGCGTGGGCGGAGAGTGGGTGTGGGGGGGGGTTGGGACCTGAGGATAGGAATGGGGTTGTGGTTAGTTCTGGGGATGGGGACGACGGTGGTGATGGTGGTGGTGGTGGGGAGGGTAATGGGAAGTTTATGTACTTGAGAAGGGAGACTATTGAGGAGGCGAGGTGGAGGATTTGGGGGGTTCAGGTTGGTGATAGGGGGAATGCTTGATTGTTCGACTGTTTCTTGTTCGTTCAAGGGTTTCTTACGTTTTTTATATCCCTTATTTGTGGTTGCATGTTGCTGGAGTTTTTATGCTTAGAAGATGGGTAAAAGAAAAATGGGGAGGGAAAACGGCGCTACTACTGTTGTCGGGATGGACGAAAGAAGGTTGTTCTACTAATGCTTTTATATGGTTCATTTTTCCATTTTCTCGCGAAAATATATATTTAGAACACATTCAACAACGGAGATATAATACCATTCAGTCATTAATTTATTCGTTCCTATGATGCTATGATCCGCTGCAATGCTCATGCTCTATCGTCATATTTTTATATATCCCCCCCCTAACAGAAGTTCATCCACCCTAACTCGACCTCACCGTCCCCTCCTTAACCAACCCCCTATCACCACCCCCTCCTAATCTCCACAACCACAACCCCTCCACAGCCCACGCCTTCGCACTCGCATGTCTCCCCACACTCCCCGCCGCAGTAGTATCCGCACCTCCACCTCCACCACCACCATCCCCGGCCTCCCTCAACATCCCACCAACAACCTTCTCCCCCTCAACAACATCCCACAACCCATCCACCAACGCACTCCCCTTGCTCCCGAACTCGCCCCTCCCAAGCCTAAACATCAGTCTGCCCAGGACCTGCCACGCAATACACCGTTGGGCGGGGTAGGTCGAGCGCGAGAGGATGGCGAGTTCGGGGATGGTGTAGCCTGCTGCTTGGGGGTCTGAGCCGTGGTGGTGCAGGCCCAGGGTTGTGGGGAGTGAGAGGGCGGTTTTCGGGGAGAGGAGAGATCCTGTTAGGGTGAAGCGGAGGGAGGAGGGGGGGAGGGATGTACTGGAGCTGTTTGGGGTGTAGGGGGAAGTTTTTTGTTGCGGGGGGAGAGGGTTTTCGGGGTCTTCGGAGGGGTCGGTGGGTTCGGAGGTTGAGGGCTGTTGGAACCAGGAGAGGGTGGAAGGGTCGTGTGGGGTGTTTGGGAAGTAGTGGGTTTGGAGGTCGGTGAGGAAGGAGGGGGAGGAGGGGTCGAGGTTTGGCATTGGCGATTGGCGGGTTGGTGGGGGGGTTGGGAAGTGGATGGGGCCTCTGGGGGGTTCGGAGGCGGGTTGGAGGTCTGGTGGTGGGTGTGGAGGGGGGAGGTCGTCGTTTGATGGAGGGAGTGTTTGTGGTTGTGTTTGCGGGGGTGATGGTTTTGATGGTTGAGGGGGTTCGGGAGGTGGTACGTCGAAGGAAACGGATTTTTGAGGCTTTGTAGATTTGTCCGACTCTTCCGGAGGTTGTCCTGGGGTATCCTCTGCTGAAAGTGAAGTGTCTGCTCCTTGCGACGTCTCCTGCGATGTCTCGCTACCATCAATATTGGCTCTCCGTAGAAAGCGCTCGAGAAGTGACGACGGCATGGCAGACATCAGCTCAGCCCTCTCGTTCTCCAGCTCTTCGGGCGACATGGACGCCAGACGACGCTTATTCTCCTCATTTATCAACCTTTTTTCTTCCTGCGCGATAGAGAACTTCTCAGCCTCCGTCTTTGTGGTACTTTTATTCGGGGTAGGTGTTGGTGTTGGTGTCGCATCCTTCGCATCCTTTGCTGCCCTCTGCTGCTTGAAAGCTGACGGTCGGGTTCGTTTTTTATGTTCTGGAAAGCCGGTGGAAGTGGAGGAAGATTTCGGTGGTGTTGGAGCTTTGGAGGAGTTTAGTGTTGACGGGGCGCGTTCTTTAACCTCGCCGATGAGGTCGAACACAGGCGGGGTAGCATTAGGGGGATCGTCTTCATCGTCGGAGAGATCGACAACGAAGCGTTCTCCGCGAAAGGTCATGTTAATAGAGGGTGTAGTCTAAAGGGAAGTGTTGGTGAGTGCTGCTCAAAGAAGGGAGTGAGAAAAGGGAGAAAGGAGCTTTCGTCTTTTTGTCCCGAAAAGGAATTTCTGAAGCCCGAAATGGTGGGACGATGCGGCTCAAAAGGCTAAATATGCATGCAGGAGACTAGACCAGAAAGGGAATAGTGCAAGGTCCGAGCTTCTTTTCGTGAAGTTGAAGATCTTATTTTTAGGCACAAAAAGATAGAAGGGGAGGATATATTATATAGTAGAAGTGTTGGAGATGTAGAGGTGTTAGAGCTATAGAAGGTAGGGGGGGATGGGGATGGTGCTGTTTAGTACTACTGCTTGTAGGAAAATGCCCCATTCCGAGGAAAGTGCTAACCGTGGTTCATCTCCCACTAGCGATCTCTGAGGCACGGGAAGGTAAAGAGAGCAACAGGATGGAGGAAGACACCGACGATGTTCGCCGTGTTCGAAGTTGATCATGGTATCCAGATATAATCTACAGTATAATCTACTAGATACCGACGAGCAAAGCACGAATGGAAGCTGTTGTCAAGCTCCTGATTGGCTGAGTGTACTCTGTAAAATCAAGGGATGGAGAATGAGATTTTCCAGTGGCTTGTCCAACAAGATGAAGATGAAGCAGTGGACTGACGACGACGCCGATTGAAGGGAATGGACGGGGTGTGACCTGTGAGAGGTCTGGGTAGCAGAAACGAGTGATAGAGAAAGAGATGAGAGAACCCGGGGAAGATCTATCTCGAGATATCAGTTTCCCGTGACGATATCCCGAGATGAACCTATCAAGAGGCCGTCCATCCCCGTCACGGCGTGCATGGATGAAGGCTGTCAAACTCAGTTGGGAGAGTCCAAGAGAGAGCAGGCATTTCCCGTGGGCGAGAGAGAGTCGGATGTGTATGTATGGGAGATGTATGGGTGTATGGGTGTATGGCGTATGGGTGTATGAGTCTTGGTGAGGAAGCTACTACCGCAAGAGTTCGACAGGTAGAGTTTCTTTCTTTCTTTCCTTCTCTTCTTCTTCCCCTACTCTCTTCTCTTCTCTCTCTCTCTCTTCGTCTCCTCTAAGGGGAATCTTTGCTCCGTCATCTCAACCCGGCTGATTGACTGTCGGGCTGGTCTTGTCCTTCCCTTCTTCCCCCTTCACTCTCTTCGTAGTATTAGTAGTAATAGTATCCTCCTGATCATACGTAGTCTTTGACTCTCTCTCGTTCTTTTTGCCTCTTCTCTTCTCTTTCCTCCGATCCCCTTCCTCATCCCCCATCTTGATCTCTTGATCTCGCTGTTGAAAAATCCCTTAAGGATCCCCATTCCCCCCTTCTTCTTCCCTTCTTCTTCTTCTTCTTCTTCTTTTCTTTCTCTTCTCTCTCTTCCTATCCTCTTTATCCTCCCTCTTCTTCTTCTTCTGCCCATCACCGGTTTTCCATCTCCCCGTCGTATCTCCGTCCATCAATTTCTCGTTCTCGTTCCATCCTTCCTTCCCCCCCGACTGATGAACCAACGTCTAATTTAAATATCCCTCGTTTCTATCCCCAACTTCCATCTCACCGTCTCCATCCACGCTCAACCTCGCCATCATCGTCGCCGCGTCACCTTTTTTTCTTTCTTTCTTTCTTCCATCCACAACCACCTCCACGACAACCTCAACAACCACTTTCACCACTTTCTTCCAGTACTTCGGACCTCATTCGATTGATTCTTTTTATTTTTTATTGATCGATCCCAAGACCGAATCGAATCACCTGGCCCGAAAGAAAAAAGTTCGCGATTGTCAACCGTCCCGACCTGCTGATTTTTTTGTTCGTCCTCGTGTTTTACAAACGAACACTCATCGCAACACAGCAAGTCTCGCCTTGATTAATTTTCTTCCTTTTCTTCACGCAACACCGCCGAAAGAAATTGGTGTTTCAGGTTCCTGCAAATGGTAACTCTCTTCAAGATATAGAAAGGAAAGATGTCGACTGAAGAGGAAGATGGGCAGGAGAGAGGCCAGAAATCGTTGAGTTCGTCTTCGTCTCCTGGCCTCTCGTCTCCTCCTAACGTGTCTGGATCTGAAGGTGTCGCTGTCGGTTCTGCTGTTGGTGGTGGTGTTGGTGTTCGCGGTGGTGGTGATGATGGCGATGGCGAGGGAGGTGATGGTGTGGTATCGCGACCCGATTCCCCAACACGTTCCACCAACAACAACACGAACGGGAGAAGGAAGAGGCGAAGCACGGCGGCGACCTCCACCGGCGACAGCAACAACAACAACGGAGAAGAACGACAGGAAGGTGAATCTCGACCGCGACGTTCACGAGCCACAGGATCTCCTACTAGCCACAATGAGCCACAGCTCATCAAGCCGAAACGAACTCGCGCTCGACGAGAAAAAGAAAAAGAGTTGAAAGAAACAAAAGAAGTCAAGACGCGCAAACCGAGAAGTTCGACAGCCTCCAACACCAACAACAGTAATAACAACACCACCGACAATAATAATAATAATTCTACCACAGCTGCTGCCTCACGGAAGAAACCCAAGCTCGAACACTCCCCAGAAGTCAAACCGGAATCTTCAACTTCAACCTCGGCACGCCAGTCGAAGATCACTGATCTGGTCCAGCCTCAGCCACAACTCCAACCCCACCCACCACAACCCCAGAAATTCCCCCAAAATGGAAATAATGAGGCTATCCCCAACTCCAAACATCAACCTTACTCCTATAACCCTCCACCACCACCTCCACGCACCAGCGGGCAGAATTATGATCCCATCAGATCTACGATAGATAATGCTTCACCCGCTCCTCCGGGCCCCTCGTCGGCCCCTACCAACGCACCGTCACACAACCCGTTTAGTCCCCCACCAAACCACAATGCTACTCCCCCGCAGACAACACCTTTCCGTGCCAGCGCGTCACCTGCTATCTCTAGCATCATCGACCCTCCCGTCCCACAACAACAACCTTCTTATCCTCAAATTACCAAAACCTCACCAATGGATGTACGGTCTGCCATGTCATCTCCATCAACACTCCAAAAGGGTCTTCCGTCTTCATCAACACCGCCGATGAATCCTACTGTCAGACCCTCGTCGGTGCAACCATCTCAGCCAACACAAATCCAGCTCCAGCCAGCTCAACCAGCTCAACCAGCTCAGCCATCCCAGCCACAACAACCACCAACACAGAAGCAACTGCCAGTCGCTATGGATATCGATACCGACGAAGCAAAAGCAGCTCCTGCATCCACCATCGCAAAACCACCACCTCCCGCTAAAAAGGGAACCGCCCAGTCAAACGGTGCATCATCCAAACCGCCATCCCCCAAACCTTCACGACCCAAGGAAGCTCCCCCACCCCTCCCATCTGGATCTGGTTTACTCACCGGAGCCCTCTTCGGCGTCAACGACAGTGACTCATCGCAGTCCGGATCATCCAAGGCAGCTCCGAACATCGTTCTGCACATCCCGCTCCGCGGACAGAACAATCAGGTGATCAACTTTGCGCGCATGGCTGAGGAGCAATACGGGTTTGCGGCCTTGCACCCTCGCCTCGCGGCGCAGAGGGAACGACTTGCCCGTGTGGCTGCTGCGAGTGCACAGCTGGAGAGAAATGAAAAGGGTGCAAAGGGCCTCTCTGCCGGCGACACGGAAGACGACCTAAGCGTCGACGTGAGCGATATGGACGGCGACATCGCCATGACTGGTATGGGTGGGGGTGATAAGGATGATACGGAGGGACTCGGCCTGACTGCGGACGGCAAGCGGCAGCGAGTCCGACGGAAGAAGATCGAGGGGTATGATCGCGAAGACCCGTTTATCGACGACAGCGAGATGGCGTGGCAGGAGCATGCGGCTGCTAGTAAGGATGGGTTTTTTGTGTATAGTGGGCCGTTGGTGCCGGAGGGGGAGAAGGTTTCTATCGAGAAGTATGTCTGAGTTCTGAGTTTTCTGAGTTTCCACTGGTTTTGTGATATGGTTGCTGACTTCTTTCTGCAGAGTTAATCCACCTAAGCGTCGCTCGCGCAAACCTGCTGCTACGTCTAACCCCGCGTCGAACACCGCTGCTCGTTCCCGTGCCCCTGCCGCTTCTGCTGCTACGTCCTCGAACGCCCAAGCCTCTACGTCTGCTGATGCATCGAAATCTACTACCACTGCCGCTAAAACCGGTGGTGCGGCTGGCGGTGCCCGCAGCGGTACTACCACCACGGCCCGCAAACCCCGGGTCACGAAAGCGAGTAAAGCTCAGATGGAAAAGGAGAAAGCGGACCGCGAACGGGCAGCGATGGAGATGAGTAGTGGGGGTGGACTGGGTGCTGGGAGTACGATGACGAAGCCTAGGGTTGCGGGGACGAGTTGAGTCGTTGATACCTGTGTTGAGGGAGGGTTATGTCTAGTCATCTTTTTGACCTGAGGGTCTTTTCTCTTTATTTCTTCTATTATATCAGCATGTCAGTATGTATTCTACTCTACAAGATTATCTGTCGTTTTTAGTATTTCTTTCTTTCGCATGTTTAGGGGGGATGGATATCCGGTATGGCAATGGGTTATTGTTTTTTCTAGTTTATCGAGGACGGGGAAAAGAAAGTTGTGTTTCTATTGCTTCTAGTTACTACGGAGTCTTAAGCTATGGATGGGTTCTCCTTTCTCTTTCTCTCTTCTTCCGTCTGTTCTTTCTCTTCTACTTTGATAGACCCAAAAAGGAAACAAAGTATCAGTCACATGACATGACGCAACAACCACGTGACTCGTCTCTTTAACCGATTAAAGCAATGATCCGCATCACGTGGCGATAAGCCGCACCCACAAATAAAAACTCGAGGATAAGAAACATTTGCGGCGTGACATAATCATCTTGATAAGCCCCGCGTCATAGTTGAACTCTTTTTGGTGTCCAACACATCGACGGCGTCGCTTGTTTTATTAATATCTTGAATAGTATTCATCGTCATCTTCCTCAGTTACTCTTTCTTATACACATACACTCTCTCTATTCACTAGGTCCTAAACGAACGACACCTATACACGCTATCCAAACAACTCTTGATGTACCGCCATATGGAACTTACAAATCTATACTCTCGTCATTTCTCACCGAAGGATAGCTATAGTACGGCGACGTTACCCTTGGGATAGCGAGGTTCACTTCAGCGGAATATCATATCATACCTACGACATCAGCGGACCTTGCCTACCTTTAACTCCGGGATAGGGTGATAGATAGACTTCTCTCTACTCGATTAGTAGTCTGCGCGTCACTCACAAGTCAACGAGTCATCGATTCGGGCACCTTCCCACGGTTCTGGTGGGCTATATAAAGGACTCCTTTTCCCTCACGGGCTTCGTTCGACTTTCTTACCTTTACACATACAACAGTTACAGTTACAGCTACAGCTACAGCTATATCTTAACATACAACAATAACTATCTATCTTACCATCCACTTACAACAACCCCACCACAACTTCTCCCTTTTACTACAACCTACAAGAAACAAAACCATCCACCTAACCTTCAAAATGCGCGATCTCCGCCGCCGAGCTCTCGAGAGCAACAAGACCGTCTCGAGAAAAGCGCTGTCGCGCGATGTTTCGAGGAGTAGTTCCCGCGCTACATCTGCGCAGAACTCTCGCCAGGGATCGAGGAACGCGAGTAGACATCCCTCTGATGATGAGGAAGGGGGGGCTATGAGTGATGAGGCGATGAGGTTTGTATTTCCTTCCTTCTCTTCGGCTTTTGCCACCTGTGATGAGATGAGATGCTGATTTGTAATTAGTACCGGATCTCTGGATGATGCGCTCGAACCCGGAGAAGAAGACTCGCAGGAAGTCAGGGAGGCGGATCTACGTGATCAGATTGCTGAGGTTTTGGATCGCAAGAGGAGCAATATGCAGAGTCGAGAGGACAATATGGCATCCCTCGTGCGCATCCTCTCATCGCACTATGTTGGCGAGGAACTCGAGGGTCGGACGGATGAACTCCTCCCCGCCCTCGCGAAAATTATCAAGTCCGGATCTGAAGAGAAGGAAACCATCTACGCTATCAAAGCTGTTGCTTTGACGGCGATTAATCTGCCTCATGCGGGCATTTATGATGCCTTTCAGCGGGTTTTTAGACACGTCATGGTTGATTCGCTGTATATGAGTGTTAAGGCGGAGGCGATCCATGCGTTGGGGACGATTACCTACTTCGGAGGAACGGGTGAAGACGATATGTTGGAGCAGATGGAGTTTTTGCTTGAGATCGTGTCTTCGGATGGGCATCATATCTGTGCGTATGATGATGCGGGCTGCGTTATCGCCGCGATGGAGGAGTACGGATTCCTGGCTTCGAAGATCTGGAGTCTAGAAGGAGAGAGCGATGGTGCGATTGAGATATTCTCCGAACAGCTCGATAGCAGCGAAGAAGCTGTGCAGATCGCAGCTGGTGAAAACATCGCCCTCCTCTACGAAAAGAGCTACATCAACCCCAAAGAATGCCAATACCGCTACAAAACTTTGGAGGAAATCCTAGATCTAAGCGTAAGCGATGAATCCGACGACGACGATGAAGAAGATGACTTCGACCCCGACGACAACTCAATAGACCCAACGCCCAACGACGACGAAGACGTCGTAAAAAACCCAAAGCGCAAAAGGGACTACGAGGCATACCACAACACCCACGCCATCCTCTCCAAAATGGACGATATCGTCCACATCAAAGGCAGACATATTAGCAGGCGTTCCAAGAAAAACCTCCACACGAACTTCACTTCCATCATAACTTCCATCAAGAACCCCCGCCGCGGACCGAATTACAGCACGGCCATCGACCCAATGACGGAACATTACTACGGCTCTCGACGGAACGTGAAGATCACCTCCCCCAACTCCGGCGGCGGGGAAGTACGCGTCGATCGCTGGTGGAAGAGCGCAAGGCTTGCTGCGCTGCGCCGCGTGCTGAGGGGCGGGTTTGCGGCGCATTATTTTGAAGGGAATAGGGTGGTGTTGGATACGGTGCCGGTTCTTTTGGTGGGGTTTGATACGAAGGGGGGAGGGTATGGGCAGGGGGTTTCGGGGGCCAAGAAGAAGGGACTGAAGTCGAGGGGGTTGAGGAGGGGTGGAGGGGGAGGGGGGAATGGTTGGGGGGGTGGGAGGGGGGGTGGGGGGAGGTTGAGGGCTCTTGAGGGGTTTTAGGGTAATGTAGTTGTTTTGGGGGGGGTTTTTGTCGCGTTTTATGGAGTTATTGGATGGATATTTGGGATAGGTCGGGTTGGTTAGGTTGGGTGAGGAAAATAGGGGATGGGATGGAATGGGATGGGATGGATGGCTTGGGTTTGGTTTCGGTCTGTCTTTTACTCTACTTTACTCTACTTGGGTTTACGTTCTTTCCTTTTCTTTTCTTTTCTGTTATTCTATACATACTATACACACATGCCTAAAGGCTTGTGGTACTGTGTACCTACCTGAACATATCGTTTCGAATGAATATAGTTTTTTATTTCTTTACTTACTCTCTACTACTTACGATGGATAAGTATGGAAAATGGCGAGAAGATGTTGGGATATGTAGATATGTATAAGGGTGGGGGATTCCGATTCATTGTAGTTTGAATGACTTGACTCGATTGATTTTAAAACTGTAGAACCGTGAATGACAATGATAATGATATAAAAAAACTCCCTATGTATAAGAAACGAAGTACGTAACGCAAAGACAAAGCACGAACGAAATAGAGGGAGAAGAGATGTAAAGAAAGATGCTGAAGGAAAAGGGCCTAGACGGAAATGAAATCGTGACGCGAAGTTGGATGTGGATTGAAAATCTGAGTGCTGGGAGTGGGAGGTATAAGGGAAATAACATTCATATGCTTGCTTTGCTTTGCTTGCAGGTAGTAGGGGGGTGACTGATCCATTTCTCTTCTTCTTCTTCTTTCTTTCTTCTTTTCTCTTGTACCAACGACTGAATGAACAGTGTACTAACAGTAGTATGAATGCCATGCATGCCAAACAAACAAACTTATACCATCTCTTTTTCAAAAAAAAACGGACAAAACACAAAAAACCAAAGACGCAAACGAGACCCGGATTTATGCAAAAAAAAACAAAAACTGAATAGAATATGATATGATATGAGACTCATACAACTTTCTCACGGCCCCCACCACTTCCAGGGACTTTCCATGATGATGAGGATGTCGATGATGACGATGGTGGTCCGGTTCCCACACCCCCAGGTCCGCGGGAGGAACTTTGTACGGGTAAGGCTGGGAGGGGTCGGAGGGGACCGGATGAGGAGGCCGGAGGGGGTGGTGGGGGCGGGACACCTGCCGATCGGACGGGGAGCGTGGAGGTGTTGATCCCAGCACGGGTTGCGGAGCGGTTTGTATCGCTGGCGCTGATATCCCTATCCCTATCCCGTGCGCCGGTGCTGTGCGAACTAGCGGAGCGAGGGGGGAAGAATGGGCGGGATTGAGGCTCGATGGCGGAGATGGGTTCGTTGATGTTATGGTTGTTGCTGTGCGGGTTGTGGTGGTTTTGGTAGCGGGAGGAGGAGGAGCCGTTTGGTTGGCGGTGGCGGTCGTTTGTTTCTAGGGAGAGGTGTTCGAGGGAGAGGGAGGGGGCGGCGGGTGGGGAGCGGGCGGAGTTTGGGTTCGGACTGTAGCCGTGGGGCCAGCCGTCGCTGGGGGCGATGTTGAGGGGGATTTCGCCCGAGGTGGGGGTTGGGTATTTTCCTTGGGAGGGGGTGTTGTGGTGCGAGGGGGGTGTTGGATAGTGGTGTTGGGACGTGGAGGATTGGGGTTGGGGCGGTTTTGGGGAGTCTCGGGGGGTGGCCATCGCTGTGGAGTCTCGCGAGCCGTCGCGGTTGATGGACTTGGGTGCGGGGGGTGCGAGGTACGACTTGCGGTTGTGCTGCTCCATCATGCTGATAGCCCATTCTTGCAGGTTGACGGGAGTCCGCTTTGCGGCTTGGAGGAATGCATCCTCATCCTAGTTACAGTTAGCGGATATGTGCATAGTAAGTTTAGTGAGAACGTACGAATAGCTGTCGTGGAGTCGGTCGCTCGGTAGACCTCTTGAGTAAACATTTGGCGACAAAGTCGTCCAATATCGGAGGGAAGGCATCGCTCTTTGGTAGTTTTGGAGCGGGTTCATGGACAATCTGCTGTAGAAGATCTAGAATTCCCATAGGACCAGCACTGGCCCTATCACCAGCAGCGGAGTCGGTAGAATCGAAGGGGAATCTTCCCACAGCGAGCTCCATGATGGTCAACCCCACACTCCACACATCTGAGCGTACCGAGTATGCGTCCCCCTGAATTCTTTCTGGCGCCATGTATGTCGAGGTCCCGACGAAGGTATCGGCGACAGAGTTGACCGTTTCCGTGGCGACTCCAAAATCGCAGAGCTTGATGTTACCGCGGGAGTTTACGAGGACGTTGGAGGGTTTGATATCTCTGTGCATGATTCGGTGGGCTTCGTATAGGTAGACTAAACCGCCTAAGATCGACTCTGCGATCTTTCCGAGAACGTCGACCCGTACAGGTCCGAAGTCTTTTGAAATGCGATCCAACGATCTAAGACGGAGGGTAGTTAGTAAATGTCAGTGTCGGGTAGAGGGGTGTAGTCCACCCACCCGCAGTCCATATATTCCATACACAGGACAATATCCCTGGCCTCGTTCTGAAAGGCACCGTAGAAGGTGACGATATGGGGAGAGTTGCAGTCATGCCCCACCTGGAGCTCCCGCACGATCTGTTTCCTCACATTCTCCTTTGCATCGACTCGGATAACCTACGGGCGCGGTTAGGTTAGTGGGTTACGGTCGGCCCCGTGGAGACAGTATGCAATTCACCTTTCTCGCCATGATCACCTTGGTCGAGGCGTGCATGACCTTACTGACGGTGCCTCCATTGCCAGCGCCCAGTTCCTTGAGTATGATGAGATCCTCGCTGCGCAGGTCGAGTTTGAACTCGAGCCCGATCTCGAGGGTGTCGGTGCGGTTGCTGTCGACATTGCCGATGGCGCCTGGGATCTGGGAGTCGCCTTCGGACGGGTTGGCTGAGGTGGCTTTCGGAGGAGGGGCACTGAGGGCGAGGCCTTTGACGTTCTTGCGTTTCAGCGTCCGCGCCTTGAATGCGTCACCCATGGCTGGCGAGGGGGGAGAGGGGTGTGGAGGAGGATAGGTGTGGGTGTGAAAATTCGGAAGAAAATGAGGGATCGTTCAGTTGATATATATCACCGGTAATATAGGGTTGGCGATCAGTGAAAGGAAGAAATAGGGTCGTAGTCGAGGGCGAGGGCGAGAGAGTGGGAAGAGGGTCGTGAAGACTCGAGACGGACTCCCTTCTTTTCCCTTTTAATAACAACTCTCAGATGACACGGAGAACAGTTCCTTTTCTGTAACTGCTCCAGCGCGTTTGGAGTTCCCCTTCGAGTTTGAGACAAGGAGGTGGAAGAAGGGAAATTGACGAGTTCTCTGTCGGCGCCAATCAAGGCAACCAGGGGGGGAAGAAAGAAAGAGTGAGAGGCGCAGAACGAGGGAGAGAGGGCAGCTAATGGGCGTATGACCTGTCGATGGAGAGATGAAGTGTCTGGAATGGGCCCTATCAATCGGAATGTTCTTTCTTCTGGCCCGAAGGTGAAGCAAGAGTTGAAGCGAACGAAAGTTGTTGGTTTGTTTGAGGATTCCTTTGGAGGGATGCGATTCATGATATCTTCAAACTAGAGGAGTAGTACAGTTTAAGGGGATGGTCCCTGGCAGGTGAAGAAGTCAGGAACAGGTGAGGAAGGGTCTGTTGTTTATTCTATTCTAACAATAAGAGAAAGGCAGAAGAAGTCTTCATCTCTATCTTCACCTCCATCTTCTCTTCATCTTTATTATTGCTGTCTCTTCTCTATCTTCGTCTATCTCAGTTTCTCTATCTACGACGAGATGCGTGGAAGTATCTGGTACTTCGGATCCCACACAAAAGTTGCTTCCCCGCTTTGTTCCAAGTACCTGATACAGGATGGTATGGGTGTTTTGTAAGTTATCCCGCAAAAAAGTGAAGTTGGTAACGGTCATTACATACAAAGATACACCAGCCACAGCTATACCCAATAAAGACTAGTGGTAAGTTCAGCCACGTCTTGTAACCACCGCGTAATAATACAGCAGGGATGCACCTCACCCGCCACAGTTTCCTTTTTCGTTTTCGCGTTTCTTGAACTTCTTCGGCAGCTTCAACTTTCAAGAGTAAAAAATGAAGACTTGAACCTCTTTCTCACTTCTTTTCTTCTTCTTCTTCTCTCTATCTTCTCATCTCAGTTCTGGTCGCATCTTCCTCTTCTCTTGTGTTGTAATCTCCAGCGTTAGTTCTACCACCACCTCAGTCCGCAAACATGAGCGCGAGAGATCTCTTGGAAAACGAGGCCCTGCTTGACGACGAGGAGGAAGATGAATCTTTTGATGAAGATGGAGCGGGGAAGGAACGCACAGCTACAAACGGTCACTTCGATGACTCTAGTGAAGAGGAGTCCGATGACGATGAAGAAGCAGCTCGGGAGGTTGGTGCCCTTTCTCCCCAGGTCACCCTGCTTATCACCCCTTAACTCATTGCGCCTACAGGTTCAAGCTGGATTCATAGTCGACGAGGATGAAGAAATCGAAGAACGCGCCCAACGGCGGCGAGAGAAGAAGAAGCGTCGGCGGGAGGAACGGGAACGGGAAGACGAAGGCCTGGATGAAGAGGATATCTACCTCATCGGTGAAAACAATCCGGACTTTGAACCCCCTACTCGCACAGAGGTTTGTCCTTTGCCCCTCTTCTATGCTCACTCTGCAGATAATGGCATCCGAGGATACGAAATACTGACATCATTCTTTCCTCTCTTTCTATGCACCGCAGCAACAGTCCAAATTCAAGCGCCTGAAGCGTGGTCACAAAGCCGATCGGGAACGGTCAAAGGCTCCCCAAGGGATCAACGATATCTTCAACTCGGACGAGGAAGATGAGGTCAATAACTACGAGAAGTCTGCCCGCCCTGAACGTGCGGGTCTGCGGGATGAGTTCGACGATTTCATCGAGGAGGATGTCTTTTCCGACGAGGAGCGCGGTCAGATGGAAGAGGATGAGGAGATTGCACGACCTGCACGAAAAGGCATACCTGGCCTAGGAGTTACGGAAGCGACCGGCCTCGACGAGACCGCGCTGGAAGATTTACGGGAAGCGTTCGGAGACGGCAACGAATACCTGTTTGCTCTCGAGATGGAGGACCAGGAGCAAGAGCAAGATGAAGATGTGGAGAAACATCTCGATCTCAAGGACGTCTTCGAACCATCCCAACTCGCTGAAAAGATGTTGACTGAGGAGGACAATGATATCCGCTTCACCGACGAACCAGAACGATACCAGGTCGCTCGGAAACCATACAAACATGTCGTCCTTACCGAGGAGCAGTTCAAGGAGGAAGCTGTATGGATTTCAAATCTTATGCTTCTGAAGAAACGACTGGATCCGGACCTGCGCGAGCCATTCCAGCGCTCAATTGCAAAGGTTCTCGAATTCATGATCACCGACGAGTGGGAAGTTCCATTCATCTTCCAACACCGAAAGGATTACCTGATCCACGCCGCCAAGGTTCCCGTCTCCCCAGACCCCTACAATCCAGATGGACCGGAATACATGGTTAGGGCTGAAAAACTGCTCAACATGATCGATCTCTGGGATATTTTCGACTTCGACCTCAAATTCCGTGGCTTAATCGATAAGCGAAATGCCCTACAAAAGACCTACGACAACCTGCAGAGCATGTCCAATGTCAAAGATCCGGTCTTTGAAGAAATGCTACCTGCCGCGGTCACAATGGAGGAACTTCAGGATGTCCAGGAATATCTACATTTCCAGTATTCGTCACAAATCAAGGATATCGCACTTACTAATGGGGCGGAGACGAACGGACATACCCAACGCCGCAAAGCGAGCGCCAAATCTTTCTTCGAGCGTGTCCGGAATGGGAAGGCGTATGGTCTTGTTCGAGCATTTGGTATCACACCCGACGCATTTGCTCAAAACGCATTGAAGGAGGGCCGACGCCAGTACACCGAAGACCCCAATGAGCGACCGGATACCATGGCCGATTCTCTCATCGATTCCGACTTTGCGAACGGCGTCCACGCCCTTAAAGCGGCCAAAACAATGTTCGCTGAAGAACTTGCCATGAACCCCAAAATGCGCAAGGTGATGAGGCAGGCCTTCTACATGAACGGCGTTATCGAATGTTACCGCACCGACAAGGGTCTACGAAAGATCGACGAGCAACATCCATACTACGAGTTCAAGTACCTCCGAAACCAACAGCTGAGCGATATCGCCCGCCGACCGGAGATGTATCTCCGCATGCTGAAGGCTGAGGAGGAGGGTTTGATTGAGGTCAAGGTCAAATTCCAGAACTTTGACAGCTTCAAGAAACGCCTCTATTCGGATATCGAGTCTGATAACTTCAGTGAAGTGGCTGATGCCTGGAATCGGGAGCGAAGAGAGGTCCTCGATATGGCGGTTAGCAAGTTAGAGAAGGTGATGAGCCGTGGTGTGAAGGAGAATATCAAGACGGAGTGCGAGAACCATGTTGCCAAGGAATGCAGAGAAGCTTTCTCGCAGAGGCTGGATCAAGCGCCGTACAAACCGAAGGGAATGGTTCTTGGAACTATTCCGCGGGTACTTGCTCTGTCGAATGGATCCAGCGTTGTTGGAAGGGAGCCAGCTTCATGGGCTTGGGTCGAGGAAGATGGCCGTGTTCTCGAGAACGGAAAATTCGCTGAACTCTCTCTTGGGGATGCGGACCGGATGGTCGATGACGGAGCGGATGTCGCTGCGTTTGTGGAATTGGTTGAACGACGAAAGCCCGATGTCATCGGAATTTCAGGTTTCTCTCCGGAGACCCGGAAGCTCTACAAGCAGCTGGTTGAGATTGTTGAGGCCAAGGATCTTCGAGGTGCTACCTACACAAATGATCACGATGAGGAAGTGAGCGATCTTTTGGAAGTCGTGATTGTTAACGATGAGGTTGCTCGATTATACCAGAATAGCGACAAAGCGAAGACCGATCACCCGGGATTCGCTCCTCTGACGCATTACTGTGTTGCGTTGGCCAAGTACTTGCAGAACCCCATGAAGGAGTACGCATCGCTTGGAAGGGATATTATTTCTATCCAGTTCAAGCCGGGTCAACAGCTCGTTCCCCAGGAGAAGCTCATGAAGCAGCTGGAGAATGCTCTGGTTGACATGGTGAACCTCTGCGGTGTCGATATCAATGAGGCTGTCAGCGATACATCGACCGGTAACCTTCTACCCTACGTATGCGGTCTTGGCCCAAGGAAAGCATCCCAATTGACGAAGATTGTGAATATGAATGGTGGTATCGTTAATAACCGGGTTGAACTCCTTGGCGTTAATGCGCAGTACCCTGCTATGGGCGTGAAGGTGTGGAATAACTGTGCTAGTTTCCTTTTCATCGATTATGACAGCGCCGACCCGGATGCGGATTACCTGGATAATACCCGTGTTCATCCTGAAGACTATGATATTGGTCGGAAGATGGCTGCTGATGCGTTGGAACTTGATGAGGAGGATATCAAAGCCGAGACGGACGAGAATGGTCAGGGTGCTATCGTCCGCAAGCTTATCAAGGAAGATGCTCAGGATCGTGTCAACGATCTTATCCTTGAGGAGTATGCGGAGCAGTTGGAAAAGAACCTTAACCAGCGAAAGCGAGCCACTTTGGAGACGATTCGTGCGGAACTGCAACAACCGTATGAGGAACTCCGGAAGCAATTCGTCTACCTCAGTACGGATGATATCTTCACCATGTTCACTGGTGAAACTCGAGATTCGTTGGTCGAGGGCATGGTTGTCCCTATCTCCATCAAGAGGATTACAGAGGATCATATCGATGGTAAACTCGACTGTGGTATTGATGCTCTCGTTCCGGAAATGGAGCTTACGGATCGCTATGATATTCCGGTGAAGAGTCTCTACTCTGTTCATCAAACTGTGCAGGCGAAGATTCTGTATCTCAACCAGAAATCTTTCACAGCCAACGTTTCCCTCCGCGAGGATCAAGTTAGCAGGCCCTATCGGCGACATACCGACCACATGCCTGAGGAGTGGGACGATGTCCAGGAAGAAAGAGATAAGGAAGATATGCAGGAGAAGACCCGAGTGGGCGGTCGAGCTATGCGTGTTATTAAGCATCCGCTCTTCCATGTCTTCAACTCCAGCCAGGCAGAAGAGTACCTTGGTTCTCAAGGCCGGGGAGATGTTATCATCCGCCCGTCGTCGAAGGGTATTGACCACCTTGCTGTGACGTGGAAGGTGTCGGATGGGATTTATCAGCATATTGATGTTTTGGAGTTGGATAAGGAGAATGAGTTCTCTGTGGGAAGGACCTTGAAGATTGGTGGGAAGTACACGTACAGCGATCTTGATGAGTTGATTGTCAACCACGTCAAGGCGATGGCCAGGAAGGTGGATGAGATGACGTCTAATGAGAAGTACCAGAGCGGTACCAAGGCGGAAACTGGTATGTTGCACTCCCCTACACTGTGCTTCTTCATATACTAACACACCTCCCAGACAACTGGCTCCAAACCTACACAAAAGCCAACCCCAAACGCTCCGCCTACGCCTTCTGCATCAACCCCAAATACCCCGGCTACTTCTACCTCTGCTTCAAAGCCGGCCACAAAGCCGCTCTCCAGAGCTGGCCGGTGAAAGTTATCCCCCAGGGCTACGAGCTACAGCGTAATCCGTACCCGGATATGAGGGCGCTGTGTAATGGGTTCAAGTTGCTGTTTACGAATATGCAGGCTGGGAGGAGGAGGTAGGGGAGGAAGGAGAAAATGTGTTAATACTATTATACCAACAAGCAAAAAAAGGGTGGATTTTGGGAGTTTTCTCTTTTGCAGCTGTTTTTATTATCTTTTCTTCTTGTCTTCCTATCCTATTCCCTCCTACGCTCCTCCCCCTTCCACTATTTTGAATTTCTATCTACAGGCGCATGTTATTCTTTTCCTCCTCCCTTTCCTTATAGATTCTCTCTCCCTTTTCACTGAGAAAATGGTTCAACTTCTGGCGGCCCGGTGTTTCTTGTGTAGCATATTCTTCCATAGCTTCTTCTACCTAGTTAGTCAAATCTCAAGTTCGGCTTTATCAAGTTTGCCCGTTTCTCGCTTCCGGTACTCCTTTGAAGCTCTTGAAGCTCTCTTCGCTCGTCGGTCTTCGGTCTTCCGTGGTCCATGTTTGGTGTGCCCATCGCTGGTGAGAACCGCAGTAAACCCACCCAAAGCGACATCTGGCCAAAAGCACAACCTCAGCGATAATCTCACCATCCCTCTCACCTGTCAGAAAATGAGTAGGAATAAAAGGAATATCCCTCTGTCCTTCTCTCTCTCTCTTATATCATCTGATAGTAACAACTGACATACAAAAAAGACGGTGTTTGACCAATCAGGAAATCACTTTTCACCACCCAAAAGAACTTCCCGCGTAAATCCGTCGCCGATGACTTTCTTGCTTCTTCTTCTTCTTTTTCTACTTCAGACTTAACACGTTTCAAGCAATTCAAGAGAGAGCTTTTAGAGAGATCTTTGTTAATTAATCAGACTGGTATACTGCTTTACTTGTCTTCTAGTGCCTTGATTGCCTTGCTCGGTGGATGGCGTTCTAATAATAATCCTCGCTCGCATCCTTACTTTTCGCCGTACTTATCCCCGTCATTCCTCACCCCCAGGCCCCCCGCCACAGCCTGCGCAAAGACGAAGAGAGGAAGAAGGCAGAGAGAGAATCCGTTGTACAACCTTGAATGGCGTTCTGAGGACAACTACATACTTTCTTTCCCCTCTCGTTTCTCTCGCTCTTTAGCTTCCGATTACACAAGAAACCAGCAAAGATGGCTGGAATGGAAGAGATAGAAGTGCATAGCAAAGTAAGTGTTAGCTTTCTTTCTTCCTTTCAATTGCTCTCTGCTCAGTGCAAGAGATAGACGTATATCTACACACGACCAGGCTGACAGACAGACACTCCTAACAACAGTCCTACCTCGTACGATGGGTCAATGTCCGATCAGAACATACCATCTCCTGGAGCATCCAACCACACAAGAAATCCCTTAACTTCGGCATCTTCAAACACCCAGGCCACACGGTCGGAAGCGTCACCCCCTCCGACTCGAATAGCGTGCATTCCGGCGAGCCGAAAGATGCCCGCAATGCGTCCTCCTCGTTAAATGTCACGGAGAAGTTGAAGGGGATAGGACTCAAGCCCATCTCATGGATCGGGAAGTGTGAGGCCGATAAGATTTCGCAGGGGACGTACGCGGTTGCGCAGGGCGAAGGGGGGAATTATGCGTTGGTTATTGATAATACGTTTTCGAAGCAGATTTCCAAGACGGCGACGTTCGTGCTGTTGACGTATCCGAGTAATGCGCCCCCGCACTCGGGGCATCAGGTTCATCATTCGCAGGCTGTGGGGGCGCCGTTAACGGGTCCCCCGCAAGGGAGCCCGATGCTGAAACCTACGGAGAATGGTGGTGGTAATGCTGAGGTGGTGATGGAGCAGACGGGGAGGATACGCGGGTGGAGTACGTCGAAGCGGCCGCCACCGCGGAGCTCAGGGTCGTCGAATGGTCCGTCGAATTTGGTGCATACGGGGATTTTGCAGAAGCGCAGACGGAGGAGACATCAGGGGTATGCGAGGAGGTTCTTTTCGTTGGATTTTACCTCCTCGACTCTTTCGTATTATCACGATCGAAACTCGTCTGCGCTTCGCGGGGCGATGCCGTTGTCGCTTGCGGCTGTGGCGACGAATGCGCAGTCGAGGGAGATTTCGATTGATTCCGGTGCGGAGATCTGGCATCTACGGGCTACGAATAATGTGGACTTTGACGCTTGGAAGCACGCTTTGGAAAAGGCGTCGAAGATGCAGGGGGAAGAGGGGAGGAAGGATGAGAGGCATCAGAAACAGAGGGCTCAGCCGTCGCAACGGATGGGTAATGGGAGTGCGGTTGCTGTTGAGAAGGAATGGGCGCAGGTGGAAACGCTTGTGGGGAAGGTTTCGGGGACGAGGGATGCGGTTAGGCGGTTGGCGAAGGATACGGATCCGAAGTATTTGACTTCTTCTTCGTCTGCGAGTGTTTCGTCTCCTGTGTCGGCGGAGAGGCGGGGGACGTCTCCGAGTCCGGCGTCAAGTATGGTTGAGACGAACGGTGATGAGTCTGTTGATTCTGGGGGGAAGAAGCCGTTCTGGAAACGGAAAGCGAGTCAACCGAATACTCATGCGCTGTTCCGGAAGAACCTGAATGCGCAACTTGCCGTTCCTGCGCCCGGGGTTGGAGTTACGTCTGCACCGAAGAGTGCTGGGGAGACCGGGTCTGCGGAAAATCACCAGAGTCACCACCATGAAGAAGGGATGCATGATCATCTGATGGCACTACTCCGCGACCTCGACACCGTGGTTGCCGAATTCTCGGCTTTGATTTCGGAAAGTAAACAGCGGAGGATGCCGAATCAATCAGTCCAGCCACGGCTTAGTATCGAGTCGGATATATCGCAAGAATTCTTCGATGCTACGGACGGGGGGAACGCTTCTCCACTGCTTACCATCCAAAACGACAGCGAGGAAGAGAGAGAAGAAAGTGATGAGGAGACGATGGCTGATGATGCGGATACATTATCTGGGAGTGAGGTAGATGATAGCGATACATTTACGAGAAAGGGGTTCCGACTAGATAACTCCTCGTCACTATTCCCGCTGAAGCCGAAATCACTCACGCCTCTGCCCTTACCGGCTGTTAAGCGGAGGGCAACGATTGCGCCGCCTAGTGTTCTGCCGCCTAGTCTTATCGGGTTCCTTCGGAAGAATGTTGGAAAGGATTTGTCGACCATCTCGATGCCCGTTTCTGCTAACGAGCCTCTGTCCCTTTTACAACGGGGAGCCGAAACGCTCGAGTACTCTAATCTACTCGACAAAGCTGCAAATGCTACTGATGGGTTGGAACGACTCATCTACGTCACCGCATTTGCTATTTCTCCCCTTTCAAATTCACGAGTTAAAGAACGAGCCATTCGCAAACCTTTTAACCCGATGTTGGGCGAAACCTTCGAGCTCGTCCGCGAAGACCGCGGATTCCGATTCGTCGGGGAGAAAGTCTCCCATCGACCTGTGCAGCTGGCGTTCCAAGCCGACGCTAGAGATTGGAGTTTAAAACAGTCACCATTACCTACGCAGAAGTTCTGGGGGAAATCGATGGAGATCGTAACCGAAGGTAAAGCCCGGTTGACCCTCCACTCGAGCGGAGAGCACTTCAGCTGGTCAACAGCAACTTCCTTCTTACGAAACATCATCGCCGGAGAAAAATACGTCGAACCCGTAGGCGAAATGGTCGTCCTCAACGAAACCACCGGCCAAAAAACAATCTCAACATTCAAAGCTGGAGGAATGTTCTCCGGTCGAAGCGAAGAATTAGCAGTAAAAGCATTCGATACCCATGGCCAAGAACTCCCCCTCGGTCTACACGGGACGTGGACGACTTCCCTCCAACTCACGGAGCACGGGAATCAGACGAATAAAACGATCTGGAGCGCGGGCCCGCTCGTCGCGCAGGCTCCGAAACATTATGGATTAACGACCTTCGCGGCGGGACTTAATGAAATCACGCAGAATGAAAAGGACAAGTTACCCGTAACAGATAGTCGGCTTCGTCCTGACCTCCGCGCGCTGGAGGACGGGGATCTAGATCGCGCGGAGGAGTTGAAGGCCGCTGTTGAAGAGGGGCAGAGGAAGCGTAGGAAGCAGATGGAGGAGAAGAATGAGGTTTGGAGGCCGAGGTGGTTTACGAAGGTTGAAGAGGGGGGTGGGGAGGAGGATGGGGAAGTGTGGAAGTTGAGGGGGGGGAAGGACGGGTATTGGGAGGAGAGGGCGAAGGGGGAGTGGACGGGGACGGTGCCGATTTTTAGTGTGAAAGGTTAGGCGGGAATATCCTTTTGGAAGAGAGAGGGTTATTCTTTGGGATGGTTGTTACAGTCAACCGCCTCCTTTCTTTCTTTATTTGCGGGCGGTTATGTTCTCTCAGCAGGTTACTAGTAGCCTTTTGCATTTTTGTTCCTTTCTGGAGGGTAGTGGAGCATTTTATAGAATATCACTTTATCATTTTCCCTTGCTTCCGCTGTTTGCGCATCTGACGAAAGTGCGCATCTGCCCGGGACTGACTGACCCACGACGCCATCAGACCCAAGTCTCCATCGCAAGATATTGGAAGTAGTCTATATTATTGATGGCACCGTATAGCGTTGTGTAGCCCAGCTTCAGTTTGCCCTCATGCTTCTCTTGTTGTATTATACCCCTATTTTCTTCGTGAAGTATAGGTCGCATGCCATACCTTGAATAGAGAGAGTCCATTCCAGAAAGTAGAGGAGGCTCTTATAAGCCACTTGGGGGTATCTTCCTTCGGTGCTTTCATGAACCAAATTGGATAACTGGCCCTGGAGGGAGAGTCCTCTCAAAGGCGGCTTCGGGTTGGGGTTTTGGCCGCTTCACCACCTAGCTGTTTATTCAAAAGGGCCGTTCGTTGCGCATCTCAAAGAATGATTGCTGTAACCCAGTGAGAGGTCGTATCGTATCGGACTGGCTGGAACTGTGGTCCACATTCTTGAGCTGCAGTTAACATAATCGCGAGCATATTGCCCATCGACCGATTCTCGCGGCTCGGATGGACTTTGGCACCCTGTACGCCTGCTGGAGTAGAGAGATACAACTCGAAAGTCCCAAAGGGAAGCCAAGGCGTTTTATGTATGGCAATGACCCTTTGGAAAGACAGAACGATTTGTTTGTTGCATCTGCATTGACCTCTTTTTCCCCGCAATATCGAGTTGCAGCGCTATATTAATCAAATCCCACAGTCTGTCCAACTGTGGAGTTTTCGCCAGTGAAAAGCGTTGAAACAACTGGTAGAGGCGCAGATTAAAACGAAACAGGGGAAGTTGAAGGGGGCTAGTGGGAACTTTCATCACGGAGTTCTCGGTCGTCAATTCATCAACGATAGATATCCATGACCTTGGACTTCAAGGATTCGGGGAAGGAAGAAAGACTCTTGCAGACAACGAGGTTGTCGCCATGAGAAGAACCTGAGAAGGAACGGATTGCAGTCAGGACTCAGATCTCCGAATCACGAAGATCCGACTTTACGATTCAGGCACAGAAGCCCAAACATGGAACCCCCGAACTCTTCGCACGACGGCATGGACGCCCTGAGAGATTTCCCCTGATCCCCCCTGCATTTAGCGCTTTCTTCGTGGCGATCGATCACCAAGACCCGAAGCCCAATACAACCCTCTCCTCTTTCCCCCCGCACAAAAGGGTTCCTGCAGAACATGGAGCTTCCAGAACCCCGTTGTGCCTGTTGGCCTGGGTTCGGGGGGTTGAACGAGCCAGCATGCCCGTCTAACCGTCCTTTCGTCAAATAAATAGCCATGGCGATCCCCTTCCCCCAGCGGCTTTTCCTTCTTGAAGGAAACTTGCACTGGTTTGAAAGGCTTCTTTATTTTCGTGGCCGTCGCACCATTTCATTATGAGGCTATCAAATGAGTTCCGCCGTGGTCTGCCGGCCGTTCTGCTGCTGGCAACCGGTGGAGTTGCTCAGAAATCGGGCGTCATTGATTTAATTAATCCTCTAATTGGGACAATTAATGGAGGTTGGCATTCCGTTGTTCTGGTTCTCTGCTACTATCTAGAGAAGACGATGGCTAATGCGATTCAACAAATCTACAGGCCATGTATTCCCGGGCGCGACATTACCATTTGGTATGCCCCATTTGATAATTTGTACCTCAATTGCCGGCGGAACCAGCTAACGATATCGTAGGAATGGTGAAATCGGGTGCCGACACCAATGGCGAAAACCAAGGAGGGTTCGACGGGAAGTCGCGAACCGTTAGAGGGTTCTCGCATATGCATGACTCTGGAACTGGTGGAGTATGTTCCACCTCGAAATGGAGACTTGTTACTCTTGGGCTAGGCAGTTAGCAAGCAGATATGTTTACTACAAGATCACTGATGGATGCTCGGTTTGAATAGGGTTCTTCTATGGGGAATTTCCCTATTTTCCCTCACCCCAGCTGTGAAGGCGACGATGTTAGCAACTGCGAATACGACGTCCTCAAGCGCGAAGCGGACTGGCTCGAGGACAGCGTCAAGGCCAGCCCTGGATACTTTGGCATCTCCTTGAATAACTCCATCTCCATCGAGACCACAGTTACGAACCACAGCGCCCTGTACAGATTCACGTACTCTGACCAAGCTTCCTCAGCCCAAAATGCGTCCCTAAGCCCCTTCTTCCTGGTCGACATGACCGATCTCTCGGGAACACGCTCTAGCAGCAACGTATCTGTCGATGCGAAGACAGGTCGTATCAGTGGAAGCGGGTCCTTCGGCCCTAGTTTCGGCTCGGGAAGCTATTCTATGTATTTCTGCACAGACTTCGATGGCGCAGAACTTCGCCGGGTGGGAGGCCATTTGAGGAATTTTACGGAAATTATCGTTGGCCCGGACTCTGATCCTGAGATACCGGACCCGTTGTCTGCTTTTGCGCAGTTCAAAGCTCCTGATAATGAGGATAATCAGATCCTGGCTCGCGTCGGTATCAGTTTTATCAGCGTTGAACAAGCCTGTGGAAACGCTGAAAGGGAACAACCCGATTTCGACTTCGATGGCACCGTGGCGGCTGCAGAGGCTGCATGGGAAGAAAAGCTCAGCGTAGTCGAAATTGACACCGAAGGAGTTGAGAAGGATATGGAAATCATTTTCTGGAGTGGTGTAAGCCCTCTCATTCCCCCCAAACCCTCCCCTTCCCCCAAACCCATCCCAGCTCCCACTTCCTCTAAACTAACGCTTACCTTAACGAACACAGATCTATAGGACTATGATCAGCCCACAGGATTATACGGGTGAAAACCCTCTGTGGGAGAGCGATGAGCCCTACTATGATAGCTATTACTGGTGAGTTGTATCGGATACCATAGGCTGGGCGGTCCGCTGCTAACACTGAAATCCTAGCATCTGGGACTCTTACCGAAGCATCCATCCACTATTGACGATGCTTGACCCTCACTCCCAAACGCTTATGATCCGCAGCTTAATTGATATCTATCGAAATGAAGGCTTCCTCCCTGATTGCCGAATGTCACTTTGCAAGGGATTCACACAGGGCGGCTCCAACGCCGACGTGGTTCTCGTTGATGCCTACGTCAAAAATCTAACCGAAGGAATCGACTGGGACACAGCCTACGAAGCTCTGATTAAGGATGCGGAAGTAGAGCCACCAAACTGGGACCTCGAGGGTCGTGGTGGTCTTAAAAGCTGGAGAACGCTAGGATATATCCCCAAGGACGATGACTCCCCCAACCAAGGTCTGCTGACTCGCAGTGTTTCCCGAACTGTGGAATATGCGTACAATGATTTCTGCATCGCATTGATGGCCAAGGATATTGGAAAGGATGCGGATTGGAAGAAGTACACTGAGCGATCGGCGAATTGGAAGAACTTGTATAAAGAGAATCAGACATCCTTCATCGATGGGAAGGACACTGGATTTGTGGGATATCTCCAACCGCGGCTCCTTGATGGCTCATGGGACTTCCAGAACCCGATTCGTTGCAGTCCCCTACTTAACCAGCACTCGTGCTATCTAAATTCAGAGGGCGGTGAATCGTACGAGGGATCGATGTGGATGTATACCTTGTACGTAGATCCCAATCCTAGCCCCATCACCCCTACTAACAAAACATCTAGCTACGTCCCCCAAGACATGGCCACCCTAATCACCACCCTCGGCGGACCAGAAGCCTACACCGACCGCCTCAACTTCCTCCACGAATCCGGCCTCCTCTACATGGGCGACGAACAAGCCTTCCTCCCCGTCTACCAATACCACTACGCCGGCCGCCCCGCGCTCTCCGCCCACCGCGCCCACGCCTACATCCCGAAACTATTCAACAATTCCCCCGGCGGAATCCCCGGCAACGACGACAGCGGCGCAATGGGCTCTTTCATCGCGCTCGCGATGATGGGTCTGTTCCCCGTCCCGGGACAGAACGTGTACCTTATCACACCGCCGTTCTTTAAGGAGGTTAGTATCAAGCATGGGATTAGCGGGAAGACGGCGACGATTAAGAATGTGGGCTTTGACGCGAGCTATGAGGCGATTTATATCCAGAGTGTGAAGAGGGATGGGGAGGAGTGGACGAAGAATTGGATTGGGCATGATTTCTTTGAGCAGGGGGGTGTGTTGGAGTTGGTGCTTGGGAAGGAGGAGAGTAAGTGGGGGACTAGGGAGGAGGATTTGCCGCCTAGTTTGTCGACGGGTGGGTTTTAGACGCCGAGCTCTTCGGAGTAGGGATGGTTAGACTATTAGATGTTGCATCTATTGGCTTATTGTGGAGTGCTCTGCACGGGTAGACTTGCGTACAATATATCACTTTTTTACGCCAATATTCAATACGGTTGCTTGCACTATTCGTCATAGACTTTGGATAGCTTCATTAACCAGTCCTACCTAGAAGATCAGAAGCAGAATCGGTAGCTACCTAGCTACCTAGCTACCTCCTAGGAAATTATTTAAGAAAAAATAGGACGTAGGGCTCTTGTAGATATGAGGAGTGTACTGCGTATTCATATGAATGTTATAAACGCAAGGGTATAAAATTAAGAATCCTAACTTCGTCTTTTGCTTAGCAGATTTAAACAAATATGCTCGATGGCTATCGCTTATGACCTCCACCACCCATCACAGCAGCAATGATACTACTCGACCTGTCACCACCAAGGTAATCCCTCCCCTCCCGTGATCGGTCCATATCGTCACCGTGCCCCATTTCATAATCGCCCTCAAGTTCCAAGTCCAAGCTCGCTTCATAGGCCTTCATTACGGTATCCTCATCGACCCTGATGCCGCCTTCGACAAGAACACGTATGCATCCTGAAATGCGAGAGATCTCTCTTCTCGTCGCGGGAGATATTTCGTCGTTTTGGCTCGAGTAGACCGAGCTGCTAACCATCTCCTCGATACGGGTGATGGATACTTCGCTCTTATCTTTATTCGCGTCCCCTTCTCCCTCGCCCTGACCATCACCGGTATGCTTCGAAATCCAAATATATCCATTAACACCGAGGATAACTTGAACAAGCCCACCTCCATTCCCCGTTTCGATAGTCCACACCTGCCTCCTCGACCTCACAACCCCACCCTTCCCCCTCCCCCCAGCACCCGCAACAGCAAGAAAAACCCCATTCCGCAACTTCCCATACTTCAACGACCTTGTATGCAAAGACGCAGCCCCATCCCGCTGCTGCACACTCTGCACCTCCGCAATCAAAAGATCCCCCTCATTAAAAAACGTCCGAATCTGCAACTCATCCGCCGACGTACGTTTCCGCAATATCCCGCCCGGAAGATTTATCGCGGAGAGGGGTAATTGAGCCAGGAGGGGTGCTGAGATGTCGACTTTCCACCGTTTGGATTGCACTTCGACGATTCGGCCGATTACGAGGTCGCCGATTTCGGGGGTGTAGCGGGCGCGGAGGGCGTGGATGGAGAGGAGTTTGTTTGTTTTTTGGACTGTGCCCGCGACGGTGGCGATTATGGAGGTTGGGTATTCGGGGATTGTGTAGGTTCCGTGACCTCTATTTCATGTGAGATTGTATTATTAGCAAACGCGGTTCGGTTCCGTGTGTTCAGGGTGTTTGTTTGTAGCGTGCGTACCTCATCCATTGTGGGTCGTCGGTGACGATTTCACCGGGCGTTACTACGCCTTTCATGTTGGTTAGTCGGGCGCGCTTGGTTGGCCGTTGGCCGCCCATGTCTAGGTCAACACCTCCGTCTGAGTCTTCGTCCATGTCACTGTGGTTTTCATCTTTCTCCCAGGTCCCCGCATCCTGGGTGGGCGGGAGGATTGTGATGGCCATGGTGCCTCCGAGCCGTATGTATGTAGTACAAGATATATGAGGTAGGTAGATCGACGTGAGGAATGAAGCTGAGTAGTTGTTTGCGTTGAGATATAACACAAATCGCGACTCTCAAAGGTCGTCGTGACTTTCTTTCGACATCTTTTTTTAGGATAAATTAAACTTCAGAAATAAGGTTTATTAGTGCATGTCAACGTCTTGGCATAGCTTAATCCGATGACATCACGGACGCGAGCCCTAACTATCGCCATGTACAGTCACTCATCACGCGTCAGAATTACCTACGAAGCACTCACTGCTAGCATGCTAGGGGAACGTGTAGCCTATACTCTGGGGGAGGGATTTGTCTATATATAAGATAGTAGCTGCCAAATGAAGATACTCGTATTCTCCGCAATAATAAGGTACTAAAGGGGCGTTTGATAACCATATTCCAGTAGCTCTTTCCCCCTGACTTGGAAAGAAAGAGTCAACCACCCCAAACGGCCAAACGCAAGGGGAATGGACCCAGCTCCCCCGCATGAGTAGCTGCTACCCGATGGGCTGCATTTCGGTAGATACCTTCCCAGCTGCTCGAAGACATCAAGATTAGAGGTCATTTCAAAGCACCACGTAAGGTAAGCCAGGCATCGCAAGATCTGCGGACGCACCGTCCTGCCTGCCGTATAGGCGTCCAGGGATAGTCCCATATTGCAGAAGGCGTAGCTAGACTCTCCCTCCCTCCCGCGGAGTACTTAACACTCGTGAAGCGTCTTCTTGACCTCATAATGCTCGTGGCAGAGATGAGATACTAGAAATAGTGAAACCGATACCCCACAGCTTTGAAATAGGTCGCCCTGCGTGCTTGAGAATAGAGCAGTTCTTCGTGTGAGGGAGTTGTAAGGTGGAGAAAGGAAGGGGTTCTTTCTAAGGGCAAGGTTAACAAGATAAAAGGGAAAAAAAGATCGCTCAATCGTGGGAGAATAGCTCAGTGGTAGAGCGGGCTATTCTGTAAATAGAGTTCATAGAATGTAGACATAGATAGTCGCGGTTCGAAACGCGCGCTGGGAAATGGGTGATTTAATAGGGTTTGAGTCGGTCAGGTCACTCCAGCCAGCCTGGTGCAGCGCCTTCTCAACCCCCGACGGCGGGCAAAATCCTCTCGGCGAATGAGGATTTTCATAGCACAGGACGATTCGAGGCGCCGTCCTCCTGTGTGAACTTTTTGCTTTTTTCTTTCGTTTTTGTTTCATGGTATCAAGTCGTTCTTTCTTTCTTTGCTCCTCGGCCATGCAACCGTAGGCAGGCGCGCTTTCCAGAAAGAAATCGATAAGACCCTAGCTAAATCAGTATTTTTTCTCGTCCATATCCGTACGATGTTCGTTTGAAGGCAGAGACTTATCGTTAACCCTGCAAGAACGGAATACCCTGACACCCGGTTTCAAAGGAACAAATTGGAAGCTTTTCCGTTCAGCCTCAAGCGAATTTCGGGGATGCTGAGATCAGCTGCTTCTCAAATCCCATGGATACTAGATCAGCGCAGACGCATGCCACCCATAGCTCGAGGTTGAGAGATATATCCCTATAAGTTCCTCACCTCGGGGTGTTGAGCCATATCTGAGTAGCATGGCTCTTCTCGCAGTTGGGACTGTTCTGACCCGATATGCCGAGCGACGGGGGCATGACCCGCACAACCAGGAGGTTTGTTGACGGCCTTGCAGGGGTTCGTTGCTCTTGCAACGATACGGTATTTTACCCCTTGAGATATGAAGTATCGAACCCGGATGAGAAAAATCATATGCATATAGGAACTACCTATATGCCCGGATTGCTCCTTGATCGTTCTGGGAAATTCCTTCGGCTCACCAGCCTGGGCAGGAAACCAGTTTACCGCGAGGACCAGTGACCAATGTTTTCTGTGGGGCTTGGACCCTTCAGAGCTGAGCTGTGGGAGATCGGTCCTATGAGAGTTCTCCAGGTTGCACAGCCTTGAAAGAAGAGAAAAAAGTACGGCGGGGTAAATAAGGATTCGTTATCCGCAAAATGGGGAGGTCACTGCGTTGCAGAGCTGCAACAATCAGACTAGACCATGAATAACCGATAATAGACAACAGACAAAAGAGATCAAAGGAGCGATGAACGAGACGATTCAACCAAGATCTTCCGGATGACTTGAGCTTCAACTAAGTCCTCGTTCATGGGAGCGGTCTAGACGTCGGGTTTATTAGCCATCACGGTGGTGTCCGCAAACCAAATCTGCAGAAGAACTCGTCCAGCGAAAGGAGAAAGATGGGGATTAAGAAGTTGAACAGTGTGAAGACCCCCCCCCCCCCCCCCCCCCAAGTGCGGTCGAAGTTGAAGCTGAAGTAGTCACATGACAGCCCCTGATCATAAGTTTGCATAACTTTTTTTCGACCTTCGCGTTTTCTTCTAGATGGATGTCTGCTGTATCTCTATCCCTCCCACACTCGTCCCTCACTCCCGATGGTAGAAAAAACATGTTTTCCGCGAAGGTATCTCTCTGAGTCTTTGCGGCAATTGGAGTTTGAAATCTAATCTTACACTGAAGTCCATTGGACTAGAATCCGAATTAAATCCACTCCGTCCAGCACAAAATTCATCCCCAACCCCCTCCAGCTTGTTCCACCTCACGCCGCAGTTCAGCTAATCTTCCCTTCTCATTTTCATATCTGGCTTTGGCCTCCTCATACTCCTCGTGCGAAACCCATCCATCTTTATCGCCGACTAGTTCCCTTCTCAGTTTACTAAAGCTCTGATACACGGTACCCCATACCTCTGCTTGCTTTCTATGCTGCGATATCTGCTCTTCGGGATATGAAATCGGACAGGGGTTTCGATTTCCATCTGAGAAGAGATGCCAGGCCTCCACAACTTGAATGAGAAGTTCGCGAAGTGGAACAGGGCCATCTATCCAGGAACGACCAATGATGTCGAATATGGTTGATACTACCTGATTGTCGTCGTCGTTTTGTGTAATATCCATGGCCCTGAAAACCAAAGGGTTGAACTTACGCGAAGCAATCTCGTAGAATTTCTTGAGCCTAACTTCTTGGTACTCGACTTTCGCTCGTTCCTTTTCGTCATCCGGTAGAGTCTCATAGTTTTCGGGGAGCTGTGGGGCCACGGTTCCCCAAGGGTATGGATGGTCGCATTCAAAAATCGACGGAAAGCGAGCTTGCATAAAAAAGGGGGCTGCTTCAACTCCTTGCCAGTCGATAATTCCTGTGATTTTTGAAGGGTCGGATTCGTCCACGAAGATGTTATCATGGTGAAGATCGGTGTGCCAGAGTGTGGGATAGCCTATAGCTTTATCTTTGGGAATGATATAGGGGAGCACGGCCAGAAATTGCTCTAGAAGTCCCATGTGTATTGCAGCTAGCTCCTGCTGCTTTTCAGAGACCTCAGACCGACTCCCAGCATCCCCTCTTCTCATTGTATCGAGCCATGCGATCTCACGTTTTGCAACTCCAGCAAAGTAGTCCTCGATAGATTTCCCTAGGTCAATTGTGAGCACATTGTCATATAATATTCCGGGTGAAGGGCTTACACGGGCCTCTATCAATTTGGAGGGAGCCGCGACCCTTTTCCCAAAAAGATCTTTCTGCCGTTTCTCCAATAACAAATTTTGAGCATTCCTCCCCGGAAGAATCTATCAAAACTTTACTTGTAGGGGCAGTGCTTTTTGGGTAGAAGTCCCTAAAGTATATGCTGCCGTAACTGGCAAGCCTAGATTCGGCTAATTTTGCTTCAATTGGAACCAAATTTTTAACCAGGCCGAACTGTTGATGAGGAGACATATCAGCCCATACGTCAGTGAGTTGCTTTCCTTGAATTTTCTCCATTATCATGTATTCGGCACCGACAGGGTTTGAGGGCGTTGAATCGGTACTCCAGCTATATACCTTGGGTACTGGCAGGTCCAGAACCGTTCGAAGCTTACAATCGGCATAATCAATAACAAGATTACTATAATCTGACTGCCAAAAAACGGCAAGGGGAAGGAGCTTACAAACTCAAGTGTTGCAGCCTCACTAGCTATCGTGAAGTGTGGAGGCCCGGCATTTGGATTCGGCACCCTTGCTATAAACTCACGGCCGTCGAACATTTTGAGTTGAAAGGTCTTGTTGTAGAACCCTTCCGCCAGTTTTGTTATGCCAGTACACCTTGCGCCCGTTGCATTCGAGGCGGCTTGCTGGAGGGCAGTAACATCAAATTTGACAATCCGTTTTGCCAGTTGTGCCTTTTCATCATACAGCCAACGACCGGATCTGTAATGGAAAAAATCATCATGGATATGATCAGACGAAGCTACAAGCTATGTTAACAGGGCCTAAATGGCAAATATAAAGGTGATTAAATGTATGTACCTAGGATGCTAGCTGACCGTTCACAGCCTGGGATGTGTCCCGCCGTCACTGCTCGGAGCAAGCGGGGAAACCGTCGGTTTATCTCGATCGTTGAAAGCAACAAGCGCGGTAGACAAGATAATATTGTCATTTCCTCAAACAAGCTGTTGCTAATCGCGGCCAGCCATCGCGTATTTGAGGATGATGCCAGATGAAAGCTGCGAGACTCCCAATTGAATGTCGTTTAACCTCTTCGTCTTTTGAGGAGTGGGCTATAAAACGTACTATTCATGGTCCATTTACCCCCGAAAATAAGTACTCAATCTGGTTGAAGAAGGCGTTGTCATGAATTCGGCGGAAGATTTCAGGTTTGACGCTATCTCGTCGTTGAACGAGTAACGCGCTTTCGGTTGCAGAATAGCATAGGCGTCTAAGAGCAATACATATTAGGTTCCCAAAGCGATACACCCTCGACAACTTGCTACATTTATTTGAAGCGGGAAGTGGTGTGTGATCTGGACGTGTTTGGTGAAAAGGCGATATCAGTTCTACGGTATCCCTCTCCTGGATGACTAACACCCCAAAGCCCTATCCTTCCCAAAAAGAGAGATTCTTCCTGCATCGTTACTTACTCTCATCATCCTATCTTACATGTATCCCTCCTAGCTTCATCCTTTCTCTCTCTTCTTCTATCTGAGATACTAGGCAGTCATGTATCTCCGATTATAAGAAATCCTCTTTAATCGGTTCTCACTAACTAACTACCAAGTTTAGACTCACAAGGACACCCTTGACTATCTAAAGCTGCGAGCAATTTCATATCTCACATAAGCTCGCTAGACGCAGCTCTTCGACGAGAGATACCATGTCTTCTCCTCAAATGCGACGAAGGATCTCAACCTTTTCCAAGTGTGTCAGATCGCGTGGAATACGGGTTACCCTGCCGGGGTTTTCGCCCCATATTCTTATTTTCTCGGAAACGGAGGCTTGAAGGCCTCCGGCGGGTCTCTTGCAAAATGCGGGTTTTCTTCGCGTTCCAATTAGGCAGAATGTTTCAACGAGAGCTCAACGCCAGACCGCAATCAATACGCGAAGGGCTGGGCGCACGGCCGAGAGATACTAAGAAAGATAGGTCCCTTCTTTTGGCGACCACTAATATATTTATTCCCTGAAGTTGGTGGCTGCTGATGGCCCCGCGAATCAATTTATCATTTCTGGGGAGGAGTATAAATAATGACACCCTTCTCCCAGATTGACCGACATCCCGACGAAGCGTCGGCCCTTGTTTCTCCAAGGACCTCAAGACTTGTATCTTCTCGTTCCTTTGCTTGTTTATCATCCACTGAATGGTGGCAGGGGTACCATCATGCAGAAAATACTTAACGTGTTTATCGCGTTTCTCGGAGTCGCAACCGCAGGGCCAAGTCGTGGGCGTTGTCGATGCCTTCCTGACGATGGCTGCTGGCCGGGCCCCGATCAATGGCAAGCTCTAAACAGCTCTTTAGATGGCGACTTGGTTGCGGTGAAACCTGTGAATTCTGTGTGCCACGACCCAACTTTTGATGAGCAAGCTTGCGAGGCTGTTCTCGCGAAGAGAAGTAATTCGCTATGGAGATCTGAAGAGCCAGGGGCAGTCCAGTACGACCCTTGGTGCTCGTGGCCTTCGATGGAGGAAAGCTGCTACTCCGATTCACCGCGAGAAGAACCCTGCGGCCAGGGAAGAATCTCCCTCTACTCAGTGCTTGCGGAATCGGTCCAAGACATCCAGAATACTGTAACATTCGCATATGAACGCAGTCTTCGGCTAGTTATCAAGAATTCAGGCCATGATTTTCTTGGGCGCTCATCAGCCCCGGACTCTCTGCAGTTGTCGACCCACAAGCTTGATGACATCGAGTTCATCGACGATTTCATTCCTGAGGGCTGTGACAAAGAGAGCGAGGGCCCGGCCGTTACTATCTGCGCTGGTGTACAGCTCAAAAAACTCTACGAAGCTGTTGCGGCCCAGGGCTTAACAGTTGTTGCCGGGTATGCGCGCACCGTTGGTGCGGCGGGAGGATACATCCAGGGCGGCGGGCACTCCCCGATGGGGCCCTGGAAGGGCATGGCTGCTGACAATGCCCTTGAATTTAAGGTCGTAACAGCAGAGGTACGTGGTGCTCTGACTCAATCTCTAAATGCTTACTGACTCGTCAACAAGGGTGGTCACGTCACGGCAAATGAGTACATTAACTCCGACCTCTTCTGGGCACTCAGAGGAGGCGGTGGCGGAACTTTCGGCGTTGTTACCAGTGTCACGCTCCGCACTCACCCGGAAGATCCTGTAATCGTAGCCACCTTGGATGTGGGATTCCCCACAGAACACGATCCGGATAGCTTTTGGGAAGCGGTGGCCACCTTCCATGAGCATCTTCCTTCACTGAACGATGCTGGCGGTTCCGGGTACTACTTTATAACACAGGCCGCCGCGACCCAGGAACCCGATCACACTCCTTCTCTTTCAGCCCCATTTTTTTATACCAATCAGACGGGCGCGGAGAGTGTAAAAAATCTCTACGAACCTCTACTTAACTCTCTCGAAAAAATCGACAATGCCACTGTCAAGCTTGAGACCAGCCAAGCCCCCTCAATCGTTCACGTGCTATTAGCCGACCTTGACGGGGAAGCAGACAGTACAGGAGTTGCATTTGTTTTGGGATCTCGGATGTTTTCCCGCAACTTCTTCGCCGACCCTGATATCAATGGTCCCGCGAGGTTATCAGAGACCATGCGCAGCTTTAGCACTAAATGGGGTGGACAGTTCCAGGGTCATGTTGTTGCTGGCGGCCAGGTCGCCGCAAACAGAGATATTGACAGCGCGGTCAACCCCGCATGGCGCGACGCGTTGTCACATCTAATATTTGGTCGCCAATGGGCAACAGATGGGTCGGTCTCCTTTGAAGAACAGGAAGCTATTATGGCTAATGTCACGGAAGTGGAGGTGCCTTTATTCAAAGCTCTCGACCCTGGTTCCGGGGCGTATATGAATGAGGCGGATCCGAACGAGGCTGATTTCCAGACTTCGTTCTGGGGGAAAGAGAATTATGAGCGCCTTTATCGGATAAAGCAGGAGTGGGATCCTTCTGGTTTGTTTATTAGCCGAAAAGGTGTGGGAAGCGAGGATTGGGATGATACTGGGTTGTGTAGGCTGTGATATATACTTGTAAAGTTGGTTTTTATCATATTAGATCGTAGATGGGGGGAGACAGCAATCGACTCTTCTTTAAACGTTCAAACGGTGAATTGAAGGCCGGATGAGTTGACTGGACCCGGGGCCACTTTAATGTCTACAACTATTTGCATGTCTATTAGAGCATAGATAGATACATATACAAGGCTTATCGAACATTGCTAATATAAATATAAAATATTTTCCAGCTGCCTCACAATTCCCTCCTTTCACTTGCTCGACTAGCCTGTAACAAGCGTCAAGATTTCCTTTCATGTTTAAGGAGCATCGCCATCAGGGTCTCCATCGTTTGCCCGTGAACGTATGTCAATCCATTGAATGGCCTTCGTCCCCCAACGGTCTCCGAGTTCAAAACGGTGGGAAAAGTATTTTCGTCTTGGCAAGAATAATGGTCCATGTCTTTATTCCCATTCTTCAGTCAAACAAAGAAGAAGAATATCCCACTTGCGAGAGCCGTGGTGGGCCAGCCCTGTTCTGGAACGCCATGTTCACTCACCCCGTCACAGCGACCGCTGCCACGAGACAATCCAAGGCACTACTTTGAGCGCTAGCATCAGCTTCACTATACGGGCCAGCCCAGTACACACCGTTGGCGCATCCAGTCTCCACCAGCTCAAGATCATTCTCCCAGATGGACTGAGCATTCGTCTCGATGAAGTCTTTCCACTGATCGGACTGGCGTACTGAGTACAACTTCTGTAGATTCCGCAGGAACACGCCCTTGAACTGCACGCCGTCTCCTGAACAATCCCCGCTGATATCGCACTCATCCACAAGGATTCCATCCTCGTTGAGCAATGGGCTGCCATCCCCGGTAACAGCGTCGGCGATAGCGGCTGCGGAGTCGAGGTACGACGTATTGCCTGTGGCAATGTACAGCTCCGCGAGACCGCCGAGTATAACCCCCTGGTTGTACGAAAATACTGGGTCGCCGTCATTTTCGCAGGTATCAGGGTTTAAACCGTCATTGATGAGGTTATCCGAGTTGATGAGTCCCGAGTTCTGGAACCAATCCCAGCCTTTCAAGGCACCGTCAAGGTAGGTACTATTGTCCGGAGACGCACGATTGGCCAAGGCTGCTCCGAGCTGAATATACAGCTCTAATTGTCTTGTCAACTTCCTGAGGATTCCCCGCATAAAGGGGGTATCGTGAACCTACCGTTTTCAATGGCGAGAGCAGGAGCACCTTCATCCTTGGTCCATGGGACAGCTCCACAGTTTGGCTTGCCGTATGCGGCATCTAGGTCATTCCAGAGTGTGATGGCAACGTCAAGATACTCTTGGATTCCCGTGTTATCGTAGGCGCCGACCCAGGCGAGACCCCACCATGCCTCATCATCGTAAAGCGAGTTAAAAAACCCTTCGCCCTGATCACGCTTATCCAGGCTACCGTCGGCGCGTTTTCTTCTCTTAAAGTGCGGGTTACTCCCAGGCGCGTTGTAATAGGTCGCCTCCCAGATCGAGGAATATCTCTCCTTGGCACCGTCGTCAAGTAGGGCCAGATTGTTGATAGCGGTCAACATGTTAGCCCCAGTCCACCAGGCGACTTCGCCGTCGGCGGTAGGGAATACGCCCGTGTCGGGATTGAACCAGGAGAATAACTGGTCACTGATGTAGTATTATCAGCGGTTTTTCTTGCAAACACAGTTGCGTACATGAAACTGTTCGGGACTGAGTCTCACCCATTACAGCCTGCATTGACAAGGTAGTCGGACGCGTCTCCTCGAGCGAAAGGCAAGGCCAGTAGAGCCAGTAGTATGCCTTTTGGAGCCATGGCCCAAAGTGAAAGCCAGATAATCGAGTCTTGTCGGGGTAAGAAGTTGTCTAAAGGAAGCTCAGGAAGGTGGTCTTACTCGACGTATATAAGTAACAGGGAGACTCTCTACTCCCAGGAGCAAATAGACCAGATACTAGGCGGTTATTGGGATAAACGGTCGTCTATCCCCGTGTTGGACCAGTGGCCCTAGGTTGAGTCCCATGCTGCACCTGTCAGGCTTGGAGTACACCCCTGGCTCCGTACACTTTACACCCATAACCGTTCATGAACCCCGAGGATTGCTGTCTTTTCTCGGACCCATGGAGGATCCGCAGCAATGGGCCGAAAAGGTACTTTGCAGCCATGAAACATCGCCTGGTTATCGGGATCTAGCCGGATACAGATGGACAAGCCCCTTCACCTTAGCTGGGATATCTCAACGTCAGTGCCATGCTTAGATTAGCCCAAACCCAAGACCAAGGTCCTTGTTAGAAGTTTTAAATCAGAGCTCTCAGTTTTCTTCTTGGACTGTGAATATACGATGGTTTGAGACTTGATCCTGGTAACATCAACCTTGCGGCGGCCCCCATCTTTCATCTCCATATGAAGCTCCAGGGATAGGCATGATGATCGATTTTCATGAGTCTCTGACGTTTTCAATCGCTGTTAGACATGGAGCTACAGAGTACGTGTACATGTACGGAGTAGTCTTTGAGTTATCAACCCCAGGTTCGAGGCGACGTGAATGATATAACTAGATTTCCAGTGATCTGCTATCCGAGCAACCACTTCAACCCCTACACAGCCAGGAACAAAAGTCGTTCCAATTGAATCGCAATGCGGGTTGAATAGCTCGACATGCATATCAAGTTCGTCCGGCGGAATACGAACCATCAAGGGAGTCAATTCGGATACGAAGATTTAGCAAATATATCGGCCTACCGTGCCGAGTTTCGATCTTCGGCATTCAACAAGAAAATAACGCGTTAAGACACCGCACCCCGAGTCGGCTGCTCTTTTCCTTCTTGAGAGTGAACAGCAGTATGAGGGTTGCAGTGATGAGTGGCTCTGCTTCATTCCCTGCCTTCGCGGGAGATCATGAATCGTGAGTCCGGGGTGACCGACAATGTTTCCAGAGAACGGGACAACCGAGCAAACAATCAAGACTCGGAGTCTCAACTACCAAAAGTTCAGTGTATCATGAAACTTGTTTCTGCGGGGAAGCAGCGAAATCGGAACCGGCGGGCTATATATTTCTCGCGAAGGGCGAGGAATGAGGATACGAGTAAGGTGAAGAAGAATTGTTGTGTTCGGCCCCTTGTTTCGAAACGCCCTTGCAATTCAAGATGCAGGAACGAAATCACGATCATCGCTGGACTCGGGGCTCGACAAGATTTGGGGGCTAATAATATATCAAGTCTGACGTCGAATCCTTCCCTGCTGTACATCCAAGTAGCATGGGAATTTCAGACCAGAGAAGCACAGCCTGAAGTTCACAGTCTGTGCAACCCCATATCAGACTAGAAGAGAAACACGCAAAGAATGAGTCGTTCCCCCCGCCTCATGGTGATGATCGCTTTGATGAGTTCTTCTAAGCTGCGAAGCATGATTCACTCACTGCCTTCCTCCCGACCATACCCCATCTGGGCTACTTTGATTCCAGCGTTTCAGCGACATGGGCGCTAAATCAAAGGGTCTGTGGTTTCCTGATATTTTAACTATATATATGCATATATGTATAGTCCACCTATCTCCTGCCCTTGCTTAGCATTAGAATCAATATCTTTATCTCGCATCTAGTTCCATCTTGGCAGGCGTCATGTTGTTTCGCCAACTAGAGACCCTTGGACTTTTGACCCTGACGAGCTCTGTCTCGGCAATTCCTCACAGTCCCCGCCAGAATGGGGATGCTTTTCCTGTCCCGAATTATAGCCCTGACCAGGGACGAGCTGATGCCGTGAAGGAAGCCTTCCAATTTGGCTGGGATGGGTACATGAAGCATGCGTTTCCGCACGATTCTCTAAAGCCGGTCGATAACGGTTTCGAAGATGACCGGTAAGAAATTCCACGATGAATGCATGCAGAAGCAACCTAGAACCATTTGGGTCTTATATGTATTTCTTACAACTGATGTAAAATACTGTACAGCAATGGCTGGGGAGCAACTGCGATTGATGCCCTGAGCACCGCCATCATCATGGGCAACCGAGAGGCTGTAAACTCAATCCTAGATCACATTGCCGAAGTTGACTTTAGCTACTCCGCCGAGGACGTTTCCTTCTTCGAGACAAGTATCCGATACCTCGCCGGCATGCTCTCCGGTAAGCAGCACCTCACCCGCAGCCGTTGTTTCGAAGCTTGTTAGGCCCTATGATACTAAGCTATGCAGGTTATGACTTACTTGATGGGCCTGCTAGTGATCTAATCGATGGCGACCAGTCTAAAATTGAGCCAGTCCTCCAACAGGCCAAGGCACTGGGGGATCTTCTGAAGGTGGCCTTCTCCACCCCAAGTGGTCTACCCGTAAATGGCTTGGAGTTCCAGGGAAATGGTACTTCTATCAGGCACGACGACCCACAAAGTGGTGCCGTGGTCATCGACTTGCTGTTGGAGTGGCAACGCCTCAGCGACCTCACTGGTGACCCTGAGTACGGTGAATTGGATAAAAAGGCTGTTGAGTACTTGATAAACGATCCCCAGCCTCCGGAGAACGTGCCCTGGCCTGGTCTCATTGGTACAAACTGGGATCCCAACACAGGGAAGGCCGTCGATGCAGATGGTGGCTGGGTTTCTGGCATGGACAGCCATTATGAGTATCTTATAAAAGCCTACCTCTATAATAAGGAGGACTTCCAGGCCCATAGGGACGCCTGGTCCTTGGCCGCCGACTCTTCCATCGCACACCTCGCGTCTCAGCCCAGTTCAAGGGATGATATTACATTCCTCGCAGCTTACTCGAACCAGACCTTGGATTTCCGCTCCGAACATTGTGGGTTCAGCTTTATTTCTTTCTCCTCCTTCCAGGCTCTTACACACATATGCCATGTAGTCTATGTGCCTCGGAGGAACAGCACTGTTAAATTCAAATATACTAATAAGATTTATCATACAGTGGCCTGTTTCCATGGGGGCAACTTCATCCTGGGCGGCACCACCCTCGGCAACCAGAAGCTTGTGGATTTCGGCCTAAACCTCACCAACGGCTGCCACGAAACGTATATTCAAACCGCAACAGGCCTCGGCCCCGGAGGATGGAACTGGCAAGACGCCAAAACAGGTGAAAATGCACCGCCCGACGAGGAGCTCGACAATTATAACGAGCGCGGCTTCTGGATTACTGGCTCAGACTACGCGCTACGACCCGAGGTGATTGAGTCCTACTACTACGCCTACCGTGTAACCGGTGACACAATGTACCAAGATTGGGCATGGGACGCTTTCGTGAATATCAACTCCACGTGCCGTACTGGCTCCGGCTTTGCGGAACTCCTCGACGTGGACGATCTGGAGGGGGGATTTAACAACCTTCAGGACACATTCTTCTTCGCTGAGGTCTTGAAGTATCTGTACCTGATATTTTCCGAGGAGGCCGATTGGCAGTTCAAGGTGGATCAGACGAATACGTTTGTCTTCAATACTGAGGCCCATCCGATACGCCTGGCTAACGATGGCACTGGTTAAGCTGCTTCGTGGAAATTCGCGACAAGTTCGAAAATTTTGAAGCCGAAACCGGGATTCAAACCCTCTAAGATTGAGGAGATCATTGCGAAAAGACATTGTCTTTTGAAGCATTTTGTCACCTTTATCACTTGGATTGGACACTTCAGGCTTCTAGTCAATACATATCGATATGCATAGAATTTCATTTTTCACTACGCTGTCGATGGTCAATTCTGGGTTGCTTCATCCTATTTACTAGCACTACAACATTAAACCCCTACCCGATGGGGTCAAGTATATACAAGTTGAAACCCCTATTAAACAACATTCTATATACATGGAGATAATAAAACAAGCCCGCCCAAACCCGCAAAACCTAACTCCAACCAATACCAAACTCATGGCTCATATTCAATATCCGTTCCAACACATCGGTTGCAAACGAATAGGTTCGTCGGGTCAATGCGCCTCTTGATCGCAAGCAAGCGTTCATAGTTTTCTCCCCAGAAAACATTCTCCCAGTCGGGTTCGTAGCTGTTATATCGAATAAGTTGTTAGATGTTTGATCTACCAGACGCCCAGGCCCGGAGAACGGGAGTGAGGTAAAATACTTACGGATTAGCTTCATTTATGTAAGTTCCTCCGTCAGGCCCAACTATGTCAGCGAGCCTGTTACTCAGTTCGACGACGAGGTTCCTCCGCTCCTTCTTTACAGCTTCGCTGGCGTCGTCTGGCCAATCGCTGGACAGGCTGAAAACTCCGTGGCTTTCTTTCCAGATGGGGTGTACGGCTGTGTTATCGCGTTCGGCGGGGTTGACTTTACCGACTATTTGAGGGGGGAGTTGTTAGCTTGGTAATAATCGTGAGATAGGGTAGGGATTTATTGTACGTACTGAAGTTGAAACCCGCGCCATTCTCGGGGTAATCCAAGATAAGGTCGACAATCTCATCCGCACGATCGACCAGCACATCCTTTGTGAGAAGTCTCGAAGCATCAATGATATTCGTGGCGATATTCGGGTCCCTCAGGAACATGCGGCAGTAATCAATCCAAGTTGGGAAATTGAAAGAGCCGAGTTGCCCACTAACACCCGGAAGCTCCTTGAGCTCGTAGAAGGGGGCGAAGGCGGTATTGAAGGTCTCATTTGTGCCGTTGGGCTGGATGAAGATGGCGCTGAATCCAGAGGAGAGGTCGCCGTACCCGGTATAGCCTGCCTCTGTGATGCTGGGTATGGTTTGCAGGCCTTTCTCGAGGACGGTGCGGAGAGTCGAAGTCGAGTTGTCTGTGACATTGAATTGTACCATTCCAACTTGAATATGGGTCGGGAGCGGGTGTGTCTTGAATGTCGCTGATGTGACAACCTGTATAGAAATTAATGTTAGAGGAACTGTATGACTCTCAAGGATTTAAGTAGAACCTACACCCCAACTGCTCCCACCTCCTCCACGAATAGCATAGAAGTACTCTGGGTCGCAATAAGAGTTGATAGTAATATGTTCACCGTCCGCATTGACGAGGTTGACTTCGAGTAAATCTGGAGAACGTCAATGCCGGGACATAAGGTACCATATTAGTCGGAATCACTCACTGTCCACAGCCAACCCATAGAAGTGAGCAAACGGGGAATGCCCACCGCCGGTCATATAGCCACCTGCAGCACCTACAGTCTGGGCAGCACCCCCAGTGAAGGTGACACCTTCTTCCGCTGCAGCTTCGTAGATATCTAGCGTGGAATCAAGCCAATTAGTCGGTTAAACGCCGAGTCGGGATGGTAGGACATACCAAGCAGCTGTTCACCCGCCTGTATAGTCACGGCCGGGACACCGGGTGTACTAGTTGGAGCGCCATGGGGAACAAAGCTTTTGAGCCATTCTCTTCCCTTCATATGATGGGTCCAAATGGAAAACGAGCCTTTACCACTTGAACGGCCGAGACTACAAATGGGGGAAGTCAGCCTGAGTCTAGGGATCGAGAAGCTGGACTTTTTAAGAGTTTGACCCCACTTACTGGCTGTGACCGGTGTTCTTGACAACAAGATAGAGATCTTTCTCACTCGCGAATTTCACCGCAGCCTGGATGTCTTCGACATCATGAACATCCACAGAATAGTGAGGAACTATATTGATCCAGTGTTAGAACGTAAGGAAACACATAACTTTGGCTTTTTAAATCTCACCTCGCCCCTGATCGCACGGAGCCGACATAGGAGAATCAATAAAACACTCCTCATCCCCTAACTCCCACAAGATAGCAGAGTATGCTCCCGTCTGGTTCGTCCGCCAAAAACTCGATTCCCAGCCCTGTTCGGCAGCATCACAGAGGCCAGCATCGTATCGCTCTTCATGACAAACAGCCGCAGAGGGGTATGATCGTATGAGATGGCCTGATATCGAGGAGTTAAAAGCGCTCCATGTTTCCTCATCTGGCCAACAGTCGTCGCCAAATGCGCATCGACGGCGAGGTTGTGCCTCTGCTAAAGAGGATATGGCGAGGGAGGAAATAGCTGCTTGGGTGTATGGGATATGCATATTGATGGGGAAGATCTAGAACATAGAAAAAAGCGAGAACGTGATCTATGGAAGAACCATATGCAAGCAGGAGTAATGTTTCATTTATAGGTAACTAGCTAGATGTAATTCAGCATGCGGCTCTGACGTAGATAAATAGATCTGAGAAGAGAACCATCCCCAGGAAAGCTGAACATTATTCAGTTTCAGCTCTGCTCGTCATCATTGTTGCCGACCAGGTTCGTATCGGAACGACTGTGGCAGGAAACGCCGACTCAACGGCGCGGAGCGATCGGCCAAAGGATACGAACGTGCAGCATGGAGTCGCGCCAAGCAGATCGACGCCATCCTCAATCGCGGCAGAGTGCCAAAGTGGTCACTCTTAATTTGACAGACAATGCTCTCATTGCTTGATCGTCTCGAAGTTGAGAAAGTTCAAGCCCGCTCCAGCGGGGAAGGGCGCGTATGGAAGATCTTAGTGGCTCAGTTACGACACCTCATGGCACGCCTGACAGCTCGAGAGGAGGCTGTGCATATCTGGGGGTCGAGACTCGTGGAGCAATACGCATACGACATGTTGGCGTGATGCTGCTCGTTGCGAGAACGATTAAGTTGAGGACGGAGCGACGGAGGAGTTGAAGGCGAATACGACGAGCTGTTAGTCAGCGGATAGCCGAATATCACGTGATATAAAATAACCCCTGAATGCTTCGATGGGGGAAAGACGAGGAAGAGAAAGAAGCATGCAGAGACAAGATCTGAATTATATGCTAGTATAAAGCCATCTGCTCAAACCCATCTTGCATCACCTCTTCTTGTTCCTGTTTAAATTCATTCTTGACTTCCTGAATTAAGTCGTAATTTATGATCTCCCAGCACGAACCTCCCAGAAACTCTTCCTGAGCGTCCCTACTGTTAAATATCCTCTCCTGCACCCCTCTCTCGAAAATAACCCTCCCATAATAAAATTCGCTTCCTCGCGCAAAAGCCCCCTGCCGGTTCTCCCGCACTTGATTCCTCCACTCCATCGCCTTTGTTCGCGATATCTCCCATACCTCAAAGATGTGTGGCCGTCTTGGGATAAAAGGGTGTCGGCACCTGTACGTGAGGTCGTAGAGGAATTCTGTGTAGGGCAGATATTTGTCTCGCTCGGTAGCTGGCTTTCGTTTTATATGATTTAACTCCCCGTCGTCGTATATTGTATCTGTACAGGATGTTATGATTTGGTCGAGGATTATTCCGAGGGAGTATACATCGGACGCGGGGCCGATGTCCCCGCCGTCCTTAGTTCTTCTGGATTCCTATTCGGCAGAGCGAAATAGTCAGTTTCAAAGACTATTAATGAGTTGGTCCCTGAGGTGTGGTGTATGGGGAGAGCTCCAAACACCAAGATAGAGAGCACCGGGGAACGTGGCTTACTGGAGCGGCAAAGTCTTGCGTGCCCTGCGGAAATGCCTTCTTATATGCTCGAACTTCATCGTTCGGAATTGTGTACGCCAACCCTATTGAATGTATTAGAGCAGAATTGCCTAGTAAACGACGGGATGGCACAAACCAAAATCTGCCAGGAGTAATTTCGGATATATTTCATCATTCATCGGACTAGGTCCTAATAAGACTGTACAGGAGGTTAAAACATGCGAGACATTACAATGCCGAAAAAATCGGTTTGACGTATAACTCACTGTTTGCCGGCTTAACATCTTTGTGCACAATCTCCTCCCACTCGGGATCCCTTGTGCTCGTCGGCCGTCCATGAGCGCAGTATAGCAAAGCCGTACTGATCTGGTGAAGTATATGCCAAAGAAAAGGTTCTGGAAGTATGAGCCTTTTGATTCGATACAACGCTTAGTTAGAGTGAACAGGCACTGGCAGAGAGAACCATTCTCAGGAGGGAAAGATATAGAAAAGATGTGTCTCACTGATTCTCAGCATAGTGTTCCCGCAAATTGTGCAAATCCCCAAATTCATGATAATCGTACAGTATTCGGAAACGATACTGTTTGTCCCAGTCACATTCAGCTTCTGAGGGGGGATCGCCCATTTTCACCCAGTCATGGACTTTGATAACGTTCGGGCAGCCGATTGCGTTTAGTCGGCGGGTGAGTTCCCCTTCGGCACAGTAGTCTCCCCAGAAGATTTCGACGAGGGTGTCCTTGAGGGCGAAATAGATGGGATTCTATGGTGCCAGGGGTAGAGTGTGAGCATGGAAACCCGCCAGATAGCGGATTGGGGGGTATTAATTGATCCATACCATAGTCCCGAAGGGATGCCACTCCAAGATATATATCGTCCCGAAAGAGCCACTGCTACCGCGCCGGACAACACGCCATTGCTTATCGGGAGATATCTCCTCAAGCTGGCTTATATCAATATTCTCCAGCGACTTTTTCTTAACATCTCTCAATTGATTCGAGAATCCCTTAGGAAATTTAGCAGGGTCAAAATCGGGGGGGTAATCTCCAGCCGTGAGTTCCTTCGCATAGTAATCTACCACAGCCTTCGGGACGGGTCTCCCGAGGGGATCACAGACAGCGTAGTTCTCGAAGAATCTGTCGAGAAAGCCTTGGGGAATTGGCCGTCGCTTGGCTTTTCGTTTTTTTTTGGTTCGTACCCGTCCGCCAAATGTCCTATTCCGCTGATTGGAGCCGTTCGGGTTGCCTCTCTCTCGGTCTCTGTCTGACAGGCAACCCAATAACCTCGTAACAGGATCCCACCAGATTCTGCTGAACATGATGCCGTATAGCTCAGCGGATAAAGCTTATCGTGTAAATGATATAGAAAGGTGGTGGGTTCTATATGTGCCGCCCCCGGAATAAAGGAACTTCTTTTTCAGAATCCATTATTAGAATGACAGAAAATTTGAAAGCTCCGCAAACGGTAGTATTATATCCAAAATCTGAATAAAAGCAAATAAAGAACGGCCTCGTTGAATATTGTACAGAAACTGAAGGCCATTCTTCAGAATGCGCTAAAGATGCTATTAGCCAGGAAATATGATAACAATTAATTCGAAAGAAAGCTGGCTTGTAAAAAACATAATAGAAGAAATAAATGGAAGACCTGCGTTTTAAAACAAGGTAGAAAATTAGGAAATAAGTTAGATATAACCACACATAAGAATTGAATTCATGGGACCTCAATACCTAGAGCCAACAGAAGCACTTTACTTCGCGCATTTACCACTATACGCTGCATCGTCCTTCTCTTTTCTTCTCTTGGAGGGCCGACTACTACCGCCCTTGGGCCGATACCCCCCGTCCTCGTCTCGTTTTCTTTTACCCCGTGAGGTGCTGGCCCCTGGCCCATTATCCAGATCAAGTAAAATACCATCCTCATCGTACATGTCTTCTTCCTTTCGCATTTGGGCAGCTGATCTCTTCGACGCCCTCGCGTTGCTTGGGCGGCTCGGAGGATTTTCAGCATTAGGTTCGTTATCTTGTACGACCACATGCGGTTTGTGTTTTCGAAGCCAGTTATAAAATGATACCGGATTTTGAAGTGTGACCTCCTTCTCCTTGTCAACGGCTGGTGGTGCGTTACTCTTGGGAAGAGTAGTATCGGCGGAATCTCCAAGTCGAAAGTCTAATGCGTTTAGGTATTCCGCCTCTTCATCTGGGTTCAAGAACCCAAGGGAAGTCTCCATTTCACCAATCGTGGAAAGGTCGTCTCCAGGCTCGGTATGAGGGATCTCCAAGAGTGACGAGAATTGTACTCCTGGTGCGAAAACCTTGCTTTCGCGAACCTCATCCTCAACAGTGCGGTACTCGTCCGGCGATATCTCTCTTGCGGTCAGCCTAGCTTTTGCCTTGTGGAGAGCAGCACGAGCGGAGGCAGGATTGTGTGAGACGGTGGGAGCCTTGGGTTCTGGTTCTTGTAGGGGATCCGATGGGCTGGGGACGTTCAAGTCATATCGTAGGTGTGGTGGTAGATGGAGACTGTCGTTGAAGTCGAGGAGAAGGTCCAATAATTGGCTAGAGACGCCAGAGTGTTAGTATGCCATCTCGGTGACTTGCATATGGGTATGGACGTCCTTACTCGTGTTGCTCCTTCATCTTCTTCGACAATTCATTTATCTTTAAACTCTCCATGCAAAGTGCATTGCTCTCCTTCATTTCTTCATCGAACTTGATCCTCATCTTCGCGTACTTCTTCCTGTTATGGAGGTTAGTGATTGCGCATCTCGGTGGGTACGCGTCTGATGACTTACTTGAATGATTTGTACGTCTGCTTAGGAGCTGTGGCAGCTGGCGCGTCTGGTAGACTCCCATCTACAGACGGCGAGGCAGGCTCATTTGAAGCCATCCCGATCGCGAAAGGGAGGATGAATAGCGGGTATCGAGGGATATGGGAAGTTGCAGAAGTCGTCGAGTTAAGTGATAATGGATCGGGAGATTCTGAAGGTAAGCGGAAGTGTCAAGCCGGAGTCTAAGACATGAATGAATTCAATGCTTGTCGCCGTCTTTCTTTCTTTCTTCTGCTCCAAACGGACTTCTCAATCACCGATCCTGCACTCCAAGGATGAGTCGGTCACCGTAAATTTTTTGATTCCTCCACCACAGCAAAATTGGAGATCTTCGTTCGAAATGAAAATCCGAGATACCAATTGACAGTGCTCAATTGTGACTTTACAATTCGATTCACGGCTTTAAAATTACATATTTCTAAGCGGCTGAGGGGAGCGAAGCTGCGAAGGCAGGAGGTTAACGGAAACTTCACGAATTATCCAGCTACGATCACCGACTCACTCCGCACAACATTCAAGATGCCGGGTCTTCAAGACAAGTCGTCTAAATCGAAGAAGCGGAAGTTAGAGGACAACCCCGAGATTGAAATTGATGTCTCTGCTCCCGAACCACCGTCCAAAAAGGCTCTCCGTAAAGCCAAAAAGTTAGGAACCACAGGCACGGCTGGCGACACACCCACCACGACGAACCAAGACGGAACCTCGAAGGAAACCCAAGCCAAGCCCTCAAAGCAGCGATCTGAGTTTGGAATCTGGATAGGGAATCTCCCGTTTTCAGCTACGAAGGACGACTTGCGCAAATTCTTCACGACACATTGCTCCTGTGGCGAGGATGGCATTCTTCGCGTCCACATGCCAGAAGGCACAAAGCAACGGGGGAAATCGCAAAATAAAGGATTCGCCTATGTGGATTTCAAAACAAATGAGATCAAGGACGAGGCGCTGGCAGCTAGTGAGAAGTTGATCACGGGTCGAAGGGTGCTAATTAAAAGTGCGAATAACTTTGAGGGGAGGCCTGATAAACCTGCGGAAACTACGGAGAATGCGACCTCCGGGAAAGCTCCATCGAAACGAATATTTGTCGGGAACCTTAGCTTTGATGCTACGAAAGAAGCTATTCAAGAGCATTTTGCGCCATGTGGGAATATCGTGAATGTGCATGTCGCTACCTTTGAAGATTCAGGGAAATGCAAGGGTTATTCTTGGGTGGAATTTGAAGAGCTAGAATCCGCCGAAGCTGCGGTGCGGGGATTTGTGAAAGTTCCAGAGGAGGATAGTGAAGAGGAGGATGAGGATGAATCTGGTTCGGAAGCGGGTGACTCCAAACCAAAGAAACAGAAGAAACAGAAGTTTAAGAAGGTCTGGGTTAATCGGATCATGGGTCGACCTTTGAGGATGGAATTCGCAGAGGACGCGACCACTCGATATAAGAAACGTTTTGGCAAGGAAGGGAATGAACAGTCGCAGCCCATTGTTGAGGCCGATCAGGGTGGAGAGCATAGGGCATCGAATGGCCGTGGTTCAGGGGACAGGCAAAGACGACCACAGCGAAGCGCAGAGGAGAGAGAGCCGAGAGAGCCTAGGAAACAGAAACGTGATTATGCGGAATCTCGATATTCCAAGGATACGGTCATGAAGCTGAGTGGCGCCATTGTCGAATCTGAAGGAAAGAAGATCACGTTTGATTGAGCGCTTTGGATCTCACGCAGTTGCGTCTTTCTGCGGATATTGGGCAACGATATGATCAAATACCACTGGACTAGAGAAGCACGGCAAACGCCTGTTATGAACTACCTGATGATTTCCTTTGGAGCTATATATGTATTTGACTGTTATAAATCGTGAAAGAAATCCACCAAGTCATACCGTACACAGTACACACGTATGGCATGCCATTGCTAAGTAAAGACATTGCCGTAAGATCTTTGCTTCATTGACGGATTTGAGATATGCGCTTCGCTTCACTCAATCGCACGAGACTGCATCCTTGTCTTGATCTAGTAGGGGGAAGGGAGGATATTATCATCCTTAGCAGTCACTAAAGTCAAATCCGTTAACAATGCACGAGATGCTATTAATGGCATCTTTATACATTCAATAACAATAACACTCAGAACATAAACAACAGTCCAGTATGCAATCACTGAAGGAAACCCTTTCTCTTTCTCTTCTTCTTCCTTTTCTTCCTCTTCTTTCTCTTCTTCCTCTTGTTCATTCTTTTTTTATATTCAACCGTTGAAGTGGATTCGATCTAGCCTTATTAGTCTCTAGCCGATCCGGACCGATATTGCGGATGATTTTGATAGCGAAACGAGTCAAAAGGCGAAAAGAGAAAGAAAGACAGAAAGAGAGAGAGAGAGAGAGAGAGCGAACAACTTCTTCCCTCTACCACAAAGCTCACGATTTCTGACTTCCTCTTTTTTTTTCTTTTTAGTTCACGTCTCTCTTGTATCACCAGCTCGGAAGTCATCGTTTTTTATTTTCTATTCATTCACGGTTGATCCCGTCTCTTCGTTGAGCCCCGCTACCTTTTTTCACTTCTTCTTAAACAACTTCCTCGCTCCTTCAACTAACGTATTGTTATTGCTTCACCAACCTGTCCAAGCTCGACTGGACGTCAGCCGACTTGCACTACACTTGCATAAGGAGCTCTACATATTAACTAGCCGGCATGGGTCCGCACCGTCGCAACAACATCGTCGCTAGGCGGAGGAGGTTAGAGGATGAAGGCGAGGAGGAAGATGGCTCGATTGGAGGAGACTTGGAGGATGATTCTCTCAGTGAAGGGTCGGTACTTACTGCTCCCGAGGATGATGCTGATGGGGAGGGAAGCGATGTCAGTGAGGGTGAAGGAGAAGCAGCTGTGTCGACGAAGAGGGATAAGCCCGGTGAACAGGTGAATGGGGACAGCAAACATCATCTCCAGGCTGATTCAACCAGGGATCCTGCTTTTGGCGCAAAGATGGCGGATACACAGGCAATGATGAATGGGATGGAGCTATCCGAGCCAGTGGAGGGGTCTGAAGAGATAAATTTTGAGGATATGGGCCCGGAACCCGAAGCTACGGAGAAGGCAGCAACGGAAGTCGAGCAACCCTCGAAGCGGGAAACTTTTGCAGAGAGGAAACGGAGAGAGCATGAGGAATACATCAAGGAACGGAATGAGAACCCTGCCTTCGTACCCACCCGCGGTGGATTTTTCCTCCATGACAAGCGTTCTGAGTCGGGGTCGAATGGATATCGGCAGTTTAATAATAATAAGAAGTCGAGACCGCATGGGCTTATTGTGGATAGCAATACTGGGAGGTTAGTTCCCCGACCAACCCCACGATTGATTGTTGTATGCTCTGTATACTAACCCACCATTTCTATAATAGACGTGCCCAACCGAAATCGGAGCCTAGCTCAGGACAGTGGACACACGATCTCCATGAGACAGTGGCGCGAGACGACCGCCCTCCCCAGAAACCCGCCTCTTACCAGAACAACGGCCCGTTCAATGGCTCAAAACCAGTCCCTACCGCTCCGCGTTCTTCACCGCCAAATCGTTCGTTTTCAAGTACCGTCGTGATTGGGAACGTGCCTGTCATCGTCCATCTACCTGGGATGGTAGATGCAATCCCATACTCTGCCGTTCCGAAGAAACAGCATACCCGTCTGCCGCAGCACAGACCTCCGTTGCGCCGTGATAAGCCAGTCCGTATCTCACTCCCTGGCCAAGCACCGAGATATATCTTCCCCGCGGTGGAAAGATCCTTTATCTTCATCCCTCGAGCTCTCCGTCCAAATCAACAGGGATTCCATCGGGGTAGGGGAAGGGGAGGGTTCTATGTTAGTAGAAGAACCAGTGCTTATGGTGGTAGCACATACTCACCGAGTGTGGCAATGAGTCGTCGCTCTTCTTTCGGAAGGGCGACTTCCCGTGAAGGTGTACACTCACCCGCAGGATCGGTGCTATCACGTCAAATGACAGGCCCTGAAGGTGGTAAACCAGTTGTCCGACTCCCACCTCCTGTACGTCCTCCTGCTGTGGCAGGTCCTGCGCCCTTCCCTCCACCGAATGCTTCCCCCAACACCATGTTCGTTCCCTACAACCCTCAGCAGCCACCCTACCCTCCTCCACAGGATCCTGCCTACCGCGAAAACCGCCCAGCACCTATCCCCATGCACCAGCCTCGTCCCCAGAAGACGGTATCAGTTGCGGATATCGAATCTCCTGCAGGCCTGTCATTCAACCCTCCCCAGCAGCAGCAGGAGCAACCGTTCCACCAGCAAGTACCTCCACCAGCCACCGGTCCCGGGTATGCCCAAGGTGGTCCGACGTACCCTCATGCGCGGCACCCATCTCACCCCAGCCAAGCGTCAGGCACACCCCTTTCTCAGATCCCGGAGCGGGCCATCTACGCACAGCCGTTCCAGCCGTACCCATTCCAGCAGCCTGCTGGGTTCTACCCACCAAACCAGCCTCCTGGGGCTGTATACTACCCAGAGTATCCGGGCTACAATGCTCCTGGACCTGTTCCCCCCGGCCCGGGCTATGCTCCTGCTGGACCTCAACAGGCTCCATATGGCATGGCTGCCCCTGGCCCTGCGCCAACGGCCGAACCATCTGGTACTGTCGCTCACGAATCGAATGGAATGGTGTACTACTACGATTCTTCGCAGCTGTACGGTGGGAACCCTGCCATGCCTCGCCACTCTATGCCGCCTGCTCCACCTCCAGCGGGAGGCGTCGTTGGCATGGGGGGAATGATGACGCCACCTTCAGGATATTACTACCCCCAACCACAGGGAATGTACTACCCTCCACAGTGATCCAGTTCTATCAACCCTACCGCTGGTTACCTCTTCCCATCTATCCGCCATCTCGAGAGTCTCACTCTTTTTACACATTCTCTCAGCACTTATTCTTATCCGGATTATGCCTTGTTTTTCCTTGTTTCTCATTCTTAATCCCATATGTCTTCCTTCCACGTGGCGTACTGCTCTGATCAAGCTTCTCTTGTTAGATTAGGATATCTCTTTATTCTCCCTTTGATGCATTTCAGCGAGTCTCTCTTTCTTCCTCGGGCGAGCTCACTTTTCTCATGGTTTTCATACGGTGTTTGAGTTATCCGGCCAGCATCAACTTTCTCTTCTTTTTTCAAGTTCTCTTCTACGGTTCCCCTTTCCCACTCTAGTCTATTTTTATTAGTATCCTCTTCTATTCTCCTTCTCTATGTTCTTCTTAGCTGTTTTCTATGTTAGCCTACCTAGCGAAGCGTTTATCAACCATTGGTTCAATACCCTCTTCCTCTTACTTATACCCCGTTTTATTCCTCCTTCCTCTCTGCTGCTGCGAACCTTTGTGCAACCTTTTCGGGGTTACTTTATCTACCTCCTGTTACCACCACCACCATCCAACCTCTATATCTATCCTGTATAAGATTCTCTGGGGAGTTAGTTAATCTTGCGATGTCCTCGGTTGCTCTTCTTCCTCTTCCTCTTCACTGTGTTCTACCTACCGGCTACTTTGCTTTTTGATGGGTCATATGCTTGGACCGTTTCAGCTACTATTATTATCATCACTGCTTCTGCGTCGAGCGAGCGAAATTCAGCAAAAAATCCCTTTTAAAAACATCTTTCGCGGCTTCGGAAAAGCGGGTTTGTTATGATATTGATTCATTGATTGCTCTTAGTTAGGCTGTGTGGTTTGTGGTTTTCAATTTATCTACCTTTTATCACATCTATGGAGGGAGTTCTATGTAGCAATGAAAAGAGCTGAAAAAAGTTGATACATCAAGTATGCCATCTTGTAGTTTAAGAGGGTCATTCCTGTCTTCCTGTCCCTGAAGATCTCACCTGCCTTCTCTGATAACTTGATAACTATGCCAAGCCATCGCCAAGAACTGACGTATTTCCAATTAAAGATGCAAACGATGCAAACATTCACATCGAGGATCGTCGTCATAATGAGCAAGTCTAGCCTCTTTTAGGACTAGCGCCACCAAACAGGCAACCAAGTTGACGCTCTCCCCCAAGTTCTTGGCACTTATCAGCAAATGGGCATGTCTCCACGTGATCACTTTCTCCCCGCCTCACCAGTGGCATGGTTAGTCATCCAAAAGCATGATAGATCACATAATCAGGCTGGAACTTCCCGACTTCCAGGCGGTGACTCTCAACCCGTGACTTTCTCTTCTTGCTTCGACTTCTCCTCTTTCTCCCCCTTCACCTCTTCACCTCCTCTCTCTCTTCACTTTGACCTCCTTCGACTTCATCAACAGACTCACTACTTTACCTTCTCTTCATCTACCCTCAGGTCTTTCTTCACAACCTTCTATCTCCCATCCCCATCTCTACCACCCCTCGCTCAACCCATCCTCCACTCACCAACATCTACTCTGGTATCACGTACCACCACTGCTGCCTCCACGAGGCTTGCTATCAGACCAGAGCTCCCACCTCCCACCTACACCTCCATCAACATGGCAGCAACTGCCCCACAGTCAACTCCCGTCGGACCCGACACCCCCATCATCGTCAAGGTTGCCTTCGATGGTGACAATAGGCGTTTCAAGCTTCCTCTCAGAGAGCTAGGCGCCCAGGTCTTCCCTAGCAAGGTACGTAGTAGGATACGCAAGCTCTCGGGTCACACCGGGTTGCAAGGACAAGGTTCCTCATACTGTAGTGACTTTAATATGGTGAATTGATACTGATTACTTCACTCCTTTCGACAGCTTCGACAACTCCTCTCAGTCGCCCCCGGTGTTGACGTCACTTTCGAACGGTACTCTGATAGTGCCGGATCCTACATCCGCCTCGACAGCGAGAACCCAGGCGTCTACAAACAGCTTTACCGTGCCGCAAAGGCAAAGCTCAGACTCCGAATCAAAGCTACCACCAAGCCTGCTGAAGAACCGGTTTCCAACGAGTCCACGTCCACCCCTGCCGTCGAGAAGAAATCCCAAGAGGACAAGATCAATGAGTTGAAATACAACTACCTCGATACCGTTCTAAGGAGGAGTCCTTTACCAGAAGAGGATCCTTTTGTTGTTGGTACTAAGTCTACTCGTGCTCCGGCGCCACTTCCAGATATGTTCCCTCTCAGGGACTCAGGAATGTTTGGTGATAAACTTTTCGGATGCCCCTCGGTCGATGTGCCTCCACCAAACAGTCAGACACTTTCACCAGCGTACAGGGTGTTCACGTTGGGTCAGGATAACCTGAGTCATCCCACGATTGTTGCCTCGCAGCCAGGCGCGGGTCAGCAGTTCTGTATTGACTGCAATAACTGTGATCAATCTATTCCCAATGAGCATTATCACTGCAGTATCTGTGATGGTGGGGACTACGATCTCTGCCAGACGTGTGTCAATAACGGTGCTCTCTGCCGTGGTGAGGGTCATTGGTTGATTAAGAGATTCGTCCAGAATGGAATTGTGACGAATAGCACTACCGAGAGGATTGCGCCAAGGAAAGAAACTGAAGCAAAGGAGACGACTGAGAAGGACGAGAAGGCTGAGGAAAAGGAGATGCCTGCCCCCACTCCGCAGGAAGATCAGAAGGTGGAACCAAAGCAGCCCGAGTTCAAACGGACCTGCAATGCTTGCTTCCTGGGTATGCTTAATTCTATTGCACTTGCTGAGAAGGAATGATACTAACAACATTTTTTAGAACTCGACGAGTCCAAGCTTGTCACTTGCAAGAACTGCCCAGACTACGATCTCTGCATTACCTGCGTTGTTAGAGATGATCATGGTCACCACCCTGGGCATGAATTCGGCCTCATCCAGGAACGTCAGTTCAGTTTGAGGAACATGGTCATGGGTTACTGCCGACCCGGAAGGCGCCATAAACATGCTGCCATCTGCGATGGGTGTGATAAGGTATGTCACCGTTCCCCTCCCTGCCAACCACAAAGACCCGTAACTAATGTAATTGTTTAGACTGTCGTTGGTGTTCGCCACAAGTGCTTGAACTGCCCCGATTGGGATTACTGTGTGGAGTGTGTCAAGGATGCACCAAAGAACCACCCCGGCCACCGATTCGCTCCTATCTACGAGCCCATCGCAGAGGTCTCCCAACGCCGTGAGATCCACTTCGGTATCTTCTGCGATGGTCCTCTCTGCAAGAGTAACCCTAAGTACATCTCTGGCGAGCGCTACAAGTGTGCAGTCTGCCATGACACAGATTTCTGTGCCAACTGCGAGGCAATCCCTAGCAACAGTCATAACCGTACTCACCCTCTTATCAAGTTTAAGACTCCAGTCCGCCACGTCTCCGTTAGCACCTTCGGCGAGAAGGGAACCGGTGAACGTATGGCTGCGATGGGTGACCAGCCCACCACCAAGTCGGCTTCTACGGAGACTGTTCCTTCCGCAAACTCTACCAATGCCGCCACCCAGGTGCAGCGCGAGGCAGTTGAAGACCCCACTTCCAAACTGGAGAGCGAAAAGTTCGCTAAGTCATTGAGGGACGAAGAGTTCGCTAAGTCGATGAAGACTGTCGCCGAGACCCAGAAACTCCAGGCACACTTCGTCCGTGACACGATCCCCGATGGTTCCAGGCTTTCGCCAAACAAGATTGTCTCCCAGACGTGGACTCTCTATAACCCAGGCCCCTTGACTTGGCCAGTTGGAAGCTGTGTCCATTTCGTCGGTGGAGATGCGATGCTAAATGTCGACTTCGACCACCCCTCCGAGGTCGAAGATATTCACAACGCCTCGAGGAGTGATAAACTGGCCTCAGCCGTGCCTCCTTTCTCTTCTGCTGACTTCACTGTCACACTGAAGACTCCTCGCCGCACCGGGAAGACGATCTCCTACTGGCGTCTCAAGTCCCCAGAGGGTGTGCCATTCGGCCACAAGCTCTGGTGTGACATCGACGTCCAGGAAGAAGAAATCCCTGCCACCAGCGATGTCAAGATGAGCTCCGACGAGCCGGAACCTGCGAAAGAAGAAGAGAAGTCCGACCTTAAGGGCAGCGCAATGATCTTCCCCAAACTAGAGAAGGAGTCCCCCGTCTCAAGTACCCATGAAGCTACCGATTCGCCCGCTCACGCGAGTGACCAAGCCATGGATGATGAACAGAGTATCTTGGAAGATGTGGAGACCTTGACTCTAGATGATGAGACCGATGAGGGGTTCTTGACTGATGAGGAGTACGATATCCTCGACGCAAGTGACCAGGAGCCCACCTCCGTTTAGGTTCGTGGATGCACCGACCTTGATGAGGCGGAAAAGTTGAGATCCTTTCGGACTCGGTCTCCAGTTTGTTATGTTCTCTTTTCCCTTGCTCTACTTCTGTCTTTCGCAAGTGAGTCGGAATAGCCTCAGTGTCGTGGCGCTAGAATAAAAACGAGGCATGAGACACGGAAGAACGGGGATCGATGCACACCATCAAGACTAGAAGAACCACGACAGTCCTCGGCTCTCTTCCGCCTCTTCCTCCTCCCCTCCACCCGAGAATACGACTACCAGAGGGAGAAACTGTAAAACCCAAAACATCAAAAAAAACTTCGACGAAATGTTGCTTTCCCTTTATCTACTCTGTGTCTTCTGCTCTCTCCTCTCTGGGTATCCAACACTCTACACTCACTCTCCTTCTCCTTTGCACCAGTAATGAAAGCCAGCTTTTTGAAAATCTTATCGGGCGACCAAGTCAATCAATGGGAGGCGAAGGGAAGGAGTTCAACAACAGCAAATCAATGATGTCTATCTGTACCCGCCTATGTTGTGTTTTTTTACTTTGATCTTTTCTCTCTTTTTTTCCTTTCTAGTTTGGATACATAGTTTTACCTCGCTCTCTCAATGCATAATGTCAAGTTAAAGGAAGTCGGGCTTTCAGTTTCAGAAATGTAGTGTGTAGACGGACGTGGTTGCCCTCGGTGCGTGTAAAGCTGGAGATAAAACGGATAATAATATTTCCGTTGCTCTTGTAAGTTTGTTGCATTTGCACCGTTTGATTTGTTTGTCCAAATTTCGATATCAAAAAATCCGATACGAAAAGTTCAGCAACAGGAGACGGCGACACCATATTCAGCCGACACACCCATTCAGACACTCTTAGCGCTCCTTCGCATAGGCAACTGAACGCATGCGGCGATGATATCCACCGCTATCCGTGGCCGCTGTGCCGCATTCCCCTTCCGCCAGCCCGCGACCTTAATCATATCCCCAGCAGCACCGCGGCAGCTCCGGACTCCGAAATATGTCCTCCCTACCCTCTCCTCCTCCTTCTCAACCGCCACAAGAAGACCATACAAGCAATTGATACTGGCGTCTTCCCGGTTCTCACAATTACCCACCAACCCCCTCACTCGCACACGCCTCTACTCATCCTCCTCCTCCTCCGCCCAAGCCTCCAACTCCAAGCGCGACAAGAAATACAACAATAACAACAACACATCCCTAGCAGCAACCCAAGCCATAAACCCCCCCTCCACCACCCGCCCCGCAGATCTCGACCTCCCCACCCCAAAACCAACCCCCGACCTCGCGTCTAAATTCAAATACTACATCTCCATCGGCCGCGCGTACTTGACCTTCTATAAAACCGGATTGAAGAACGTGTATTACAATTACCGCTCCTCGTTACCTTTGAGGAGGGAGTTGGGGTTACCGGCTTACATACCTACTTCCCCAGAGTTTACTATTACCGGCGGGGAGAAGACGACGAAAGCGCTAGCCCGTCTTCCTCGCAGTGATTTCCAGCTCCTGTGTAGGAGTGCGTATGATGTGAGGAGGATGGTGCCGTTTACGTTTATTCTGCTGATTTGTGGGGAACTTACGCCCTTTGTGGTGCTGGCGCTCGGGAACGCGATTTGTCCGCTTACGTGTCGGGTTCCGAGGCAGTTGGAGAAGGAGAGGGGGAAGAGGATTAGGAGGTTGGAGGTGGTTAGGATGGGGGTTGGGAGGGTTGGGATCGGGGGCGGGAGCGGGAGGGGGGCGGAGTTGGAGGATTTGGAGATGTTGATGCGGTTTGCGAATCCGAGGAAGGTGGGGGAGATGGGGGATGGGGATGTGGTGAGGGCGGCTGCGGTGTTTGATCTTTCGCCGGGGTTTTTGCCGGAGAGTGTCGTTGGGGGACCGGTTTTGGGCGGGGTGTATAGGGAGAAGGTTAGGCGGTGGGGAGAGTATTTGGTGGTTGATGATCGGTTGATTTTTAAGGGGGGTGGGGTGGAGAGGTTGAGTAAGGAGGAGGTGAGGATTGCGGTTGGGGAGAGGGGTGGGGTTGGGGTTGGGGTTGGGTTGGAGGGGGAGAGGGAGGTTGCGGCGCAGAGGGAGTGGTTGAAGAGGTGGATTGAGGGGAGGTTGAAGAAGGGGTTGTTTGCTGGTGCTGGAGGAGGAGGAAAGAAAGATTAGATGAGATGTGTTTGTTTGAGGTGAAATGTATTTGTATATGTAGAATTATTTTGATATAGATAGATAGGAGAGGTAGAATATCTCTCCCCACCCCCTTTGCCTCCTTAATATTATACACAATAGAACGCTCAAAATAAAGCAAATGCCCAATGCTATGTTACCTCTAGTTAAACCACGAACCGTACACAACCTTATCACGCGCCAGCTCTAAATCTTCGTAATTAGCACCAAGTGCAGGACCGAGTATAGGTTTCGATAAGTTCTCCTCCTTCTTCTTCCCCTCCGCATCTGTAGCGACATTCCCATTCCCATTCTCACCCTCAACCTCAAGCCTCGTGTCCCACTTCTTAACCTCCCGCTCCAACCCCTCCAGTACATCTGAGAACGTATTCCGAATTTCTAGCGTCATAACACAAGTCCTGCCAAGGTCATTGGTGTAATCTGCAGGATCCTGGATACAGATGCGTCCGCCTTTGACGGGGGTTTTCAGGGCCATTTTGGTGATTAGTCGTTTGCCGCGGATGTGGGCTTCTTCGTTTGGGTCGTAGATGTCCATCTCTTCCTCTTCTTCTTCTGTGAGATTGATGGTTGTGGAGGAGGTGGTGGTGGCGGGTTTAGTGTTCAGGGCGTCTTTCTTCTTGAAGAATCCGGGTGGTTCGACTGCCACGCCCTTCCTGCGGAAGTCGATGTGAGAATAGAGTCGTAGCACGTGTAAGAGTTGCTTCCCAACGTCATCGCGGCGATGGTACATCCCATCACCCATTTTTAGAGCCGCGACAATCATCATGGTGAGTCCGTAGGTGCCGATGCATTGGTTAACCCCGCCGAAGAGGCCGCGGGTTTCCAGCGCCATTCGTATCACGGCGTATATGGCTCTGAGGGTCGGGAATTCGACTTGGTAGTTCTTCACGTATTGATAGGAAGAGGGTATACCTCGTCCTTCATCGCCGCATTGGAATTGTATATCTAGCCCCGTCCGGCCGTGGACTGCTGCTACGATCGGGACGCGGGCTCGCGTGGCTACGATGTGTCTGAATTCTCCTGACTCGGCGAGAACGTGCTCGACTTTTTTGAGGCAGCGGAGTTTGGATCGTAGGGCTTTGGGTCTTGATGGGCTGGGACCACGGCCACCGTCTGAGGGCCTCGCTGGGTCTTTGATGGGGATGAAGAGGTCGATGTCGGAGTGGGTTAGGGACATGCCGGTACTCCGGGATCCGATGCATATCGGACGGGATATCCGGAGGTTCTTGGCGATTAGATCCGCGGTATTTGATATCACCTGGTCGCATACTTCCGTTTCCTGCGTGCTCGGGATCATGAACTTTTCGAAAGCTTCGATCTCAGCATTAAGTCGGGAGAGACCGTCTTGCGATTGTTCCTGCTCGGGGAGATGTTCCAGCCATGGGTACTGTGCCGTTTGTCCCTTGCCAACCTCCCAGCTTATGTCTTCCCGTTTCGCCCATGGAGTAGACCGTATTTTGGCATCTGGGTCGAAGGGGTGTTTGTCTTTCTGGCGTCGCTTAGGCCGTTCCTTTCCCTTGGGTTGTTTCTTTCCTCTGCGCCCTGGGTGTTCTGCTCGGCGAGATTTGTGTACGATTTGCCTCCTTATCACCGGTTCCTGCGCTTCAGTTGTTGAAGCAGGGTGGTCTGATAGGGGAGATTCGTCCCCGACTTGCCGGGGCTCCTCAGTAGGCGTGATGCTTGTATCCAGTTTCGCATCCTTCGAAGTATACGACGCTTCGGGTCGGAACACTACGGGAGAGTCCCCGTCATAGTCAACTCTACGAATCAGTGATTGTCGGTTCAGAGTTCGATGGAGCTGGAGGGTCTCTTTAAGGCTGTCTGGGACAATGTCTCTGCGTTTCTTAGATTTCCCGGGAGAAGAGTAATAGCGTCGGCGGGCTGGTCGAATACCATCTCTACTATGCGCATGCAACCACCCGCCGACACCCTCCCCAATGCCCCGCGACGAGGTCGAAAGTGTAGGAGTCCGGGTTAGGACAAAGCCATTATGGAGAAGGCATCGAGGACACAAAGCGTGCGGAGTCGCCTGCCCCAAATAGGACATCCAAATAGCTAGACAGTCACCGCTAGAGTGTTAGAAAGAGGTTCAACGTCGTCAATTGAGATATCTCCAGCTTCTTTATCTTCTTTATCTTCTTCGTCTTTTGATATCAAAAAGTTGAAATCTTTGAAGCTTCACGATCCGCTGACATAAACAATCACATGATTACATCTGCCCTGCATGTGTCAAAACCACGTGACTGACCCTTTTCGGATTCGTTTTTTCTCTTTTCGGCAATTTTCAACTTCATCTTCTTTCTTTTCGTCGTTTTTCTTTCTTCGATTGAGAAATTGACAGAGATTCTCTATCAGTTTCACGGTATATAAACGTCGACGAGGTTCTTGTCGTGGGCATTGAACTTCTTCTGCACCATATCAACCTCTTCACATCCTCGTATCGTATCAGTGACGTCGAGACCCAACTAATAGTGGGCACGCGAGTCTATCCGATCTTTGGCTTCGGGCAGTTTCAAAGATCCTGCCAGCACCCGACGTTCAACCGGAAAAGCTTCGCAATCATGTCGACTTGCTAAAGGATAGCGGGATATCTTTCGTGAGAAATTTATTAGAACGATAGACTACAGAAGCTTCTTCGGAACCTGCTTTTATCAATATCACAAGCGAAATCTCCGAGGAACAAAAAAAGAAAAAAGAACGAAAAAAAAGGGTCCAGGAATTCGCTCAACCCCCCGCCAACCCTGCCTCTCGTTCGTTTATCATATCGGCCCCTTATCTTGACCCGTCAGCGCTATCTTAACGACCCCCCGCGCGTCGGAGTTTCATGCTTGCTGTGTGTGCAGTTATCTCGTCACCTGCATTACGCTAAATACCTGCTGCTGGCCCTGGTTCTCGGACGTCTCACTCGCTTCTGAATCTCAGCGAACCATCCCCGAACGGGGTAGGACAGGCAATTGGCGCGTGATTCTGTTCTTCGTACAGTGTCTGTGGCTTTCACTCCATATCTTATGAGTTCCTCTCCTCCTGCGGGAGGGCCTCCGGCTCCTGAAGAATCTCACCCGATTGTCCAGTCCTCCGAGAAACCCACGCTCGCGGGTTTACGGGTTCAAAGCTCAAGCTTGGACGCAGCGAATGATCGATCCATCCTGGCCACGCCAAGCTGGGACCCTAAACCTCCCTCCACAATCCCAATTCCGACCGAAGAGCCCGTACCGTTATCCGGGAACAATGACAGTGCCACCAACAAGCCTGTCACGAATGAGCCGCAGACTCCTGCAGCCGTCGCGAATGGCGCCAGGTCGGGGGAAGAACTCTTACGTCGTTTAAGCTTGGTGGATACAACCCCTCCGAAAGCTCCAGAGGTTATCCCGCAAGAAGCTCATCCAGGCCTACACTTGACCGGACGGGTCATCAGTGCCACTTTCTGCATCCCCTATAAGCTGGGCTTTCGTCCGAATGCCGATGATCCATGGGTATGTTATTACGTGCACCACTAGATCCTCTACATACGTACATCGAAGTACATCAATTTCTAACTAACTGTGTTATAGGAACTTAACCCTCGTCGGGGAACCTCTGCTCTCTTTGATTCCTTTTCTAATCTCGCATCTCCCAAGACGCCATGGTCTCATACCCTTGTTGGATGGACCGGTGAGGTGGAAAAGATTGAAGATGTCCAACCTATCCCTCCTCGAAATCCGAAATCTGTAAATGGCTATCCGCCAGGGCCTCCCTCTCTGCCCTTGAATAAGGCCTCTGCGCCAGCAGCTGTTGGTATTTCACAGAAGCCTACTCCTACTACAACCATTTCCACTGAGGGAATACACCTGACAAAAGGGGATCGAGAGCGCCTAAAGCACTCATTACGTTCCGGCAGATATGGTTCGGTATTACCCGTTTGGTTGACAGATGAACAGGAGAGCACAGATGGCAGTTTCTACCTTCGGGATCAAGGGAGATGGCGCTGTTACCCGGAGCGTGAATTATACCCCCTACTCCACTACAAACAGCGTGCGCCAACCGATGGCAGATCCGAACGGAAGTGGTGGGCGGATTACCAGCGGCTCAACGAACTATTCGCAGACCGAATTCTGGAAACATATTCTCCAGGCGACATTGTCTGGATCCATGACTATCATCTTTTCCTGCTGCCAAGCATTCTCCGACAAAAAGTCCCCAATATATACATTGGTTTCTTCTTGCATTCGCCATTCCCGAGCAGCGAGTTTATGCGTTGCCTTTCGAAGAGGAAGGATATCCTTACCGGTGTGCTAGGTGCGAATATGATCGGCTTCCAATCATTCTCGTATTCGAGACACTTTTCCTCCTGCTGTACGCGGATATTGGGATTTGACTCGAACTCAGCTGGAGTTGACGCTTACGGTGCCCATGTGGCTGTGGACGTTTTCCCAATCGGTATTGACGCCTCCGCTGTGCAAAAGGCCGCATACGAGGAAAGCGATGTTGAGGATACCATCAAAGGAATCCGCAATCTATACGCGGGAAAGAAAATCATAGTTGGGCGAGACCGACTGGATTCTGTCCGGGGAGTTGCTCAGAAGTTGATGGCTTTCGAGCTCTTCCTTGAGCGCCACCCCGAATGGCGAGAAAAAGTTGTCCTCATTCAAGTCACCACGCCCACTAGCGTAGAAGAGACAAAGGAAGATTCGGAAGCCAAGATTGCAAGCCAGATATCGAATCTCGTTGCAACGATAAACGGCCGATATGGGTCGTTAAGCTTCTCTCCAGTCCAATATTACCCCCAATACCTCTCACGCCGAGAGTATTTTGCACTTCTGCGGGTTGCCGACGTCGGCCTGATCACTAGCGTTCGCGACGGTATGAATACGACGAGTTTAGAGTATATTGCCTGCCAACGATCAAATCAAGGGCCTCTAATCCTATCTGAGTTTTCCGGGACTGCAGGGAGTCTCAGCAGCGCCATTCATATTAATCCATGGGATCTGGGCGGCGTTGCAACAGCCATCAATGATGCGCTCACAATGTCACCCGCAGAAAAGATGGCTCAACATGTGAAACTCTACAAGCATGTTACATCCCACACAGTATCAGCCTGGTCCAAACAATTCTTGAACCGCCTCCTCACCAACTTGTCATCGTTCGACCAGTCCATAGCCACCCCAGCTTTAGACAAAGTCAAGCTACTCACACAATATCGGAAAGCACGTACGCGTCTTTTCATGTTTGACTATGATGGGACTCTCACGTCCATCGTGAAGGATCCACAAGCTGCTATCCCCTCAGACCGAGTTCTGCGCACAATAAAGACCCTGGCTGCCGATCCGAAAAATTCTGTTTGGATTATCAGCGGACGTGATCAGGTGTTTCTGGATGAATGGATGGGCCACATATCCGAACTGGGTTTAAGTTCAGAGCATGGTTGCTTCATCCGTAAGCCGAGGAGTGACGACTGGGAAAATCTCACGGAGAAGGCCGATATGGGATGGCAGAAAGAGGTCATGGAGATCTTCCAGCATTACACGGAAAGGACACAGGGGTCATTCATCGAGCGCAAGCGTGTCGCATTGACATGGCACTATCGGCGTGCGGATCCGGAATACGGTGCATATCAAGCCAAGCAGTGTCGGAAGGATCTCGAGAGTACGGTTGGCAGAGCGTGGGACGTGGAAGTCATGGCTGGAAAGGCCAATTTGGAAGTGCGGCCCACTTTCGTCAATAAAGGGTTCATTGCTTCACGCTTGGTAGAGGAGTATAGTACAGGGACGGGGCAACCGCCAGAATTAGTGCTCTGTATGGGTGACGATTTCACAGATGAAGGTAAGAGCTTCCCCACACATCTACCCCCACCCTTAAACAGAATCTCATCTCAATCATAACTTACTGTTCCATAGACATGTTCCGGGCCCTCCGCAATTGCACTGTGCCAAGTGACCGTATATTTTCCGTGACCGTGGGCGCGAGCTCGAAACTGACGTTGGCTGGCTGGCATCTTCTAGAACCGTCGGATGTCATCGCCACAATTGCCCTGCTCAGCAGCAAAACGAACATAAACGACGTCCATTAAATGAAACGCGTGATGCATTGCCAAGTTATAATACAAATCCGCGCCACCCTCTCCATTTCTTTCTCCTTTTCTCTCCTTCTCGCACCAGCGGAGCGGGCAAATAATATGTTTGTTTTACTTCTTCATATAGACCCCTGTTTTGCGATCTACTATCCACCCCCAAACTCTTCATACACGAAACAAGCGCCAAGATCTCCAAGTCATCCGATCTCCTCAATCAATGCCCCCGTCTATTTTTTTTCCCTTTCCTTGTTTTAATCCCAGATCCTTCCCTTCCCGTTTCCTCTTATCCTTTGGTGCATGCACGCATGATGAGACACAGTTTTTAGACGATTTTTCTTCATATATATAAATATCTCAGAGAACATCATTTTTTCCCGGGAACCGAAAAAAGTACAAGGGTGGTTATTGTCGTTTATATCTCGTACTACTAAGATATGCTGGGGTTATTGAATACATACATAGGTTTAAATTCTAGTTGCATTGGACTGACTACTGCGACGACACAGAAACAGGGAAGGTGGTTCAAGACTGAGTCAAGCGAAAAGAGAAAAAAAACGGCCTTCAGGCGAGGGGATCCCCTAAGAACGAACGCCCTGCGCCTGGGGGTGGCTATAACCACCACTAGATAGTGAAGCGACGAAGGGTTCGATTCCCTGTCTCCGGCCCTGGGGGTTCTCTACACTAATAGGCTTGGGCTATCCCAAGGCCCTAGAAAAAAAAACCAAGCCGGACTACTACGACGGTAACTCCTGATGTCAGTGAGACTATAGTCTATGGCCTTCGGAACATAGTTTGGATACATCCATCCGTCTTTTGATCCAATTCTGTCTCTTAACCCTCTTTGCAAAAGTTCTAAGCGTCTCAGGACGTAAAAATCATACATAGTCAAAATATCGTTCAAGAAATCATAAACCAGCATATAATGCACCAGGCGTCGGCGTGACGACCTCCTCACTCGAAAGACAGCAATGGCCCACCTCAGATGCCGAGTCCGAGTCGACGACGCGGGGAACCGCCCCCCATTTCACCGGTAGGTACGCGGCATCGGGGTTTTTGTCCGGCGCATGACACGCGGCACTGATCGCAGCGCTGCAGTTCGCCGCCAGCGGAATTCCGGGGGGGTATTTCCGCATCCCGATAACGATGCACACAACGACCATGATGACCCCCACCAGGAGACTAAATAAGATCGGGATACAGGAGTACCCGGCCGTGACGGCCTTGTCAGTACTTATGGTTTCGGGTTTGTGATTGCTATCATATAGGTCTATTGCGACGAGGAAAAGGGATTGGGAAATTAACCAATGCATCAGTCCAGAGGTCGCCATGAGTGGGAGGGAGTATCTGTAAGGGATCTGGAGGTAGTAGGTGGATCTCTGTTTTCCTCGTGGGTAAGTTGTCCGCAGGCCGTTTCGTTCGGTGCTGTAACGTACCCACTCGCGGGACAGAAGCATGCAGGTGTATAGTCCATTGTACGTGATGTAAATAAATGAAAGGACAAGCTGTGGTGAATTGGCCAGAAAGACATAGCCGAGAGCTTTGTCTTGATGGCTAAGAGTCCCGCCTTCCCCTATCCTGAGCAGGGAATTTACGTCCACGTCTCCAAAACCCAAGGCCCAGAGGCTCGTCAGACTTGTGTCTACTCCATAGGTTTTTAGAGATCCTATGCCAACCCCGAGCAAAGCCAGTACAACGATCAAAGTCACAAGGCAACCTAGCATGCAAACAACCCAGCGTCCGACACTGGCTGCACTCGCCCACTTCCTCGGTCGCGAAACCCATTTGTGAGGTTTCCGTTCCCAGACCTTTAAACCCAAATAATTAAGTCGCAAGTCATCTCTAGAGAGAAGACAATTGCCTTTGGTTGTTGGATCCGGATCTGTAAGGAACGAGGCAGCTGCATCTCCGATGGTGGCCAGTGGATCCTCTAAAAGCATAAAAAGAGTAAGCACCATTACCACAGCCTTGACCGCATTACAGGCTATCACAACGGTCATTATGCTCGGAAAGAACTGGAGTCTGCATTCTTCATTGAAAGTCTCGCTCAGGCACCATTTTACGGAGTTGTCCCCGATCATCCACGGCTGCCCTTTCTCAACCTGTTGAAGAATGCCATCCACGTCGCAAGCTGGTATTTGGCGATCTTCATAATGGTCGCATATCCAATATAGAGGGTCCATGGGGACTTGCCTCTCCTTAATTGGGTAAGATTTTTTTGGAGCGAATTCATTCGTGGTACCATCGGTAACGATGAACAGGTTTCCTCTCTTGCTGAGCAGGGCGTTTCGATATTCTTTGATACAGGCCTCGGGGCTCTCAAGAACCTCTAGCGTACTGTTTCCCGCTCGGATGCGTTCTCGCATGTGCATGAAGTCTTCCTTGCCCTGTTCCGTTGCAGAACTAAAATCAACGAACTGGATATTCGTCCCATTGAGTTGCGCATCCTGGGCAAACTTTTGCGTGACCACAGCCCTCCAGTATGAGTTACCACTAGTAACTGAGAATACTGCTGAGTTGAATCTATGTTTTTAGTTAGGCTTAATCAATAACCCAACTCTACTGAAAAGGGGTCGGCCCGGGGAGTGCGATGAACCGACGAGCAGTGGCGTATATGGGCATTCATGACACTTACAGAAGATGTAATGGCAAGGAGCTGAGACCAAGTAATAGCCAAAGGGAAACTCGACGCCTACTAACCCTGGAAAGATTTCTCACGCTTGGGATACCAATATCGACCCAGTCCTCTTTGCGATGCGCATTATCAACCTCCGCTCTTGTTGGGGCAACAAGACATTGCATTGTGTAGTTGCTGGCACCTAATAGGAGGGTGCTGATAACGTTGATCCCCAGGTGAGACCATCTGCTCCAGGATTTTGATTTCGCGCAGTCGTTTTCTATCAAAACGTGGTATCCGTCCTGTAGCCTTTTCTTACTCCCCCAAATGGTGACGCCAATGTTCACCAAGAGCATCACGACAGTCAACAATATACATAGAGCAACTGTCATGCGCCATCCAGAGCAGTTCTTTCCCCACCAGATCTTTTGGACTGGACGTAGGATCCATCCAAACACCCCCGTGGGTCGGGGTATGGCTCCACCTTCGCTCTGATAATCTTTGCTATCCAGAAAACCGCGGCTATTCCTTTTCTCGGCATCGTCACTTAGTCTTCAAGAGTTAGTAAAATATAATCGCGCGTAGGAAGCCGAGAAACACACTCTTCAGTCCTGACATTAGAGGTTTCTATAAGTTCGTAGACGGGCGAGCCTCGTCGGTTCAACAGCGGTGCTCTGCCGAGCGAATTATCCTCCGCGGAGGTACGATTCGAGGTGATAAACAAGGCATTATCTCCGCCAGGTAGCTGGTCATCCGGGCTAAGTGCACTGTACTGATTGTTCCTGGTGGGCATGTTGAGTGAACCGTGTGTCGAGAGAATCGCCCTGCTCTGGCAAGTGAGGGAAGCAGGCTCAATCTTTGAGAATGAAATAATGCAATTCAAACATGCTACTCTGAGGGTGAAATATATTAAAGCCTTGTCGATTGTTGAGCCAGCAAGAGGCCCAGCCGAGCCGCTCAGGCCATGCATGGCCTTCAATAGCTGTTACCAACCTATCATGGAAAAGTAACATCTGCTCGTCACCAATTTGAGTCCTTGGCACAAATTAGCGCAAGCTCAGTTGCTTGTTGTGAGAAAAGGCCAGGCCGTCGCCTCGTAGCCTTGCTCGTAGCCTCGTAATCTCGTAACCTCGTAATCTCGTAGCCTCGTCACCTCGTCGCCTCGAACGCCGGGTTCAGGGTGGGCTCGTGCTCTCCCCAACAAGGCTGAGAATTTCCCACATTATGTATTTCGGCTCACCAGCCAGGAACTCGGGGAAATTGAGAAACTCAATTCCTTGAAGCGTGGCCACGCCACTCTTGATAACTGGTACCTGCGTGACTGCTAAAGGGGTCTGGGTTGAAGATGTGGAAGTTGGAACATGTTCTCTTCAGCATGCTCAGCCACTTTAATTTGGCGAATTCAAATTCCTTGCAGAGAGTCTGAGACAAAACAGTTCGTACTCATAAACCCGTCAACTATTTTGAGAGTGTCCTTCGCACTCAACAAAACAACTAATAAGCATTGACTTTTTTCTTCAATTCTTCTCACGAAGTTGCATACAACTGGCGAATTTTTTTTTCTCAGACTCTTCGTGAGAGATTCATACCACTTCTCGGTTTCCTTCAGTTGTGTCAATCTGAGCAAAGTGGCTGAGGAACTGAGATAAGGAACATGTCCACGCAAGCTTGAAAGCTCGATCACATGACTCGCTCGCTACTTCGACCAAGTCGACAGCCATGAGTATCATTATTCCTCGGCGAGATTGTCTCTTCTCTTGATGAGTACTCGCCGGGGGTGTTGACAGCCAGATATGTGTATGATTTGCTATGTTAACTCATGGGTGGTAGTTACGATCCAAGTTACGCTGCTATTTAGTAGGTAGTTACGAACTTTATATATATATATATTCTTTTTGAAATATCACGGATATGCGGGTAAATTATCGACAGAAATTTCTATACTTTTAGATCCGACCCTTGCAAGTGTTCAACGTCTCCTGTATGCTTGCGCCAGTCCCCAGCCCAGTGGCGCTCGGTCACCCGAATTATCTGAGAGAAGTGTAAATATCGTAGTCAATAGCCAGAAAGATTTGTGAGACAGAGAGCAATGTTTACCTTGAATAGTAAGTATCCTCCCTCAGCCGACGTATCAGCTTGGGAAAAGTTGCTTAACTTAGTATTTTTCCGTCGTCATCTTCCCAAAATACCCAAGCTCCAGCGACCACCAGCTTGATACCTGCAACCAGCCATAGACAGGCGTAAATGTCTCCCGTACCCTTTGTGATCCAACCTCCAGCAATCGCGCCGACCAGCGTAAGAGTGAATGCAATTACCCGTCTATCACGCTTGATATTCTTTGCTAGGAACAACTTTGGGTCCGACATCAGATCACATAAGAGACTGGTGATCACTACGGTTGGAATCTCGTTGTACCCCAGAGCCCGACTGGCGACAATCTGTCCAGCAGACTGAAAGCTCAGGAGGACAATTGGCGCCTCCTGAGTCCATTGCGTTTCGGATACTTGCGGCTGGAATGTGATTCCGGCAATGACGCCGCTCTGGACTAGACTGGCGGTGATGATCAACATGATCGATTGGAGGAGGAAGGAGAAAATTAGGGTTCCTCTTCGTTTGGGCCCGAGGGCGCTATTGAGACGAGCGAAGAAGAACGAGCCGATTATGAAGCTTCCAATCGAGGTGAGAGAGCGGGCCCAACCATATGGTCGGGGGTTTTGGTTCGAAGCTCCAAGACCGACGAATATGGTGTTTCCTGGACTTTCCTTTTAGGGGGGAACGCCGAAGAATGTGTGCAGGCAGGGCACATACCGGTTTGCATGGACACGAAGGTGTTGTAGGCTAGAACTTTTAGCTACTTGATAAGGTATCTGGAGGGTTGGTAGCACTCACCATTGTAGATGGTGCTATCCGCCAAGCCCGAACAAAGGCAGCAGGAAAACAGCAGTAGATCCGCGTACTTCGGGTTCACATCTGCTGTCATCAGACTCCACCAGCTTCGTTCTTTCATTTCATGCTTCATTGGCAGCGGAACGGGAGCGAAAGCTCTCCCTAGGTAACGCAAACAAAAAAACCAGTTCGAGGGAAAGAATTTCAGTTAACTTGTGATCCTGAGTGAACACAAGAGCCGTCTTTGAAGCAGATGACGATCCGTGTCCGATCCCTATATGTCGCACGGAAAGTTGAGCCAAGCCTCCGAATACTATGCTGCGTGAAGCCAGGTAAATTGATGACCGTGGCGATACCCTCCTCCCCATCCTCGGACTTCTGCCACAATGGTCACCCGGTGAACCAATTTACTTGAATACTATCCTTCGCGTAAAAGATCTTATCTTTGAGATAACATCCACCCGAAACGAACCGAATCCCCGGCGGGAGGAAAGGGCTCCCATTGGCGCCGAGAAATAGGCTCACCCGCCAAGCCGCTTGGCGTTGCGCAAGCCAAGAGACGCTCCCGATGGCGACATGCAACGCGATTGGGTGGGGAAAAGTGTCTCTCTTTCCCGAACCTGATCTGGCTCAAGTGACCCCCATGGGCCAGGGAGTAATCCCCAGGGGTTCTTCCAGTGTGTATCTATTCTTGGCATCATCTCATTCTCTCCCTTTCTGGCGATTATCCCTCCCTCTCCGTCACTGTCAGCTTATCATTTTCCCGAGCGGCGGAGGTTGGAGGGAGAAAATTTGAGGCTTGGTGGTTGAGGTGAGTCCCAGGAGCCGCACATCTAAAATGGAATAGGAATTTAAAGCAATGTTTGTACAACCCTGTAGCTTCGTAAAGTGCCCATCTCGACCAGTGCCTACGTTGCACTCAATCGCCGACCCCTTCATGCTCTCGATCTGGAAGTCCCGAGTTACGTTCCGAGTTCGGCTGGGCATTTCGCAAAATATAACTGATGCGACGACAGCTCTTGGTAAAAAAAAAGAAAACAGAGTAAAACATCCTGCTTGAAGACTTGCAGAGTTGGGAGACACCATACATCAGCCTGTCATATCCCTACATAGTACTTCCACGAGTAATACCCCCAGCTTCGTGACCATGGCAGCCATGAGTCGTAGAATAGGCGAGACTGGTTTCAAGCTGTTGGTAGGGATGAAACTGCTGCATATGATGCAAAGCTCCCTGTGGCAGCGGCACATCTTACCATGAAGAGGATTTTGGATACTGGAGCGTGCACATCCGTGGGGTAAGCTATGGGTTACATTCAACCACTCGATCAGGATACCTGGTCCAACGCTGCAGTCATTCCTCACGGTTGTCGACGAAGGGCATCAGCTGGAAAGCACTCGGGGTTATGCATCTGAGCTTCGAACCCAACTCGAGGAGTCTTATGTCCTGGCCTTGAGATGGATTGAGAGGACCTCCGTAAAAACTGACTCATGATTCCGAACTAATGCTGTGTAGAAGGCGTACTTTCGGCCCGTCCCGTTAGTCAGAAGTGGCCAAGGAAAGTTAATATAAAGTCATCGAGAACGGCAAGATAAGGACCTTGGCGTCAAGTTGACAGGGAAAGGAACGATCGTGATAGTAAGACGGGGATCCGAAGATCCTCACAACCTTCTGCAGAAAGTTTCCATGTAGCTTTGCATATCGGCCATTTGATGATTTGCGCAAAAACTTGCGAGAGAGCTCAAAAGTTCTCACTGCTTCTTGTGTGGGTACACTCTCAACTCGTGGTCTTCCCCAGCCGTCAGACGGAAGCTGGAGGGTCAGGGGCCAACAAAATCCGGCATGGTAAGGTATTCGCTAAACGGGAGGTAGTAATATAGCGATAACTTGACCGGTATGTGGACATCCTCGTGCCCCCCTGAGGCTTGGTATAAGAGAGCGCGGTCGACGGTCCGTCGGACAATAATCACCCCGATAGAAAGATATATAAGGGACTCTTTCACCACGTTGGGGTTGAGGTTTCGGGTCTGACAACTTCTCATCGCCTTTCCTTCAACATCTGGGATTTTATCTTTATATCTTTTGTTCTTCCAGCTCTTAAACATGAAGGTAGAAGAAGTATCTCCCTCCAACATGGCCATCACCATCACCGTCGAACGGGATGGTTTCTACGAGGTCAATGGCACTCGACATGAGCCATCGGTCTCCCTGCATTTGGACGCCGGTGCAAGTAAGCTCCGCCGTCAACTGCGAGAATCAACAGACTTGATTGTTTGCCCTGGGGTATACGACGGTCTGTCCGCACGCATTGCCATGCAGCTAGGTTTCAGGGCCCTGTACATGGTGAGTTTTTGCACCCCTGATGTAAAACCTGGGAAACCAACCGAATAAATATCAGACCGGAGCAGGAACAACAGCCTCAAGGCTGGGGATGGCGGATTTAGCGCTAGCCCAATTGCACGACATGCGAACAAACGCAGAGATGATTGCTAACCTCGACCCGTTTGGTCCTCCTTTGATTGCCGACATGGACACGGGATATGGAGGTATGGTTGACGTTAATCCTTCTTGTTATTCGGAACAGAATGTTGACGCTACAAACTCAAGGTCCCCTTATGGTGGCCAAGTCTGTCCAGCAATACATCCAAGCCGGTGTGGCAGGTTTTCATATCGAAGACCAAATCCAAAACAAACGTTGCGGCCATCTAGCTGGCAAGAAAGTAGTCGACCTCGACGAGTATCTTACCCGTCTCCGGGCTGCGAAATTGACGAAAGATCGTCTGCGCTCAGATATCGTGTTGATAGCACGGACTGATGCTCTTCAGCAACACGGCTATGACGAGTGCATTCGTCGTCTGAAGGCCGCTCGCGACCTCGGGGCCGATGTTGGCCTTCTTGAGGGATTCACTTCGAAGGAACAGGCGAAGCAGGCTGTGCAGGACCTGGCTCCGTGGCCACTACTCCTCAACATGGTTGAGAATGGCGCGGGCCCTGTCATTACTACTCATGAAGCTCAGGAGATGGGATTCCGGATCATGATCTTTTCGTTTGCAACTCTTGCTCCAGCGTATTTGGGGATTCGTTCGGCATTGGAGAAATTGAAGAATGAAGGGCTTGTAGGGACGCCAGAGGGGTTGGGTCCCAAGAAGCTGTTTGAAGTCTGTGGGTTGATGGATTCGGTGAGGCTGGATACGGATGCCGGTGGCAGTGGGTTTGCGAATGGGGTCTAAATTCTCGGAGGGATCGGAGCTTTCGTCTTATGTTCTTCGAATTGATTTTTATTGTTAGTTTATCGTAGAATGGAGTTATTGTTTTTGCTTGAAGTCTATGGAGTGAGAGATGAGGTACAAAGTGGTGAGAGGTAGTCACGTGTCAAAATTGGTAGGTGCTACAAGGGATGCACGTATTTTCGTCCGGTCTCGGGGCTCCCTTCATGAAACTAATTTATCTCGCGCAGGGAAGAAACATTTATCTATTCGTCAACTTCATCATTTGTACGCTTGCAATAAGCTCAATGTTGATATCAGTAGAAACTCGAATGCAAACCATCATTCCCCATACTGAAGCCCAAGCCAATCCCTATTCTAGCCCAACCAATTTCCAGATACGCCAGGGCAGGAATTAGAGTAAAATTCACTAGAGGGAAAATGCTTAGCATCGGTGTCTGTAAGCAGGTAGAAATGTGCCCCCTTCATTCATTGGGAAACCTGATGTTTATTTCTTCTTTCCTGCGGTTTTCTTCCCTTTTGGACCCATAGCAGCCTCGCGCAACTTCTGCTCACGCTCACGAGCCTCAACCTTTTCCCGCTCACGCTCTTCTCGTTCTTCTTTCTCGGCTTCTTTACGAGCCTTTTCAGCTTCACGGCGTTCCTTCACAATAGCTAGACGCGCAAGGTCGGCACGAGCCTCATCCGTCTTCCCCTCCGCGTGAAGTTGGAGATAATGCTCTCGAGCCTGTTGTTGCTGGATAGCTTCCCGCTCACGTCGTGATAGTTGAGACGTATCCTTGCTCTTCGCCGAGCTAGATGCTGCAGAGGGGTCAGCAGGAGCCTTCGCGGCTTGTGAGCGGGATTTAGCGGTGTGGTTTGGGTTTGCCGGCATGTCTTCGTCATCTTCCTCCTCCGAGTCGGATGGTGGAAGGTCGCCGGGTTCAGCTGCAACGTTATTTTTCCTAGCGATTGCGGCTTCCTTCTTGGCCTTTGCTGCGGCGCGACGCTGTTCACGGGTCATCTCTCCCGTCTCTTGTTGCTCTCCATCCTCATCCTCCTCATCCTCCTCCTCGGAATCTTCTTCAGACTCTTCTTCCTCACTTTGGATTTTGTCATTGGGATCCTAGTTGGAGTTGGGGTTTCGTGTTAGCTTTCCAGTCCAGTGGTTTCCATTCTGAGATGTTTAGTCTTACCCTCCACATTCCCATGGGGTTCCCCTCTGAATCTAATGGTTGAAGATTCCTGCTAAACTTTTTACCACCTAAAAGTGAAGACATGTCAGAGACTGAAGCAGGTTGCCCTGGTATAGGCGCATCATGTTCATACCTCCTCTGGTCGGCTTGCTGAACTTTCCTCCACGTCCTCGGGGAGCCATGATGGGTGGTTTCTAAGATGAAAATCGGAAGGGCTTTGCGGGGGTGGAGCGGGATTTCGTTAGAGCTTTATCTATCAAGTAAGTGCTTTGTTCACGCCCCCCAAGAGAAAGGAACGGGCAAGGGTCCGGATTTGGTACCTTCGTCCTAGGTTTCTCTCTGACCGAGTAGTAGTGAGTGGAGCTTGGTCGTTGGGATAGCTTCGTTGTTAGACAGAAAGGATGTGAAACTGAAGAGACATTCAAGAAAATTAGCAGGGCGTCCCAATACATATGCTACGTATGAGCTTGACGGAAACAACAAGCTGTCTAAGAAAACAGTCATGTCGCGTTTAAACTGCCATATCCATCCACAAGGCCATCACCTATAGATATCGAGGCATGAATAGGAAGCCATTCCCGCCGTTTAAGGGGCTTGGGGTAGTATGAAGGAGTAGATGCCACGAAAAGTCATATTCAAGAAGGGATGAAAGAGTCGAAATCCACTTACGAAAACAATTGCGTCGAGCGAGACAGAAAGATAGAAAGACAGCCGTGGCCTTAGTGACGAACCCAGCAAAGAAAAACCGACTGAAGAAGTGTTATAAAGGAGGGGAGAAGAAGCAAACAAGCAAATCGAAGATGGAGGGGCAACTGTTTATCGATATCAAAAGGCCTCGTGACTGGCTATCATGCGCTGGCTCATGCAAGCTGAGTCATACTAATAAGATCCTTTCTTTGGGTTATGATTCGTTCGATTCTGATTAGTCACATGTCTGAAGTTGAAGTCGATTTAAGCTTGATTTTAAGCATCAAGGGAGGCTGAAGTGTTTATTTATATCTCTTCTCTAAAGGAAAGCGAGTCTTATTGAATTAAACCCTCTATGGAAGACTATGCAATATATATTAACTTCAATCGTTATGTGCTCTAGGGTGGGATCGAAGTCTGCGCCAATATAGCTTTTGAAACACAGCACCAAAACGCCAGAGCCCACGGGGGTAATGCTTTTCTAGAAATGGGAAAAAGGGAATCACTATGAGGCCAAAAGGCGTGCAGCCCACTGTCCTTACACCTTCGTGAGGCCGTAGCCCGCTTTGATAACCCGGGCTGCCACAAGAATCATCGACCCAGCAAACATTACTACTCCCGCGAATATTTGAGCGTAGAGATAGTCACCGTTCTTGCTGTCTATTAGCGCTCCTGCGATTGGCGATCCCATCAGCGATGAGCAGCCAACAATGCTCATAACCATCCCCATCCTCACACCGGTTTTCTTCAAATCTGTCGTCAAACTGCTCAGAGTCGCGGGGAAAAGAGACTGAACGCCGGCCGCGGATAGGCCATAAATAACCGCAAAGGCGTACAGCCCGTCGATATCATGGACTCCTGTCCATCCGAAAAGAACTACGCCCGAAACGAAGGCAAAGGGGATCAAAAGATTAAGAGGCCCTAGGTATTGGTCCGCCAGGTAGTTCGGGAGGAGACGGCCAAGCATGCCCGACCCGTTCATGATCAGCAGGAGGTTGATGGCGGTAGAGCGTGAGAGCCCAATTATATCCCGTGCAAAACTACTAATGTAGAAGAAAGCGACATAAAGGCCCAGGAAGTTGAGGAACATTCCGATGCTGAAAAGAAGATACGGCAACTCCTTAAAAGCGGCCAATTCCAAAATAGGCCCGCTCTTGCGCGGTGGTAACCTCTGTTTGAGCCAGAGGATGGCAGGGATCTGAGTGGCCAGCGTGATGAACCCAAGCACGCGCATCGTCCAAGGGAATCCGATCTGCGGAAGCAGCCGTTCAACAACAGCAGGGAAGATCAGGCCACCCGTGGCTGATCCGGAGGCTCCTACGCCAATCGCAAACCCCCGGTTTTTGGAGAAATATGTGGCCAGGAGGGCAAGTGTTGGGCAGAACATGAGGCCGCAGCCAATGCCTTGGCAAAGCCCTTGTGCGAGGAATAGTTGCCAGTACGTTTTGCTGAGAGAGGTCATGAATATGCCGAGAAGGTTGATGACGCATCCAGCTCCCCATGTGACTTTAAAGAAGCCAGCGTCCGTGGCCCGGCCGGAAAACGTCCCAATGAAAAAGAGGAGGAAGATCTGAATACTTCCAACCCATGAGATGTTCGAATGCGGTTGATCCAATGCTTCGGAATAATATGCCTGGAAAACACCGAAACTGTTGATATACCCCCAGGTATTGAGGATGACGAGATGCCCGATGGCTGCCTGGCTCCAGGCTACTAATCCCCCGTCTGGCGGCGGCCCGGGGTCCTCGGTTTCTCGGGTCCGGACGAGGGTAATTGTCTTTGCCAGCATGCTTTCCTGCCCTGGGCCTGTTGCGGTTCTCGATAGCGAGGGAACCTTTTCGGCCGTGGTGATCTCCTCCCCGATCCTTGACTCCTCATCCCCTCGTATCGAAGACATTGACGATGAGTTGCCCGTGGCAAGCCTTTCAGTATTCATGCATTGCTTTTTTTCTCCACCCATGCCCTTCTCTAGCGGGGCATCACCACCCTTCTCCATTGAGTGGAATGTGCTGCGGAAGGTCGATTCTCGAATATCCCCACCGATTAGAGCCTATCCGTATGCAACTTTATCGGGGAATGTATCGTCTAATGTAGAATCTTTTTCGGCTCGACGTTCTACTTTGCTGTGAATCCTCGCGGATTGAAAAGACAGCTTGATCTTTTTTATATCCTTCGGCGAAATAGCAGCATGGAAAATAGATAATTTCCCCGGGGAAAACAAGTCAAGGTCTCCACCCCTTTTATATACTGCACAGGGTTCGATTAACTGGCTGATTATCAATCAATATCAAGTATGTCACGAGGTAGGTCTCCAGGTAAGTTGGAGAAAAGTTCGAAGAGAGGACGTTTTTCACGAAGAGCACGACATCCCCCTTTTACTTATTCTCCAATGTCAATGAGTCACGGGGCGGTAACTTCTACGTGACGACTTTTCCACGGGTAGGGAGGGCAATTGAGGTGAGCCGGCGGGCGGGTTTGAAGGAGAGGATTGACAATGATGTTGATCTTGTCGGGAACAGGAAACTTGATCAATTTGACTCAAGACAGCGAATTCAGTCTAGAAGTTGGAAAAGTGGATCTGCTTCTTCCATTGGGCGATTGATATCCTGATAATGGGAAGAAAGGGTCTCTGGAGAAAAGGGTGAGAAGAGAAAAGGGACCCGGCAATGATCCGACTTCCCAGATGAATCATGGCTTTCAAGAAGAGAAGAAAAGAATATTTCTCCAGCAGCGGGAAGCGGGAGAGCCATTCCTCTTTGCTCGAATTTTCTAACTTGATTTTTTCTTGCTCTCCCCCCCCCTCCTTCTTTAGCTTAACCGACCGGATAGAAGATGCCGAGTTCGGGAATTTTCCGGCCGATATACGAAAAAGGTGGGGACCGATTGAAGAGTTTACGAGAAAGGGAACCGCCACATACAAGAGGGATTGCTGCTCTGGGACCGAGATATGGCTTAATAAGTAGTAGAGTGTTGATGCATGCACCTTCAGTTGCATCTACGTATTCCTCCGTGAGGACCTGGAAGTAAATTTGCAAGAGCGATGGATGATATGGGATGAAGTCGGTTGGAAGTCCGATGGCCGAATTCGGGAGGTAACCCGATCATGACGCCGCTTTAAGGAACGGTTTCTTCTCTTCGAGACGACATGCCATCCTCAGTCTCAGGTTTATCTCTTTTCGAGGAGACGGGGTGCGCAGACATTGATATTATTATCGCAAGTGGCCCTCACTCTTATGCTGTGAGTTGGAATCTCACTCGGTCATCTCTCCAGAGTACCAGAGGCCGAACTCTCCAGCACGTTGGAGAAATTTCAAAAGCCGAAACGGCAAAGCAATGCAGCAAGGAAGAATTAATGTGGGGGTTGAAGGTTGATCAGTCTCTCATATCACGCCCTACATATGACAAGGTACAATCTGGCATGTGTAAAGGAGGAAGCGAATCTCGCGGGCTTGAGCTGCGCGAAGAAGAGAACAGAAGTGAGAGGGATGTCGACATAAAAGTTATCCTCTTGCCCTCCCGTGCTCTCCTAACATTGCCTAGAATCGAGTTCCTGTCCAGATGGCACCAGCCAAGATGTTGATGGGTAAATAATATTCCACAAATGGGTGACATTCTAATAACTAATAATAACAAGTCGATATGTACAACAGAGAAGCCAGTGTCAATTTGAAAACCACATCCACCGCAACCTCCTAAACCCCGAAACTCCTTCAATTATATACCGGGTACATGTCCAATTTATTCTTAATTCCCTTTCCATAGACCTCAAATTTTAACATGTCATCCGAGTTCATTCCCGATACCCTGAAAATCAGTCCTGGTCATCAAGATAGGCCTTCAATTCCAGATCAGTCCACCAATCGTTGGTAATCGTATCAACGCGAGGGAGGCCCTTATCGACAATCTCTCGCACGCCACCGCAACTCTTTGCGTGCTCCAAAAACTCTTCCCTTGCCCTGGCGCAAAATCTGATTCTGGATAATACGCTATAAGGACCGTAACCGTCGGGAACAAGTTTGGCTTGTAGTTTCTCAGGTAATCCCTGAGCTTGAAAGTGCGAAAAGAGCTTCTCGCAGCCCCTGCACCATAGCGCATTCTCGACGGTCTTGTTTCCACCTTCGTTTCGGAAGAAAGGAAACGGGATAGAGCCGATCGACGGGTAGTAATTGGCCGGTACATGCTTTTGGTTTAAAATAACACTTCGAAGCTTACCGAAACTCCCCATTACGATCTGTCGGAAGAATCTATCTTTGAGTATTTCGAAATTGAGATTCTTTTGGCAGGCGACTGCTTTCTCGATGTTTTCGACCGATCCATGAACTTGAATGGCAAGTTCCTTTACCGCCCTTACGCTGACGTACTTTTTCTGTACACTAAATTTAGACTTGACTGGCAAGGGGTCATCACTGGTCCTTATCGTGTAGAACCATGGTGCGATACTCGCCGTCGGTAACCGCTGGATCCGCCAGGGCGCAAGGGCAAAGTATCTTTTCGCTTGTTCTGCTGGGATAACCCAAAAAGCTGGATTAGCCCACAGACACGTCAGGCAGGCTCGTTCGCAAGTAGGAAGAAATAGCACAACCCCGTGGTCACCGCAACAGACGCACTGTTTGGACCTGAGAGCCGCCCGCAAAGTAAGAGCAGAATGAGCACCGAGCAGTCCAGTCTGGCGTAGCGCTACCACTGCATGCCGGGCATACTTGGTAATATCTGCATACTCGGGGCATGATGTGACGACATCCCTGGTCCGAAGAGAAACGAGCGAGAGGCGTGATAATGACTGAAAGTCAAGGAAAGCGCAGACATTTTGTTGAATCTCTAGTGGTAGGCGTTCAAGGGCACCTGGTGATGCAAAGCGATCATCATGTTCGGCGACGGTTTCGAGATATCCGACCTGGCTGGACACTGTAGCCTTTTCATCAAGAGTTTCAATGGGCGGCGAGCGAGCGAACTTCGAGATTAGTTCCTTGGCTGGCCACGTTTTGTAAGACATGATTCCTGAAGGTTTGGTCGGAGGCTAGAGTGCGCGAGGAGAAAAGACTTCTTATTAGAAAGGAGTAAGACTGTGATAATCTGGATAATTCTTAGCTTCAAGTGAAGTAGCTGAGAGCTGAGAGGTGGGTTGGAAGAAAGAGCATAGAAAATGATTGTTGAAAAATATTGTAGGGTGAGGGAACGGTATAAATAGTTCAGACTCTGAGGGAATCAACTGTATGTATGAATCATAGATTGATAGAGGGAACTGTATAAAAAGATCATAGACTGAGGAAGGGAACTCTATGACGAAAAAAAATATAGAACAAAAGGTTGGCGGAATGACGTTGAAATTCCCAAAATTTGAACTTTTATCAGTAAATACGTCTATGAGTCAATAAAGAGAAAGAAATGATGGGGATAAGAATTCCATCGGATTTAACTTGAAAAGAGAATCAAAATGTATCTATCAAGGATATTTACCTGAACTATAAACAAACACTATATATGAACTATAGACGGAAACAGTTGGCATAATAGGTCACAGTCGCAGGCCAGTCGGAGAAAATGCCAGAAACACCAACTTTCTGGGCCAAAAAATCGACAATAGTGTACATATCACCATCCTTGGTGATGGCGGAAGAAAAGCTCGAGAGGTAGGTGTCGTTCGCGGCGGCAGCCTCCTTGAGAGGTCCAGAGCGTTCCAGAGACCAAGTGATAATATCGAGACCAACTTCTTTCGCTTTGATGGCGTATTCAGACGGCACAATGTTGTTGTCGTCGTCGACTGTCAACAGGGTGTTGATGGGTGGCGCCACGATGTTCAACCCCTGCTCTTCAAGGCCTGGAAGGCTCTTGATGGCGGCTTGAAGGCCTTCCCAGGTAGAGCCGCGGTCGTCAAGGTAAACAGCTTGCCGAGCGAAGGCAGGCTCCTCGCGCAGCCAGTACTCGATGTCATCATAGAGGAATGACTGGGCCCAGACAAGGTTGGGGCGGATGTGAGCTTCCTTGTACTCGTCGATTAACTGTTGGGCGTACATAGCCTGGGTATAATCACCCTCGAAAGGCATCTTCACTTGGGGTGTCTTCAACTCCGGCGTGAATTTGAGGCCCAGGGAGTCCACGAGCTCGATATAATCTTTGTGACTAACGACTGTACCGCACTGGGCATACAAATCTGTCCGCCACGAGGGTGTGCCGCCCAGGTAGTCTTCCGGGGTCGTTGCGGTAGTGTCGGAGGCATCCATTTTTCCGCACAGGGACTGGAATTCGGCCAGAGTGATATCGCTGGTGCAGCACATTGCCGTCGCCGGCTTCCCGTCCTTTGCCGGCTCGAATGGCGTCGTGCACTTTGCGGCAAGCTCCGGAATCGCCAGAATGTTGGTCGTGGTGTGGAGATCGCACTGCGAGTGTCGGCACACGAGTTCCCGATCCTTGGTAAATGCGACATCGCATTCGAGAATTCCAGCACCCATGCGTGCGGCGGCCAACATTCCCTCCTTCGTATGTTCGGGGAATTGTAGAGGACCCCCGCGGTGGCTGATACTGAAGGCCGAGGGGCGGATAGGTTTCTCTGAACAGCTTTCCAATTTTTGCTTCAGCTCACCATCATCCATATCATCTATGAGGTACCATGGCCTTGGCCCTAGCTGGATGTTGGTGATCGGAGTTTGGGGCAACGGGTAATGAGGTGCTGGGGCGGCAGTCGCAAGACCGCTGCTCAGCGCGCACGCTGCAACGGCAATCCAGGTTTGATGCATGTTGATATTGACAAATCCCAGCCCTCTCCAAGCAATTGGGGTTAAGAGATATGGAAGGAATGCTCAGGGTCGGTCGCTTCTTGCACCTTTCCCATGCCGATCGAAGGCGCCCTGGAGCTCTTTAATAGGCGGCTGGCTGCCCAAGTATGAATTATGTCAAAAGTGGTCAAGCCAAGCTCTGCCCCGATATCTGTCTATTCTTGGAGCAATTGACGTCCGTTTAAAATTGCTTTACCCAAAAAACACACGATAAGATGGAGCTGACAGGAGATACGATCATGATCCTGGAGACTGGCGGTGATTTTTAACCAAGGAGTGCTGAAGGAAGACTACACGTGCATTAGCCCCTGGTTCCCAAAGCTGGTCGTTTCCTGGTTGTTCATTTCCATGCATGATTCAGTTCTCCCGTTCTTTCTTCTCCACGTGGGTGGAGCTCTCTCCGCCGTTGGCATTCGCGCTTTGAAGCTCTTTTTTTCGCACGATCGAAGCGATCAAACCTCGTATCGAGAAATAGGGGTCGGGTTGTCACGTGATAAACTTCCATCTAACATCCGACCTCTCCGTCCTTTCCTCGTCTTTCAACGTCAGGAGAAACGATAATAAATGCCATCTGGATTTCTGTTCTGGAAGCGTCTTGGGAGGCAATGACTTGAGTTGTTGCAGCAACTTATCGAAAACAATGCATTGGTCTATCTACGTCGAGCAACAAACAACATGCTGAATTTAACACTCCAGGCTAGCATACCTATTCCCGAGACCACAGAAGGAGTAATGGGATAATTCACCGCTCTCGTCCTTTCTCTTGTCGAGGAATGTCTCCAGTGCCCACGAAATTCTCTCTGCCCCCAATCTTGCACCTTCGAGATTGGCCGCGCCGGGTCCCAACTGAAGCGCTGCTAGCCTTCCAGTGATGAAAAGCGGAATGTCCTGCTTCCACATGAGGTCCTCTGTGATGCATGGGAAGCCTTGTTTTGTCTCGATTGGGTGATCTCGGTTCATTGAAGATAAAAGTGGAAGCTCTGCCACATTGGAGCTCACCCCAGTGGCGAAATATATGTAGTCGATGGGAGGAAGATCTGAGATAGGTGGGCTTGTCTCCAGTTTCCATGTCTTTGATACTGAATCAAAACTCCTCGACGCGACTTGGGTGTGTGTATGGATGGAAAGCTGCCTACGAGCAACATGTTGTTTGAGTACTTTGTACATTCGGGGTGTTATACTCCCACCGTTACGAGCTGTCTTGATCATATCAAGACGTTCTGTGCCATATAGGGGGCTTGTGTTAGCCTTGGTTGGCTTCATCTAGGGTGTGGCCTCTCACTCACCCTCGTCGCTATCCGCGGACCAGAATGTTGCTTTCTCATAGTTTCTAAATTTCCCCATCCAGGTTAAACCGATGTCGAAATGTTTTACTGGATCAGAAACTTTATATCAGCTTGTCTAACTCTCTTCGTTGGAGGGTTTTTTTTAATGTACTTGACTCACCTTTTAGATCCCCGCGGGTGAAATACCACACCTTGCTCACTCCTGCCTTTACAGCCATATCGACAATATGCGCTGAGGACAAGCCCCCACCGATTACTACCACATTCGTTTCCCGGCGCAAGTTTATCTTCTGCTTAACATTGGGAGAGGGGAATGTCCTAATATCCAGACTATGGCAAGCACCCGTGCTCTCCGATTCTGAGATTGGCCATGGCATGTTCTTGGTGTTTCCGGGCCCTATTGCCAGCACAACAGCCCTGGATTGGAAGTATCCTCTGTCCGTTTGCACTGTGAAAGCCTTTTCTGGACCCAATTCATTGCCGACGGAGCCGTACGATATATCTTTGACCTCGCGCTGCAGAATTTGATTTGGCATGTCAAGCTCATACCTTGAAGCAGTGCAGCTACAATGGTCGGCGAAAAGTTTCGTGGATGGGGAAAAGTAGTCTTTTCTATCTCGCTCATCGATAGCGATCTTTTGATGGGTTCTGTTTTCAATCATTGCATAAGCCTTTGTCTTCGGCACGGTTCTAATGGGAACAGCCCTGCTTGCTAGGAAATACGCACTATCGGGTAACTTACTGTGCTCTTGACTGTCTCTTCTTCCTCTTATGTTTGCTCTGCTCTTGCCCAACACAACCCGCAATCTCCCACAGCTCCTCTTCCCGCCCCATCTCATGCGAAAAAGCAAGCAGCCCATCCCGATCTCGAGGATCAACATGGAAGAACATGGGGCTTCTAAGATGTGGTATCTGAAGTGTCTGAAATGACCGTTCCCATTTCTGTATCCATCGATCCCCGGTACTATCGAGGACGAGAATTGAAGGAGATGAAATTCTTTGCTTGTGAGCCGGTTTTGAACCTACTTTACAGCAATTTCCGCCTTGCCGTTGTGGTCTCTCTTCTTGCCCCTTATATTTTTCGGCCTTCACTCCGTTCATCTTTCGGTTGTGAGCTTGCACTAGGGCCATTCGTCCCGAGTGACGCTTTATCCAATGATATCGTTGGTGTTCTTCGTCCGTGAATATGGCCGAGGGTGTCTCTTCGCGCAGTCGTGCGGCAACTGCGAGGCCGCAGGGGCCGGCTCCGATGATGAGGACATCTGATATTTCTGCAATGGGTGGTTCGGCGATTGGACCTGGCATTGTGCTTCGTAAGGAGAGGCTGTTTACTATGGAGAAAAGAATTGGAGTAGGTATTTTCTCTTCTTGTTATTACTTACGACAATATCTCCCTCTTTGTCCTTTTATATGCATAATGCAAGTTTGGCTGTACCTAAAGCGAGACATCTGGCGCCCAGGGTCCTCTTCTTATCGCTTAGGGACCTTGGTGGTACAATCGTCATGAATGTAGCTAGCAGCTATCTACCTTGGGGGCGACCAACACAGGATCTAAATGAGAATCTTCGTTCAGCATTAGATGTATGTATATTATGTACAATGAATGGGTATCCTAACTCCGTCAGACATGTAAAAGGAAAGGAAAGAAGAAAGAAGGAATATAAGAAGAAACAGATCTATATAAAACAAACAAGCGCTCCATTCCCCTGAAACCTTTTGCCAAACCATCATATTTGCTTCCGGAATCTAGGAAAACGTAGCTAACCAGTAGAGGTATCCGGTCTACCAGCAGCCTCTTCAGGGGGTCACATCGATTGGAACGAACGGCCCATCCTGGCGTTACCAACATTGCATTGGTAGAGTTCCTCCCCACCGCACGACCGTAAAACCACTCCTCCAGCTACCGAAACGATGAGTCAATGGTAGAACACAGATACCCCCAGAGCCTCTCTAATCCTTCTGGAGAAAAGTCTTCATCACAAGAAAAGAGCGGGTGATAATTCTTTTTACTCTCTAGCATCATTTTATCCCCCAAAACAATATCTGCACCATCCCTCCGTCACCGACAATTCCCCACCCAACAATTAGGCTGACAATCCACAGGATCGCGAAGATAATAATAGGTAGTAGGAGTAGTTCGGTGTGGTGTAGGAATGGCAGGGCATTGTATCCCAAGAAGGTGATATATGCATAGTAAGTGGCTGCGGATAGGTAGAGTGTGTTTCCTAGGAAAGTCGCGAGGAAATTGGATGGGTGGCGGGTTAGGATTGGGAGAAGGAGGAACTGTACAACGAAGAGGTGGAGGTAGAGTGGGAAGAAGGCACGGTTGGAGACCTAAAGAAATTTCCCGTCAGTAAGAGGCGTAAAAGTGTACACGATGGCATATTATTCCGCAACATACATCAAAACAGTACCCGAATTCGACCTGCTCCTTTTCGCCCGGATGCGCGAATAAGCCCTGCGCAGCACCTCTTCTCCGACCTCTCCCCCCGATCCCGCCTCCTCGTAGCCTGCTGAGCCCAGCTGCCGCGGCACCGCCGGGCCCGAATAACCGGCCAATAAGAAAGTACGCTGCGGTTGAGACGAGCAGCGAGGATCCAATAAAGTGGAAGAATATGAATAAAAGGGAGAGCTTAGCAATCGCTCCAAATGAGGGTGTATAGGCGATTCCCCATGCGATGGCCGTTAAGAGGAGGAAGAAGGAAAGGAGATATGTGAATGAAGGGTCAGGGCGGTGCCATGTGTTTTTCGTTTCTAGGTGTTCCTATTAGTTTTTTACTCGTGCTCGTAGAGTTGGGTGAGTTTGCGCAGCTTACGTTTCTAGATAGAGAAGGCAAGAGTTAGCTACTTGGAACCGCAAAGATATTTCTCAACGCCCGCGACGGGGAGGGAAGGTATACATACATGATAATACATCGACTTAAACACCTTCTTCGGCGATATCAAGAGCGATGTCATCTCCCAGATTGCCATCTCAAAGTCCATCTGCGGGAACTTGAATAATCGCTTAAAGAACCTTGGCATGCGGATGTTGGAGCCTCGACCTGACGGCGTCGTGCCCCCAAAATTTGAGGCGCCGCCATGTTGCCGAGGGACTGATATGTGAGGGTTCATCGACCTCGTCGCCGTGCGTTATATGAAACCGGCGTCGCAGAACTGGTGGCCGCTTGCTTCCGAGCTCAGGAAAATTTGACGGCGATGGGGACGCGCGGTTGAGGCAGATGGAGAACCCAGGGCGTCTAAAGATCGGACCAGTCTCCTCGAGGCGCCTCACGAAACTAAAGAGGTGGACGGTAGGAGGATTTGGAGCTGAATAAAGCTTTTGCAGATTGCATTCAATTGATATCTGTACTTGATACTGTTCTTTTTTGGGTTAAGCGCTGGAAGTCAGGTGGCTTCATGATTTTAGGTTAAGCTATTCTTGGCATTTCTTGGCGGTGTTTTCCCTCTGATTGATATCAACGGCGACGACGAGATGAACTTGTCGGAATTTATGATATTAATAAAGAAGGGACTCTCCGGCTGAATTATGTTATTCTGTGATCGAACATCCCTAATCTCTTCTCAAAAACACATAAGCGAAGACAGCCCCTTTGGCTCTTGACATCTATGAGACCTCCGCCCGCAGAAGGCCATGAAGCAGCCTACCTCTCGCTTTCAGCCCTTTTGGGGCCATTGGGTGAAGCATTTACAGTATTGACATTCCTAAGGTTTAGTTATTCTCGAAGACACCCATGTCCGAGGCCTGTAAAACTCCCAGGCCAGACCGTTCGCGGGGACGAAGCCGAGAATATGGGGCTTGCACAACTAATACCACGGATAGCATGCAGTCACCCCGGAAATTTTGCGGGATGTCTATTCGTATTTTACCAGGCCTTTCGCTAGACATTAGCATGCGGATTTAAAGCATGGCTTGAAGCACCGTTTTCACTTCTTCTCTTTGGTATGAACTCTTAGGGTGTTTGATCCTTCGATCTAGCGAACGTTATGCCAAGAGACTCCCTCTTAGAAAGTATATCGGATGTCCCGTTAGAGGTCCTGGGGAAACCGACGAAGAATATAATGTTCCTCTTTTATCAGCGAAACATCTCATCAGGAGTCTCGGGGTAAATAGCAGAAGGTTCGAATACGAAGAGCTTCAGCAGAGTGCGACCCGATTGTCAGGTATCGTTCTCAAGGGTTTCGGATAAAAGCCATAGGGCTTATCTTCCTCCCCATGATCGTGGAAGAGGAGAACTCGAACCAATTTGGTGGCGCTTGTCGGAAAGGTACCACCGAACATAAATCGCTATGCGAAAGGGGTACGATGTCCAAGAGCTCAAGCCCTGCAAAGTGTAACCGGGGCCACCAAGGGGAATTCATGATCTCGATCTTTGCCAGCTAACGATAGAAAGGATCGAGACCTCTTACTACAAAAATGCTCACACCTTCTTTCAGATTTGGCTTTTTGCAGCAAGGATGGTTCCATGCATTTGCTTTTGGAAACCCGTGGGAAATATGGAGGAGGGGTGATCGGGATCCTTGATTCGTTTGTTCGCCAATTGTTGAGGTGATAAGAGCCGCAAGCCACGGCGATAAAGTGTGAGGTGTCATTTCCCTTCGCCGGGATGTGGGGGAACCATATTCGACAAGAACTTCGCGGCCTCGAGGGCCTGTTTTGTGGTTTTTGGTGGATGGGCTTGGTGCATGTATCTCACTGTGGCCCTGGCGGAGTTGGCGGCTCTGGTGTCGTGGTTCATCTGCTGTGGCGAAGCGACAGCGGAAGGAAGTCAATTAAGTGGAGTGGTCTTGGGATGGTTCTTTCATTGGGTTCGAGGATCAAATGAGAAAGAGAAGTAATAAAAGTTAATATATTTACTTTGGAGCATCGTGGTTGAGCGCGAGATAAGGAGTCGTCAATTTCTCAGCGCATTCGTCGAACCTCTGCGTCGTACATCGTACCTGAGTCGATGCAACCAAGGACAGAAGCGACAACCAGAATATTCGGAATGTGGGTACGGAGGATGTTCTCAAGAAACTGGGGTGTTTCAGAGTCCCCTTGCTTTGTGGTTTGACTCTTGAGACGGTGGAAGTGGAATTATCCGACAGGTCTCGTCGCTTCGTTTTGTTGGTTCTCCTATGTCGTGCATCTGCAAGCTGCAGCCACAGGCATTGTGCGGCAACCAGTCCGGGACGTGGAGTTGTGGATTCAGATAAATGTGAGTTGGCAACTTTTTTTGACAGTCGGAAACACGGGTCACCGTTCTCCAGTTCTCTCTCGCGAGTCACTTTTGAAGACGAACGTTTGCTTGTGCTTGCGCTTTCACCGTTTCACGAAAAGAAAGAAAGATATTCCGTCGGCGCAACCGACTGATGCTTCGTTTGCATTTGTTCGCGACTCATGCTGTGGGATCGGCCCCATCTGTCTTGATCGTGATGCTCAGCCATGGGACCGAGTTACCAGTCGTGGAGAGCCCAACAATATGTATTGCTGCGCGAAGAGGATGGTGCATTTTCTTCAGCAGCAGTCCTTCGTCCCTTCAACGTCCCTGTCGAGCACTCATGATGGTCAGACAGCACATCGCTGAGGGTCGAGGACATGGCGAAGGGCCAGAGCATAAGGCCAACCAAGGGACGGGTCGATGAGACCCAGGAATAAACTCTTTGTATCTATTTATTTTAGCCTTTGACTCGTTCATGTCAGAAAACCTTACAAGGGATGATCTGGCTATCATTTCTCTCCCCTCAACCAGTGAGGAGGGCAAAGTAACGAGGTCAGACTCTTGGGCTGAAAGTCTGTTATGGGAGAAAAGCCGGGATGGGGAATGGGTCGCTGGTCCCTGACTCTCGATTGTCGAGATGTTGTATGAATTTTGCCCCTGAAACAATGACTTTGTCGCATGGTGACATGGTTCCTTGCATGGGGGATGCTGGTCTTACAAGGGCTATCATCGACTAACATTCCTCGCCGTCTCCTTGTCTGGAAGAAGGGGGAGTGAGAGTCTCTCACATCGCCGTCAGGAGTCCACGATGCCCGAAAGAGAACTCTTTCTACGGGTACCTACATCGGAAGTACTTCTCTTGTACCACCCAGGACTCTTTTGTACCCCGTCAAAAAGTAGAGCTATTTCTCATAGTGTCCTCCACAGTTTTAGTTTATTCGAGCCATGCAGGGTACTTTCTGGACACCGGAGTACCCGCCAAATCACAAGTCACTTGAATGGAAAAAGAAAATATCAGCCAAAACATCAAACGCATTTTGTACCAAAAAAAGACAGAGACAACCAACAACAACCTCAAAGGCCTCACTGTCGGTGTCGTCTTCACTCTTTTCACCCTTTTCTCCCTTTGATATCTTGCTGTCCGCAATTATAAACAACTCTGGTCGTGAGAAACAGGTTCGTCTGTTGTTAACGATGCGATGAGTGCTTGATTTCCCGATCCCTGAACTCTCCTCCCTTCAAAGAGTTCTCCCTAACATTCTGCGGTTCAACGTCGACGACAAACTCACGGCTTACCCCTTTATCCTACCTCCTCCTCGTACTCACCTTCAAATTCGCAGCGTCACTAGTTATCGTACTCCTTTTCAACCAATTTCTACCCGTCAATTGTGCAACTTCCGGTCTCGATGACAGCCGTGACGAGACGTTGACGACAAGAGTACCTATCGAGTCTGGGGGTCTCTATCCTCCAACTACCCTGACCAACCCTCCTGCCGGTGTACTTCCGGAAGCATTGACGACTCATGCTTGCTTTCCTGTCTGGCATTTCCAGAAAGAAACCTCATAAACGCCATCACTCCTCTGCTGTGGATGGCCGTATCGACCCTTCGAAAAAGGGAAAGCAGCCCTCCGTCTCCCACTCTCTACCGATCCATCCTCCCCAGCGGGTACTGTCCCCTCAATTAATGATGCCTTTCGAAGGGAACCCGCAATCCCAACCTCGAACGAAGCGAAGTTTGCCGTCAACGATGTTCTCTTCCTCGAAACAACCTGCGGCAAGGAACGACAGGTACCAGGATAGAGAACAGGAATGGGACCCATACCCCAACGACTCACCACCCCGAACTCCACCAGCACAGAGCCCACAGGTCCTGAGATATCGGAATCATGACAATGGTGGTTATTCACGGAATACAATGGCACCCGCACCCTCCACCCGTCGCGAAACCTTCCTCGATGACATAAATGCCTTTGACAACACTGGAACGGACGATTCTTCGGATGATCGAGATATGCACGACTTATCTCTTTCTCCAAAGCACATCACCCGTGCTTCTGTTGTTGATAATATGCTTCTTTCGTTTGACCAATTCTCTAACACCGGACCTTCTTTGTTGGACGATCCTCATCTTCTCCACCGCGCCACACACGCAGGGGAAGAGGACGACGAAGACAGCCATCGAGAAGAATACGAGGACGAGCATGGTGATGTGTATCGGAGGCCAGATCGCTACGCAATTAATTCCAGATATTCCTCTACGAAACTAGGCCGTGCCCGCGGGCACACTTTCTCATCGTCGCTCTCCTCTGATGTGGATTACCAAGGTGAAGATAATCAAGGTCGTTACTCTGCAATGTCCTCGCGTGGACGCCGAAGCAACAGCAGCTCCAACCAATTTCAATCTGGCTTGCGGAGGATTGAAAGCGTGCAGGATGATCCGGAGCCTGATCCCGATTTTACGACTGAGCGTGGCAGGGTCAGCGACGCCCAGCGAGCGGTACATCCTTCCGAGAAATTACAGAATAGCAACTATGGCCGACGAGTACCGAAAGCTTGTAGGAGCGCTGTCACATCGGGTGTAGATTTTCCACATCCTACATCCAGTGGCCGACGCGGCCCTTATAGCAACGGCTACAATAGTAGACGCTCAACAAGCTTGGATGGTGCTGCCAGACAAAGGGAGCAGTTTAATATCCCGATCCCGGACTATGAGGATGCATACGGCACAACTACTTCCGGAACTGAATCACCTCACTACGGAACTACCTCATACGATATGGATGCAGCCCCGACGCCAACCGTTCCAGTAGGCCCTCGACGGGAACGTTCTCCAACTCGTCGATGGCATGATCATTCTGGAAGCCACCATGCCGCTTCCTCGCCTAATACGCCGGCTCTATCCCGCAAGAATAGTACCAAGTCATCTAAAAGCGCTTACAAGAAGGGAAGGTCGGATACTTTGGGGACATCAACTATCCGAGGCCGAAACAATGGCGACGAAGATTTTATACAATTCAGAGACAGTCTTCGCGAAACTCCGCCACAAATGCCGGCTTCGGCTAACCCTTCGGCTCCAAGCCCCACAGTCTCTTACCAGAAGCCATCTCTCCCACCTGTGGAATCAACACCTACCCCTACAAAAGAACGTCCAGGCTTCTTCCGCCGGGTATTTGGGGCCTCAAAGAGCTCTTCCCCCCTACAACCGGAACGGCGTCCTACCCAACCGCAACATCACCACAATCCCACACCTCCGCGAGAGAATGACCCTACGTTGGCTCGCCAACAGGGTGCTCCTCCCGCTACAAAGCCGCCCACAGGAGAAGGTTCTTCCTCAGCAAACAATAACACCGCGTCTCGCGATAATACTCCAGTAGTAACAAAGAAACCATCTTCTTTCTTCCGCCGGCGGAAGAAGTCTTTTGTAGACCATAATCCACCTCCACCTCTGGTTCTTCCTCAGCATACGAATCTGAAGCCTCTAGATCAATTCAAAAGCCCGGAACCAAGCCCAGTTAGCAGCTTGAGGAAGATCATGAACCCTTACCTAGCAAATCCGAACTCATCTACCGCCGCGAACCAAACCGACGTTCCAGATCCCAAGCAGCGACAAGAAACGGGGAACGAAGCTGCAGCGCAAGCTTGGGCAGAAAGTCAGGATCCGACATCTATGGGAATGCCGTCTGCACCGTTTATGACCGAAGGCAATCAACACAGAAATTCGTCGAAATACAGTTTGAACCTCGAGCTTCCGTCCCGCGATCACGATGGCTCATTCCTCGCTGATAGTAGCGGAAACGAGGGCCCAAGCAGCAGATCAAGCCTGAAGCAACCTACCGATGGAAGGGGTGGATCTAGGCGACCGAAGACCAGTCCCGTGGCTCCTAACCGAGCTGTACAACCGTCAGAAGAATCTCAAGACCCACTTTTGAACGCCAATGTCGCAGTTGAGACAGAGGGAGCTCAACCAAGAATCTCACAGAGCGAAACCCGGCGTCCCTCCGTTCCTAACCCATCTTTGACCGTGCCAGAGACAGATTGGGATAACAAGGACAATTTATCGCCAAGAAATAAGGCTGCCCGTGAAGGCAAGGGATGGCTGGATGCAGCTTCATCGGAAGAGCACCTCGATGATACTAGTAAAATGTCACTTCCGATTGAAGGAGCTGGCAACGCCTCACCGAGAGAATCAACTTCTGACGTCTCTCACTATCAAACTGCGGAAAATACCCCCAACATTCCGAGTAACGCTGGACCGGATTGGAATAAACAGGCTCTTGTCGAACCCAATGGTAATAAGGAGAACAACGATACCGAAGGTCAGACTGGGCCAAGTTCCGTCGAGAGGGAACAGGCACAGAAAATATTCGACAATCAAGATCAGCCCGAAAGTGACGATACCGCTGCTGCATGGCTTGGAGGCCCCGATCGTGAAATGGTTAGAAAGGCTTACATGGAGCTATTCGACTGGTCTAATATGAATATCTTAAACGCCATGCGAAGCCTCTGCTCGAAAATTGTGCTAAAGGGTGAGACTCAACAAGTTGATCGACTTTTGGATTCTTTCTCTTCCCGCTGGTGCGAGTGCAATCCTAGGCATGGGTTCAAAGCCACAGGTAAGCGGACTTTTCTATTCTCTCTGGACAGGTGTCAGATTTAGAAGCTAACCTTTTACTGTTTAGACGTTGTTCATACAATCTGCTACTCAGTACTTCTCTTGAACACAGACTTGCATCTTGCCGATATTGAATCTAAAATGACGAGGAACCAATTCATTCGTAACACCATGCCTACTATCCACCGCGTTGTTACCGATGCGGCGCCCGATGCATTCGAAACCATCCGTGGAGGAAACCCCGCAAAATACCAACAGTCACAGACTGCGGAGTCAACGCCGATCTCAACTAAATCGCCCACTTTCCCGTACCTGGACCCTGGTCAAGGACGTGGCTCTCTTGAGAACAATATCCCAAATAAGCGCTTTTCAAAAGCACTAGAGAAGCCTGGCACGGTAGACTCATCTGGCCGCCGAACTCCTGCTGATGGCGGCCCTTCTCCCAGCGAAGCTGGTCCTCTGGTTACGGCTCCGTTCAATGGCACTATTCGAGCTTGGGAAGTCCAAGTCGAAGTCGTCCTCAAAGAGTTTTATAATTCGATCCAAAAGCAAAGGCTACCACTTTATGGTGCTCCAGCCGAAAGCGGAGAGCAGCAACAACAGCAAAACGCCCTTCTATCACTCACTGGAAATATGCTGCGCCGAACCCCTAGCACGTTGAGTAAAAATGGCTCCGACGTCTACCCACGCGGTCGCACTTCCGATAACCGCCTGTCTACAGCTCGTTTCTCATCGAAACCACGATCAAGAGCTAGATTGTACCCTAACTCGAATGTCGGATCGAGCCGTACTAGTCTTGACGATCAATCCTCTCTTTGGAGCCCCGCAGCTTCGAGTACTTGGAGCCGGTACTCATTAGGCAAGACCCTGACATCTGTGTCTGTGGATTCCTTCGGTTCTGAGTATCCACGAGGCGATTACCAGCAATCAGTTGGTTTCGCCAACGCACTTAGCCAAGCCATTATCAGGGAAGATCCGGCAAACCCGTCCCCACAAGAAGATTCACCGAGTAATACTCCCCTATTGGAGGACGAATCTTTGCAGCTTGCTGGCGCTCCTTGGGCAAAGGAGGGAAGCCTGAAGCACAAACATCACCTCGATTCCGTGGATAAGAGAGCCAAGGATCGCAACTGGAACGAATGCTTTGCCGTTATCCAACAAGGCTGGATGCGCCTCTTTTCATTCAGTGCTTCTTCTCGCCAGAAATCCAAGCAGCGCCAGAATGGCGGCGTAGTGGGTGGTGGAAATTGGATGGAGAATGCGGAAGAGATTTGGAACTTCTTGCTTCGCCAAACAATTGCCAGCGCTCTCCCTCCTCCCGGATACTCCAAATCTAGGCCACACGTATGGGCATTGAGTTTGCCGACAGGAGCCGTTCACCTCTTCCAGGTTGGTACTCCGGAAATTGTCAAGGAATTTGTGTCTACAGCCAATTACTGGAGCGCGAGATTGTCCAAGGAACCTTTGTTTGGCGGTATCAGCAATATCGAATACGGATGGGGTGACTCCATCATCAATGGCGCCTTAATCAATTCCGACAACTCCGCGCCGTCCTCTGCCGCCCCGGGGGCCCGACCTAGTCTCCAAAGCTCCATCCGAAGCTCCCTAGACCAGCAAGGGGTGAGGCCCAAGCTTCCTGCAGATAGGGTTCATATCACAGATTGGACACCCCCACAACAGAGCATGATGGCTTCGAATCTCCCAGAAGCAGAACAACTCAAAGCTCTTCAACTCTACGTTAAGAACGTTGAAGATGATTTGAAGAAACACAACGAACTCCGCAGCGCCATGTCCTTGGCATTTTCACCCCGCCACCCCAATTCTGCCAAAGCGCTGGCCAATTGGGAGCGCAAATCCGCCTATCTACTCCGTGAGATTGTCAAGTTCCGTACATATATCGATTGCTTGAAGGCTGCAAACGCGCAAAAAGAGAAACTTTATGGCTCGACGGCCCCGACGAGTGAGAATCTCTCGCCGTTTACTGAAGACGAAGATGCGCTTAATAGACCGAGAGCGAATAGTGTTTCTGTATAGATGGCGTCCTCTTTTCCTACACTTCCTTCTACCTTTCTCAGCACCTTTTTTCTTTTCTCCTGAATGATGACACGTTACGTTGAACGAATGATCTGATTATTGTTTGTATTGGAGGTGTGCCATAAGCTTGCACTCCTGGCGCTTTTTACCCTCCCTTTTGTGATTTCGGACGACACTTACCTCTATCCCCATCCCTTCCTCACTTCTATGTTCCTTTTGTGTATATGATGATCTCTATTCCCCTTCCTTTCTCCTCCTTTAACTATCGAAGCGGTCTGGTCTTCCCGGGGCGTTCTAGCGAAACAAAAGACGAGCCTGGTGGCATCTCGCGCCTGTTTGGGATCCCTTGATTGATACCCATCCTTCAGGGTTCGAATGTGTGTATGTAGCTACCAGTTTACAAGATCTGCCAGAAGAATAAACAGACTTTAAATGTTATCTCTTGTCGTTTTATATACAAGACCCCATTGAATACAATTGCTCTCTCGAGTATATCTACAGGAATGGAACAACAGGAATACCGTACGTAGTTCCGTCCGATAGGACACGTGTTATTCGGTGTCACAAGTTGACTTCGTAAGAGACTCTTCGACAGAGAACCACAGGTCTTCCCCTTCCTCTCCCTCTCCCCCGTATGAGGAGCATCGCATGTCGCCAACTTCCGGCCAACCACAAGCGCGCGTGTCGGCAAGAGTGGTGACACGTGTTGAGGGTCGTGGCGTTAAGATTATCCAAAACTTTACTAGCTTCAAAAAGTACACTAGTCCTGATTTGGCCTTGTTTTTATCTCGACGATGGGGATGTCCAGCAAGAAGCAAAAAAATAACAGACGAAGATGAAGGGAAACGCCAGTGAAAAGGAAGCGGAAAACCACAGTCGCTAAGATATTATAAGTCGCATCGCAAGCGAATTTAATCCTTTCTCCTTAATTTATCCCCAAGACCTCAGCATTCTCGGTGTTGGGGCATTGCTCATTTGTTTACTCACATTGTTTACCTGGCTGCCATGTGCTATGTGATGAGAGACGCCCTTCTACCTCGCTGTCGCTCCTTCGCCCAACACGACTTTAAAATCGAACTGGTGACTCCAGCGCATTCGCTTCTAGGACTGACCAAACATCAGCTTTCTCACTCCCTTTAAAAGAGCTCCCGAAAAGAAAGGGGCAGGGGAACAAACGGTTCAAATCCCCGAACTACCTCCGCTCACACAGGTTCCTTCGCTATAATGTCCTCCACACGCTCACGATCACCTGGGACTGGAAGCGAGGGCTTCCCTCCCATTCTCCTTGGCCCCTCATATTCGACCGAACGATTCCAGACCGAAGACGAGTTCTCACCCTCAAAAACATCAAGCTTCCCCGGAGGTCTGCCGGGACATGGGGCGTCATGGTCGGACGACGGAGCTGGATGGACATTGGATAATATAAAAGACAGTAGCCGAGCTAGACAGGAGCAATCATTCGCCCAGGAAGCCCCCTCGTTCGCGGTTCACCCTCCCCCGTCCGATGCTGGTCGCGAAAATGCGCATCAAACTGCGGAAGATTCAAGCAGTTTCCTTCCTGCGCAGCAGCGCGAAGGCGAACAAGACTCGGAACTTCAGTTGGAACCGGGGAATAATACCGACAGCAACCTAGACAGTAGCACGAATAATGTGGTTCTGGATGAGGGCGAAATGCGCCGGAAACTTTTGGATATGGAGTCCAGCTTTCTACCGGAAGTGTCAACTGTTGCTCTCGGCCAGCCTGTGATTGATTCGGGACATGACATGGACAGTAATTCCCAGCAACGGGAGGTCAACAATTCGTCCCCGAGCCGATCCCAGACCAACGGTCGTGCTACACAAGGGGGGAATAACTTGAACCCGCAGGTAGGGGAGTCATCGTTGAATTCACCAGGAGCATTTTATACACCGGCACCTGGTCGGGAAGATAGCCTGAATGTGGACACCACATTATCTGGAGATAGGGATAGTGTAATGGTAGGGGACACAACATCGGCTTTGGAAACTATGACCTCCTCACCCACTGCGGCTGCCGCGGCCAGGACAATCTCTAGGGTTCTATCTGCGACTTCACCCACCAAATACGATCCTATCGCTGATGCTGACGACTCAACCGCTACTGGACCGCATGATAATTCTCAGGACGACATCGATGCTACTCCTCGAAGAAGTGCCCGGAATCCTTCGCCGGCTCGATGGAACACGGAAACCGCTGGAAGTGAATTAGATACCCAGAGTTCTGGATCTCTCTCTGCACGACGACGAAAAAGACCCAAATTCCTTACGAGTCGACAGTCTACGAATCGCTTTTCCTATTCCTCTATCGCTAGTAGTGGGAACACCGATGCAGCTTCTGGTGAAACGACACTAGGTGCTGATTATGCTTTACAATCTGGTGGCGCATTACCGGCGAACCACAGCCACAGCTACCAGCAACTTGGGAGACCGAAGCAAAATCTATCAAGATCTACAAGCCTTGGGAGTATGGCTTCCGGGGTATCAGGAATGAGTGACGACCAAATCTTTGACAAGAGGACGGTCAGCGGTGTTACCGATGCCGGCCTCCACACCTTAGACGAAGAGGAAGTTGCACATCAATCACGCCCAGGATCGTCGCAACAACGGCCGAGACATGATGAATCCGCTCCAATGACACCCAAAGCAAATCCCCACCACGGTAGCCATACCCATAATGATCCGAATAACGATATACCCCTTCTCCCTCCGGACACCGTCCTTGCAGAGCGCGTTCAGAAAATCCAGGTCCCTGGCACGTTTGAAAGACAATATCGGGATAATGATAATAATCGTGGCATGTCGCCCGACAAGCGAGCCGGTGGTGTTGCTCCAACGCCCACGCCCGGCTTCGGACGGAGCGGCAAGACCATGACTCTCAAAGAGCAAAGCAGCACTATCGACCGCCTCTCCAAGGAGAATTTTGACCTCAAAATGCGGATCCATTTCCTAAGCGAGGCTCTTGACAAGCGTTCCGAGGAAGGCATTAAGGATATGATCTCTGAGAATGTCGAGCTCAAGTCTGATAAGATCCGGCTCCAGAAGGATAACCAAGGGCTTCGACGTACTGTCCGTGAGCTGGAGAAAGCGCTCCGTGATCGTGGGGAAGGTAACGCAGAGAATAATGGCGATGACGATGACGATACCAGAGCTGAGGCAGGTTCTGAAGTAGATGGTGGAGAGAAACGCCCGTCCGTGGACGAAGAGGAGTTGGTGTATCTCCGCGAGAGAATTGAAACTTATGAGGTCGAAATTGAGAAATTGCGATCCGAAAGTATCACGCGGGAGACCGAGAAGAGACGGTTGGCGGAGATGGTCAAGTCACTGAATGACGGGAGGACCGTAGTTGGCTCAGAGACTGGTGCAAGGGAAGAAAGAGTGAGTTCTAATCTGCTATCCCTTATTCCTTCACATTTCCAACCTGTTCCTTTGGTTTTTCGCTTCGTCCAATTCCTACCGTGTATACAGAGGCCAGAATGATCCGGTATGCTAACCACTTCTCGGTAGGATATGTGGAAGGATATGCTTGACGCTGAGACAGCCGCGCGAGAACAAGCGGAGGAGCAGAACAGGAAACTCCGGGATGAAATATATCGGATGAAGAGCGAAGCACCCTCCACTGCTGGTGGCGCATCTCGTGTATCCAGACGCGGCAGATTACCTTCTGTCGCCTCACAGTCAACCGCCACTGATAGAGATATCGACCGGGGCGGAGTCACTAGTGCGACCAGCAGTACGCTTGTTGAACAACTTGAACTCCTTAAGCACGAAAACACAGAATTGAGGAGGGAAGTTAGTGCCCAGACGTCTATGCTAACGTCGCGAAACCGTGAGAAGGAGAGACTCTATCAGGAAATTGAAGATCTGAAACTTGGCCAACGACGTGGAGACAGCCGATCTGTTGCTGGCGATAGCATCTTCGAACGATCGGTTTCCAGGGCCCATGCCCGCTCTGCCTCCCGAGCTAGTGAAGGAACCAGAGCTTCCCGTGTCAGCGATGCTGAACGTGAAAACTACGAGACTAGGAATGGCGAGCTCCGAGACCAGGTATCTTCTCTAAAACTTGACAACCAGCACCTCCGCAGTCAGTTGGATGAGCAAATGGGCCAGTTGGAGATCGTAGACCGGGCGTACCAGGACGATATCGATCAAGCTGAGGCTGAGCTCAACACAATGCAACTTGAACGGGACCACGCATTGCAACTCGCGGAAGAGCGGGAGGCTGATCTGCAAGATCTCAAGGACGAGGCCCAAGACGAAATTGATGCACTAGGAGAGGAGCTTGATCAGAAGCATGATGAATGTCAACGTCTGGAAGTCGATCTTCGAAACCAGGAGGAGAACCTGAAAGCATTGCAGGCTGAGATGCGCTCGGCCAGTGAAGGTATTATCCGACTGGAAGAGGACGCACAGAGTAACTTGCAAAAGTATAAGGCTGTCAAGCAGGAACTTGATGAATCGAACAGGGAAATTGAGTCTCTGGAGAAGAGTCTGTTTGAGGCGAACAATAAGGTACAGAGACTCACTGTGCAGCAGGAGTCAAGCCAGAACGAGATCGCCTTCCTGCGCGAAGAGCAAGATGGGGATAAGATCAAGATTGGTGATCTTGAATCGGAAGTGAAAGCGTCCCAGATGAGCTTGCAAAGCGAAAAGGACAAGACAAAAGACCTGGAGCATCGCTTGGCTGATGAGAGACATCAACACGAGGTTGCCGGAAGCAAGGAGAAGCAAGAAGTTCAGCGTATCATGAACGAGCTTAACCGTGAAGCGTCTACCGCTAAAGAGGAGGTTAGGAAACTGAAGAAGAACCTCTCCTCACGGGAGATTGAAGCGACTACGTGGAGAGAGCGTCTTATCGAGCTTGAGAACAGTCTTCGCGAAGCTCTTGGTGATCTCAATGGAACCCGTTCCAGTCTCCTCACCTCCATCACCAAACTACAGAAGGAGCTTGACTCGACTGTTCTGGAACTTGAGACTACGAAAACCAGACTCGATGAAACCGAGTCTCTTCTTCAGAGCCGCAACACTCTTCTTGAAGATCACGGGCTCGAGTACCGCAAGCTGAACGAGCTTCTAGACCGTGAGCGACAGGCTCGTCGTGCTGACAAGCACTCATTCGAGCAATCCCTTAAGTCACACCAGCAAGCTTCCCGTACGATCACACAAAACAATTCTCGCATCACCGATCTCGAGGCGGCACGGAGCCAGGATCGCAAACGATTCGCGACTGTGGAGCAGCAATACAAAGACCAGCTCAACGACCGAAATGCAATGTTCCTTAGCATCTGGAAACGCCTGTCAACACTTTGCGGGCCCGACTGGGTTCATTCCCACAGCCTTATCAACGGCAACCTCCCCAGCCAAGAAGTCATCGGAAACATGCTCTTTTGGCCTGGGTTCAGCAAGAATCTCCTCCTAGCTGTTAAGGCAGTGGAGAACCTGATCAGTGGATTCAAGACCCGTATAAAGAATGTCGAGCGTGATCTTTCCAAGGAATACAGTACTCTTGAGCACAACTTTGGGTTGCGCGTCAAGAAACTTGATCGCCTGGAAGAAGCTATTCTTAATATGCGCATGGAGCAACATCACCACAAGCATCGACCCTCTGCTTCTATAACCTCAGCTCCAGAGATCTCAAAATTGAGAGGCGAGAATAGACTCCTTAAAGCGGAATTGAATCTACTCCAGTCTCACAACAAAGCTCGCGCCTCAACCACAAGCACCGGGTCCCCAGCACAAGGAGAAAGACGCCATTCTTCCAAACCATCAACCTCAAACACGACAACTACCCTCGTTAGACACCAATCCACCTCTGCAGTCGAAAGCAGTGGCAACGAGAGCGGCAAAACGGGGATCCCACAACCCACACATTATCCGTCATCATCTACCTTGAACACAAATAAGAACAACCCCAATGCAGGCCCTGGCTCTCACACAACGTCACACTCATACTCCGGCGAACCAACACAGGAGAAATGGATCCAACGACTCCGTGAACTGGAACGCAGACTCAAGGCAGAGCGAGAGGCTCGACTTCTCGATCGAAGCGGTGCGAGGCGCAGGCTGGAAGAGCGGAGCGCCGAGAATGAAGAATTAAGACAGGAGTTGGAACGAGAACGCTTGAGGAAAGTTGGGATGGCGGAATCTAACGCCTCTTCAAATCCAGCGCCCGCATCGTCCGCAACCAGTGCTGGAAGGAGACATGAGAACCAAAGCCGTTCTCGAGGCCGAAGCACGGGCTGGGGAACTGGAAATGCTAGAGGGGTAGGAAATGAAGATGGGACTGCGGAAGAGGGGGATGATGAGGCTGGTGAGATGTTTGATAGTGGTGAATCCCACCGTCATCATGATGGGTATGATGATTATGAGTATGGGGATGAGGGGACAGGAGGTACTGGGACTGGAGACGAGGATGAATATGCGGGTGGCCTGTGTGTTGAGGTCGAGGTGTAGCGTCCGAATGATCGAACCCTTTTTTCCCATCTTCTCCGGCGAACCAAGCGAGCGAGTTGTCCCTTTTTCTGTCAATTTTTTCCCTTGCTCTTCTTTTATTTTGGATATCTGGCGTTCATCGGTCCCGTTTTATTCGTATACCGTCCGTTCTTTTTCTTATTCTTACCCCTTTCCCGCTTCTACGATGGGGAGGGCGAAGCATAACGCATCCTAATGACCACTTTTTCCCTTTTTCCTATTCATATCACCAGGCGCCCGAGGGAATGCTCGCTGTATCTTTTCTCCTTTTATGTATTATAGTGCCGGTGCGTCTGGTGTATTATATATATCCATGAATTTATCCATATCCTGACCCCTTTTCAGCTCCAGTTGCCAGAGACATACAATAAAATTGGGGTGGTATAACTTAAGTATATATTTTCCATCACCACTGACAAAAAGTGAGTCAACGTCAAATGCCAAATCGTATGGGACTATGTACTTTTATATGTATATACTGTCATATCTACTCTCTTCTTCATTTTATAATGCATCATCTCATCGAAACCTTCAACGAGAAATCCACAATGCCAACACCCTGATGAATCGAGCTTGTCGATAAAATATCCACCTCATCACAAACATAATCCCTCGCATTCAGCTCGTTCAATCCGCCACTAACCTCCACCAAGAACGTCCCAGGAGGTTTCCCCTTTTCCGCCCAGCGAGTCTTGAGATCCTTAGCCGCGGCTCGAACACCTTCAGCAGTAAAGTTGTCAAGCATGACGACATCCGCGCCAGCACCAATGGCGGCATCAGCTTCAGCCACAGAGAGGCATTCAACTTCTACTTTCGTCGAGAAGCCACCTGTTGAGCGTGCTGCTCTCACTGCGGCTGGGATGGCTGCCTCAGTTGAGGACGATGCGTCGCCAGCACGGTTTCGGTTGAGTTGGTTGTTTGCGCAGGCCCAGATGTGGTTGTCTTTCAACATGGTCATGGAGCTGAGATCGTGGCGGTGAGGGTCTGCACCACCGATGAGGATTCCGTACTTTTCAACGATGCGGAATCCGGGCGTTGTTTTGCGGGTTCCGGCTAATGTGCCGTTCCAGGAGTGGGAACGGAGGATATTTAGGAGAGTAGAAGTTCTGTAGGGGTTAGTTGGTAATTTGATATGGTAGGTTTGGCGTGTGATAGAGCGTAGCAGGCATACGCCACAGGCAGGGTATTGAATGAGACTGAACATACTTGGTTGCTATTCCAGAGCAACGTGCAAGGGTATTTAGGGCAACTCGCTCTCCCAGGAGGACCTTTCTCATCGGGCCCCTGACTGTTGCACAGTGCTTGATTGGTTCGATAGTCTCTCCTTCTTGGACATGCCATTCAACACTGCGAGTTATTAGTAGGTTATCAACTAAAAGGGGTATAGACCCCAAGGATAGACTCACGTGCACCCAAGCTGACTGAAGACCTCATCGAAGAAGGGGACGCCCGCAACAACGCCCTAAAAGCCGAGATATAAAATCAGCATTTTGGGTTCAGACAATAAAACGCAGAGTTGCTCTGAGAGTGACTGTCTCAAGACACGATGCTAAGAATATAGTCCGTAAGAGAATTATGCCTCAGGAAGCACTCAACGGTAGAGCTGCAAGCCAGAGTCATGCATGCAGCATTTACGCATAGATAAAACGCACGCACACCAATCAATTCAAGAATAACAATTCTTTTTTATGCATAACTTTCTCATTCACCAAATTTCCATTCACCCCTGAGCGGAGAGAGAATACACATGGGTCTGTTTGGCTTCCAGAACAGGAGAAGGGACGTAATTCTGCAAAAATACAGCGAAACATAGGTGGCCTCATCACACTCCAGGGCAGCATGGTCAATTTAGGGGCTGATTCATATCATACCTTGCTCTTTCCGAGTAACCACGCCTCACCTTCGGTCTCCCCCACCACGAACCCACCATAATCGAAGCTCGGGCAATCTTCCTCAAGCCACGAAGCGATCAGCCGCTTGTAGGTTGGGGGCAGCAAGTGGCCCGGTTGTCCATGTGATGATGCCATGACTTCTTGGGGAAGGGTAGGTAGATCGGGTGCCTGAACCCTTTCTATGAGGTATATATCGAAGCTTGAGAAAACTCCTCGGGCGCTGATTTTTCTTTCCCCTGTATCCCCCGCTTCTCGGAGAATTTTCGGGCGCAAAGTTTCTGCAACGTTCACAATGAATCGTTCACCAATTGTCTGATCTCCGCGGGATAGAGATATGGCAACTTGTTTTCTCGTGGAGAGATATATAGAAAACGGATCTGCGGCACAATGAGAATTCACCGATCAACTGCCACCAAGGGTAGTCGATTAATCTCAATCTCAATGTAACAGAAAAAGAAAAGGCACTCAATGGGAAAAATGCCTCAAGGACTTCAAGAATTGATCACAGGGTATTTCTCCTTTTTGCTCTTCGTGCCCCTTTCTTTCACTGTATGAATTTCATGTCAGGGACCAAGAGGTTGAAATTAGCTCGGATATCAAAGCATGGAACTACGTTTTTCCCTGCCCGAAATCCCGAAGTGATGACTAAGAGGAATCGGATGTGTGAGATACCGATATACCGGTCGCCGATGGGAAGAGCCGCACCCGCATGCCGTGTTTTCCGAAGCCTTTTCTTCAGCCTCGTGACATCGGGTAGGCGTCGGGCATTATCGGGTTACTTGTGCATGTTTTGTTGTTATAGGGCTGAGGTTTGTATCCCGGGTAGGCTATTCTTGTTCACCGGTGAGCTACAAGGACTGGAAGGAGTTAAATGGTGCGCGGGGGTGAGAGTGTTTGATGTATTGATGACGGGTAACGGCGATTGAGGGGACAATTCTCCCGTTGGTCGTCGCTGAAAACGTCTCCCATGGCTCTGTCTAGGTGTTCAATGTCCAAGAATGAGGGGATCCACGTGTGAGGGTCTGTGAGGTTCAAAGAGCTATGTCTGCGCTAGCAACTGCCAGCTGTTGAATCAGTAGCAGACAGAATATGAACAGAATGCACCGAGTTTTCCGAGACGTTATGTTATCTAGGATGTAAATTTGATATCCCGCGCCTGACCCCGAGTAACTGCGTAAACGTGGGTTACCAATTAATCAGCCCTTCCAGCAACCCTGCCTCTCAATTGGAATCAATTGACCCATGCCATTCTCAACTGACACCCAGGGCATATGTATGGTAAGCTATACGATGATTGCAGCCCCCTCGCTAACTTAGGGGCCAGGGCTGAAGAAAGAAATCCTTCGGGATAGAGTTCTGGATACAAAGCCCGCATCACACTATCCATTGCGCGATATGAGTCATGAGAAGACCAATAATTGAACAATTCCATCACAAGAAGAAGAAGAGTTTACCTTTTAGCCCACATTAGGGGAAAGCTTGAGGCTGGGAACCTTGGGAAGTTATATGGGGGATTGTTGATAATCAACTTTTTCAGCGTTATGTTTGCTAAGCAGAAGTATCGAAAAGATGACAAATTGCTCTACGATGTCAGCAAGTGCGTGCTGCTTATCAAATGCATGTCGATGAATAAAGCCGAAATGAGATAGAGCTCTGTTCGTGTCCGTGTCCTTTCTTCTGGGTAACCCCTTCCTTCTCTATTGTATGTATCTCTTTCTTATGTCCGATGTTTTTCGCTTTCTTGCAGGAGCGATACAGGGATGTAATATATGACGATACGTTATTACTTACAATACGATACACTTGCTGCTTTAGTTTACGAATTCAATCTTACGATACACAATACGCGCCTTATCAATCATACAGAAACGGCGCAAGCTCGGCTCGGCGACTTCCTGCAGAAAGAACAACTCAAGATTAAAAAAATATCATCAACGGTTCAGCTTCGCTGTCGTCTTCGTATCTATCGAACAGGCGACCAGCGTGAAACGTGTACATATGCCCAACTCGTTCACTTGTCTCTATTCGGCGAATACCACGATCTGGCATCAACACTCCCCAGATTCGGAATTGAGCTAGGGCCCAGATAGGATATTAATAAGAGGGAACTGGGAAAAAAGGGGGAGAGAAGGAGCTTTGACTCCGAAAGAAAGTGCTCACTCCTGCTCAGCCACCGATACTCTGCAGGGTCTCGTTCTCCAGGCAGCAGCAGGAGATACCTTGCAGTGCGGAAAAGGGGAGTTTTGGGAACGTACGTGCGTGGCTCGCAAAGCAAGGACCATTCAACGTGTGAATTAACTGGTGACCTTCGGGTCCGCCCGACCTGGTTTCCGCGAATGCAAAAGGACATTTTGCTCGAACCCCTTGATTCTAGATTTTGCAACTCTCTCTCCAAACCCCTCGAGGACCATATCGTGGTTGCCACAGGCGGTGCTTCCCCGCATCCCCACGGTACATATCTTTCTGTGAGACGCTGGGGATATCACCCTTCCCCGCGTCCTCCGCGGAGATTAGAGCTCCCCGCAATCTGCCGTCAACGTTGATCGAGGGAATGCGGAACGAACAGGAAGAAGCACCACAATATTTCTGGAATGTTCAATTCCTCGGAGAATTTCCCCACCCTTGAATCTGGACTGACGCTTGTCCCCAAATCGGGACTTGCACTAATTTCATAAAAATAGATCGTATTTCAATGTGTAGGGTTCTGGGGACCCCTGAAAGATTGGTTCCTCCCATATATACATTGAAAAGCGGAACGACGCGGTAGCTTGAAAGTCGCTACCGTATCAACAAAAACTCAGACGGAAAGGAGTTCCTTCCGTTCTACTCCTTCCACGCTTTGTACATGACCTTGGATCCGTAAATCTGTCCCTTCTTCAACAGGCACATGTTCTTCCATTCCGGCACGTTCGGCGCATTTACATATCGGCTTGGCTCAACGCAGAACCCGGCGCGGGGACCCCGAGCGGGCAACCCGCCTACAGCGGGGACGTTGATGTACTTCCCGGTGTAGAATTGGAATGCGGGCTCGGTGCTGTGGACTTCGAGGTGGAGGCGGGTTCCTGGGTGGCTGAATGCCGCGAGACGCCTCATTGGGCGTGAGCGGGTGTCCAATGGGATTGAGGCAGGATCTGTGTCCATGATGAAGCAGTCATCGATGTCGGGGTCGACGTCGCCGAGGTAGAAGGGTTTGGCGACTTCGGCGGCGGTGAAACGCTCGACTCCGCCGGTGGGGATACCGGTGGAGTCTACGGGGAGGTAGTTGTCTGTGGCAAGGACTGCCTCTGTGCCTTCGATGGTCGGGCCGTCGGTGATGTTGAAGTAGCTATTGTTTTTAGTGTTATACTGACAGACGTGGTAGACTGCTACTGCTTTCATGCTCACCTGTGATTCGTGATCCCGACGACAGTCTCCTCACACTCGTCACCAACAAACTCGACCTCGTACTCGGTCTCGAGGACGGTCTTCGCGCCAGGGCCCTCGCCTTCTTTGCTGGCAGTATACCAGACGCGAAGCTCAACGGTCCCCGGGTATCCCTCATCCCCATCCTTGCTGAGATACTTGAACAGCAGGCCTTCCTTGCCATCCTTGTTCACAGCCTTGGGTCCCTCAAAGACCTTCTTATCCCACCCTTCCTTCCCGCCGTGGAGCGAGTTGGGACCGTTGTTCTTGGGTTCGAGAGGGTAATTCTTCCCATTGATGTCGTTGATGACGGCATCCTTCAGTCTGTTGCTGGTACGGCCGATGGTGGCGCCGAAGTAAGGGCTGTTGTGCTTGACGTAGAGGTCCTGGGTGGGGAAGCCCTGGACGATGTTGTGGCCCGCGACACGGAACTCCTGGATGATAGCTCCCAAGGGGAGGAAGGTGAAGGCGGATTCTTCAGAGGACATGATTCCAGGTCGTACGTAGCTTTTTTTATTTTACTGGAGGTGAGATGAGAGTGGAAGAGAGAAGTATGAGTTCTACAACAGAGATATGAAGAGTAGTAAGTAGTAATAGTGACGATGTTTGTGAGAAAATATGCCTTTTTTCTACCGCTCTACTTACCCCTCGCCCCACGATGTGTCGACGTCGCCTGATGACCAGGGTTCAAGGGGGGGGTTATCACATCACGTATCTCTACCGTAGAACCAGAACCACTCAAAGCTCCTTTGATCCGCCAGACCTTCGCAAAAGCCGTGCAATTGAGCAGAAAAAGCATCTTCTCCAACCATGTTTAGGCTAAAGTTTTTGCTTGAGAGGAAGTTTTGTTAGAAAAATTCCGGTGGAGTGGAAGCAACAAAAAGGAAAAGACAAGAGAGATGACGATGGTGGGGTTGTGGGATTATTGTTTCTCCGATGGAGAGAGATGGAGAGCTCGAAGAGGGTCAGCACGACACGCCTAAAAGGGGGTGACTTGGGATAAGAACCATCCGATTCTGTAGATGGGAAGAAGGCGCAGCGGAAGGAGGAAGGGTATAATGGACGTAAAAAAGAGAGCCATCGACGGATTTAACATGACCTTCACCGACGGACGAATATCAAGAGATCCCCCGTCGAGTCGCGTGGAGGAGCTACAGTTAGTTTCAACCCCCGAGTCGAGGGCTACATAGTTGTTTTATGGACATTCTCTTACTCCAGCTCTTTCTTCTCGTGCAAAAAACAGACCGTGAAGCTCCTTTTTAAAGATATCTCTCTCTCTCCTTCACTCTCGGTGTAATATTCGTAATTAATCAAATGAAAGATGAAAACACCTAATATCTGATATCAGCGTCAGTCTGTATTTTATTTCGTAATGAGGTGTATGCCTTGTATTCTTCATCTGCGCAACAACTCTATCTCCGCTAACTTAATCTTATCTCCGACCTCGATCGCCATTAAACTTCGTACGCGGCGGGCGCGACGACTTCTATTAACGACCAAGAAGGGGTTAATTAAGGAGTACCAATCGCTTTTAGAAACATGAATACCCAGGGTCAGAGGGCCAGGGAACAGACCAGTCCTCAACTGCCAAGCAATCCATCCAAAAGTGAAAAGTGCCCGAGAAGCAAAAAAAAAAAAACAAAAACCAAGACCCAAAAAGAATCATCCCGAACCCGAATCCGAGGATCCACAAAGGGACCAATGATGCATGCATCTTTGCATACGAGTATTATTCATCTTCTGCACAGAAAAACGGAGGATACGGGGATAACTAAATTAGGCAACCAGATAATTTAAATCTGTACGGAGTCAAGCTGTAGGCTGTGCATGCTTTGACAATAACGTTATTTTCCTGTGGAGGATCATCTGCAGACTGCATATTATTATTGTTTTTCTCTCGGCGCGTCTTGTCCGAAAAGAACGGCGAACGAGGCTGGTGGAAGAGAAGAAGGCTGGTGATGGTGGTGGTGATGGTGGTGGTGATGGTGATGGTGTTGTGATGAAAAAGGAAAAGGCCGATCCTCCGACAAGGCTTGACCTTGAGCCGTTGTGAGAGTCTTTCTTGCAAGAAATCGGGTCCCGGAAGCGCCGAGAGCCGCGAGTGAATTTTTAACGAGTGGGGAACTGAACTGTTGTTTCTTCAAAGCTCCGAGAAGCTGGAGCTGTGGCTGTTCATCATCAATTCGGAATGAGTCAAATTTCGAGATCAACACGTTCAGTTCAGCACGGGACGGAGATAATAATAACATGATCTTGAGGGTTACATGAGCTTTTTTTTGCTGCGCCGCAGTCTGCAGATATAATCGAGTACGAGTATTCACATGATTAGATCCCCAAGAGGATCTTATCGAGTTTTGTTTGCGCTCGGGGACTTTTGAGATAATTGCGGGCCCCTTTTCGGTCCCGTCCTTGTTTAATCCCTCCGAAACGGATCAACGGCATTCCATTGATATCATAGCTAATTGAGCGCATCACGCGACCTGGTCGCAAAGGGGAAGTAGAACCCTCGAACTCGGTGTAGATGAAGTTGGAAGAGAGTGTTTATGAGTGTCTAAGAGTGGTGTCTTTAGATTATTCTGTCTATAATATATATGTCGTGAGGTTTAGGTATCAAAATCAACAAACCCCGATCACAGTGCCTTGGCTTTCCCCCCGGTAAAGAAAAGAGAAAGGAGACTGAAAAGTAGTCTGTCATATCTCATGAAGACGTGGCAGAATGGGGAGAAAATATACAATAGTCAATGGAACAAAAAAGCAGAACAAATAAAAGTCAATAGATGAAGAAATCAGACCCAGAACTCCGGAGTGAAATAATTTGCCATGAACCGAAGCTTTATAACCCAATGGAACGTGGAAGCAGTCATTTTCGTGCGCCTGATAGAAACTCCGTGAACACCGCGAGAAACAGAGGGGAGATAAGAGTGATTTGAAGGTATATGTTCGGACAACCCAGGAACCAGCCAATTCCAAAGAGGAGACGAGAGGAATTAAAAGTGGCGTAAACTTCTAGCGAAAAGCTGTATTCGAATAGGTGCCCACCTCGAAATCTATTAAGTCTTCGCTGTAACCTGAAAATAGGCTGGAGCTCGGGTTGAAGGCTTGTGTATCGAACATTGAGCCGAATTCGTCACCGATTTGTGGAAGAACAATGTCCTCTAGGCTGCTGCCCCGCTGAGACTTGATCCCGTATGACAGCGCCGGTTGCGGTGGATAGGGGTTATTTGACTCGCCCGGTATTGAGCTGAATGGGTAGTCCGTTTGGGGTGGAGACGCTGGTGCTTGCACCGCCCGAGTCTTGAACTGGGTAGGCATTTGCTGGTAAGATATGGATGGGCTGTGACCTGGAGTCGGTGGACAAACGGCGCTCAGAGAGTTATTCGATCTTGGTTTTGGGAATGTGGGCGAGTGCTCGCTATCTGAACCGCCGTCCGATGAGTCCTGCCGTTGCATGTAGCCCGCGCCGCCAGCTATTAGGCGTTTTTGTAACACGGATGTGTCTTCCTCGAATTGCTCAATACCAGAGCTGCCGTCCGACTTCAATGCGCCCAACGTTTCGAGGATATCGTGGGTGAGGGGGTGGCCGTTCGAAGAGGGTTTCAGGGGTGAGCCAGGCCAGTTACTACTTGATAGTAGTATTCGATATGATTCTTGGAGGCCGGCGACCAATTGGGACTGTTGTTGTTCGAGCATCTCGACATACCTAAACAATATAAGAATTAGTATTTTTTTGGTTTCAATAATAGTTTGTTTGTATAACTCACCCTTTTGGGTAGACCTTGTCATGTGCCTTTTTGCGCTCCCCAAATACACAGATGGCATTGTCACTTTTACATCGACCACAGGGGCTAGCTCCGTCACACTGTTTGAGTTGAGTCAGCATATGGAAAGGGGAGGGTAGAGTGTTCGAACATGTTTCACATACCTTTGATTTCTTCAGCCTGCAGCGGTCACAAGCTTTACACACGCGTTTTCTTATGCCTCCGTCGGGGGAGGCATCTAGAGGGGGCGTGGTTTGATGCATAACTAGATGTCTCTATGCGGGGTGTGGTAATGTATAGTGGATTGCAATTGTATAAATAAATTGCTTGTAAGGGGTAGTAGTTGAGATATGCTTAAGGGGGCTGAAGAGGGAGATATATAGAAGGATATCGGAGTAAGAGCAATGCCTTACTGGGGACGTAAGTCGGGATGACGAAGAGTTACGAGGAAGGGCGTAAGGAAGGAGGCTTGAGGCTTTGATCAGCTATGAAGTAAGAATAGCTTGAATAGTCCAATGGAGAGAGAAACAGATGCAAAATGATGAGAGAGCAAGGGAAGAAGAAAAGAGAGAGAGAGAGGGAGAGAAGAAGGAAAGAAAGAGAGCGGAAAGGGTTCGCCTTATAGATGTGATTATATTTATGTATGCATTATTATATCAGTCAGTAAGTTAGTATCTGTCTTTTTAACTCCGTTAGGAGTGAGATGGTTCTAGTCAGGGTGTAAGTAGAGAGAGAGAGATAGACAGAGTCAGAGAATCCTGTTTACTTCTGACGATAACGAGATGTCATAACTCTCTCCTTCTGTTCTTGTTTCTGCATCTCGTCGTCTCTTACTCTCTATCTCTTCTTTCCCTCCTCCTCTTGCTGTTCTTCCTATCTATCTTCGTCTTCATCTCTTCCTCTCCCCATCGCAGAAATGACACACAATGACGGAACATGAGCACAAAAGAAATAAGAGGTACCTCCACTCACTAAGCAACCACTAGCAGTATCCCGGTATCCTCGATGTACCAAAGAGTCTGGACAAGTCTTGGTCCATCACTCGGTCCAACTCGGACGCCGGAAAGATCTGATACCGTTTACCCGAGTCACCGTACGTAAGGATATGTATGTATGTATCGTATTCCTGGAATCATGTTTCCTCCCTCGGAGATATCGTTGCTCCGTCCGTGTTGAAGGGGCTGATCTGATTATTCATGACATCGTTGTGTTCGGTTACATCTCGGTATTCGCTGTTATTGATTACTCCTCCGTAGCCATTATTAATCATTTTTCTCCCGCTGTTTTAAGCAGTAAAATACCCAAACACACTCGTACACCTAACCCGATCAGGAAAATAACTGGGCCACACCCTTTTATTCGGTCATCGGCCCGTCATCATTTCCTGCATTATTCTTTTATCCTCTTTTTTATGCTTATCCACCAAAAGCTTATGTACATTGTGCTTTATGACATAAATGTCATACTCTCGCATATCTTTGCTTTCATCCCTTCTCTCTCTGATGGAGCCTTCAACTTGTACCTCCGAAACAGTGTGGGGGGGTTTCAGGGTCCATTACACGGAACTCCGTGTCCGATCCTTCGCTGATAACTCGCACTTTAATCCTGGAAGAGAAAACGCGAAATGCGAAATGTGGCCGACAGCTGGGCTGTGGCAGTGCAGTGGTCTGTCCAACATGCGAACCTTTGATCTCGAGCTTGAAACACTCAATTCCCTCGCTCAGCCTTGTTAAGGCCCCCCCATTCCTACAAGCAGACACTCGAAGAGACATGATCTCCTATTTGTACGACAAGGACGCGAGTCGTCTAACCCCCCTCCCTTATCACAACCCATTGCACGCCTGAACAGGTCTGTATATCTCGACCCTGGTTACGGCCGAGCCAAACAGGATGCAAAAACAAGCTCCAATTGGAGTCTCAACGTAGCATACCCAGCCGAGAAGAAACCATATATACACTTTGAGAAGGCGAGCCATGCCCAGAGTCAAATCCATGGTGTCCACGCACGCCCACAAACCAGCTTCACCTGAAGCTTGGAGAAGTTACCACTTCGGGATACATTGCGTCCCCTTTCAAGAATATTCCATGGGCACTTCTCCCCACCGAGCTGAAATGGTTCAGCTTCGTCATCTACTCTTGAGTCTATCTCTATGAGGCTTGGGACTCCAACCCATGTGGATGTCCACGTTGAGACGGATGATAGATATACCACCTCATCGTGGTCGAGATAGATAGCCTTTAGGTATGCTGTGGTGGATACTCTTTCATATGTGTGCGTAGATCCATGAGGCTATGTATATCAAAAATGGAAAAAGGGGTTGGCGCGGGCTGACGCAAAAATAGATATTACCCGCATACCCTCGAATGGGAAAAAGACAAAGGAAAAGCGAACAGCGGGGACTAGATGTACTAGATGTATAACAGGGAGAAGAAATCCTCTCTCTAGAAGCCAAACCAAGACAGAATATAAACCGAGAGAAAAATCCAAGAAAAGAAACGTTATGCTCCTCGTAATATGTACCACAGAAATAAACCGACCCTACCCGAAAAGATATACAAAAGAAATTTGAAAAGCAGATAACGACTGTCATGAGCGGCAGCAGGCTCGTCTCCATCGACTTCGACTTCGGCTGCGGCCTCGTTGCTCACTGGGGGCGTCTTCGGCGACAGGGTCACCACTATTGCCAGGGACAGCGTGGCCTGCTTTGTCGTCTCCAGGTGCTACAGGCAGAGCTTCAAGGTCATGCCGACTACTGCTCCGCCTCCCACCGCCTACCATTGCACGCCCAACACTCAGCCAACGACTCTGCCGTTTTGGACTCGCGTCCGCATCATTCTGATGTCTTCTATTATCGGAATCTTTCTCCAGAGCTGTGAGAGCAGGTGTTTTTGAGTGCGCGTGCGGGTATGATGAGGACGAGGGCAGCTTCTGAAGATCTGCCGAAGAAGGGGGGTGGAATGAAAGTTTTCCGTTGGAGAGGTATGATGAATGATGCTGCTGCTGCTGTTTCTGTCGGTCGTGCTTCGCATATTGCTCTTTCTGCTGCTGGTAGTGATGACGACGGGCTTCTACAACTCGACGGATGATCACTAGTTCCTCTCATCAGCAAAATGGAGCCAATTGCAGAACAAAGGTTATATCCCCAGACTTACGAGCAAAGGTCTCCTCAATATTAACCATCTCCCTCGCACTGGTCTCCATAAACCCGCACCCATTCTTCCTCGCAAACTCAAGCCCTTGCCTCGCGCTTACCGCCCGGGAATCCCTTAAATCGGACTTGTTCCCCGCTATTATCTTCACCGGGGGCGGCATCCCAACAACCACGAAATCATCGTCGTCGTCATCACCGTCGTTGTTGTTTTGCGCGCCGGCTCTAGACCTTGCCGCAAGCTCCTGCTCCCTTAGCCGTTGTCCATCCTCGACTCTCTGCTCTGTTTCGATATCAATCATTTCCATAAAATAATCCAGCGTCTCCAGTGTGTTCGCGTTCGTGATGTCGTAGACGAGTAGGAAGGCATCGGATTTGAGGTTCTGCGAGGCCCATAGCCCGCGGTATTCTTCCTGACCGGCCGTATCGGTCAGGGAAAGGAAGTAGGGTAGTCCATCAACGGTGCGCGTCACGGAATATGAATCCTCTGTGTAGGTTATTAGACCAATTTCTCGGGTACATGATTACTAGAAGGTCTGAAGCCGGCTTCAATCTTCAAACAAACAATGCGCAACGTCGGTTTCAAGAAACAAGGGATAAGGGTACCTATAGTTGGATCATATCTACCCGACAGTTCCACAAGGAGCAAAGAAAAAAGAGGTTAGTCTAGAACAAATACTTTAACAGCTAATAACCTCTCTTGTCCTACCTCAATCACCACGCCGGAAAGGAAGGTACGGGGGGAAAAACTCACTCATGCGTCCATTCACTCCGCACCAATCGCAAGGTTATCGACGATTTACCTATCCGCATCCCGGGAATTAGCCAGCTCATCCATGCATCCGGTTCCGGCAAGGCTCCGCGCTGCCCTGTAGCTTCCCGAATTTCCCGTTCAGGAAGCCGAATCACCATCTGCGGGCACGCGCACGCGCATGCGCCCGCTCCCCACGTCCCCAGACCCATCCCATCCAATGTACCCAACCACCCACGTCCATTCACCCCATTTCCCTTCCCCCTCCCCCTACCCCAACCCCACACCTCGGGCGCAAAGCAAACTGCAAGAGTGAGAGAATTGGAATACACACCGCATCCACCATCCCCGCATATAGTAATCGACACCTTGTCAGCCATATGTAGGAGGTAAAGGAAACCCTAGTCGTCTTTATTATCGGAAACATGCGCGCAGAAATGGGCGCAGCAAACGAAACATTTAAGATTGTTGCGCGTAGTCTCTGCTCTTCTTCCACGCCTTAGGTCCGTTGTTCACAATCGCATTCCGAAGGGGAAAAGAAGGGAGACGGTCAATTCGTGAGAGATGGAGAGAAGAGAAGGCAGGTCAGCTTTGACACTTGGACCGAAGAAAGCAGAATAAGCAAAAAAACCTCCAGGCGCGATTTGGAATGCGAGAAAGATCAGAAAGATCGTGGGGATGAACTGGGGTTGGTGATGGGGCCAGAACTAGGCCTAGTTGGGGATAGGAGCTGGAGGTTGAATCGATTTAAGCGGGAAGCGCGTAATTAGCGACGATGTTGTTGATCAGCGAAGACGGTGATATCAAGGTATCAGAAAGAGAGAGAAAAGAGACGGTCCAGTTCAAAACAATACGATGATTACTATTAATAAAGTACTAATTAAACATTATGCTACAAATTTCCCGGTCTTCTTCCTCTTGAGAACAATTTAATAGAGGCGAATTGAGCTCCATCCAAGACTAAAGCGCCGGCTCGCTATTCACAAACCCTTTGATCCCCGCTCCCATGTTTACACCACAAGCTCCCCCAAATACATACTTTTTTTAAAACACTTTTGGAGCACCGATGAAGAGGTGCATGCTTTTCTTTCCTGCTCTTTGTACTTCGCTCCATCCTATCATAATCTCGACTCCCGCCCGCTAGGTGCCCAGCTATGAACCTTCTCCTAGGTGGACGGGAAAGGAAAAAATAAAATATACCTTGAAAGCGCAATGTCGCGAACCCTTCGGTAACGCTGAAACGAACATGAAGGGGGTAAAAATAAGCTAGGGTTTTCAGAGTACCGAGTGGGTACTGCCCTCGATGGGTATCATCGCAAGGTACTAGTAGCCACGAACTATATAAGTTAATGGCTAGAAATCATTATTCTGGCAAGAGATATGCATCGCCGTTGAGGACCTGGACATTCTCGCGGGGTTCGGTGTGGGGGGTTTTGTTGGAGGCGCTGCTTGGGGTTTCCAGTTCCGGGTTCTTGACTGGGGAGGACGAAGTAGAGTTCTTATACGACGAGACTGACATCTGAAGATGATTAGCAGTCGCATGGATGATAGGGGTGGGAATCAATGAGAACCGAGTATCCGTGAGATGGGCCTGATAGACGGAAAGTAAAAAGCAAGCGGAGAGCCTGGGGAATTTGACAGGTGCCTTACCCATTTGGCGAACTGGAGACCACAGCTATTGCATAACTCACCCTTTCCATTTGGGCCTTTCCTCCACTCTGGAGTTTCGGTTTTGTCGCATTCTGCGCACTTCCTCCCTTCCGGGCCATTTTTGATCCGTCTTTTCTGGAGATTCTTGAGCACCTCAATTTCACCTTGAAGTTTTTTGTTCCGTGAACTGAGCAGGCTCAATTCAGCTTGCCAGTTGGTGCCCCGCGTCGGCTTCCGTTCTTCAAATATACTCTCGTGGATATCTGCATGTTCCGCAAATTTAAACGGTCTTATATCTGGAGGGGTTGGTTCCGCCGGCACAGATGGACCATTGGGCGAAGAGGGATTTTTTCGGCTCGATCTCGGTGTAGTTCGCGCGAACCGGGGAAATCGCGTTTGAGCTATCAGGAAAGCTGGTTTTCTCCCTCGCCTTCCGCCAACTGGGTATAGTATGGTCTGCGCCCCCAGCACCTTGGTTTTGCCCTGAAAGCCATGATCGAACCCAGCCCGTAATCCCCTTCTAGCCTGACCTAAAGCATGCCGAAGTTTGTCTTCCGCCTCCGTGTCTGTCCCTGGGCGTGACTTACGGCTCGATTTTACCTCTTTCTTCAGGTATTCACGCATACTCGTGCCAACCAACTCACCGGGGGATTTATCGAGTAAATCCATCGCCCTGGAGGAGACGGAAAGAAACATTCCCGAGAGTGATATCTTTGTCCAAAGCTCATGCTCACACATTCCGCCTGCCTCTAAGATATTATTTCGGGGCAGATCATAGTCTGGTAATTCCCTTCCTGTGAGCATCAGACATTTCCCACCCTCCCCGGGTTCAATAGCTCGAAGCGACCCGTAGCTTTCAAACCAAATGTATCCACTGTCCTTTCTTCTTATTCGATATATCAAACTGACGATCGAGTCTTCTGTGATCTCCCTGAATTCTCTAGCTAAGGAAACGATGTCGCTTGGGTGACATATAGAAGAAATTGTCGTTCCAAGTAGTTCATTCTCCTCATACTCAAGGATTTCCAGAGTCGACGGTGACAGGTAAATAAACTGCCCTTTAAGTGACAGGACATGCACAAGGTCGTTGGACCTTTCGACAAGCATCCTCTCCCACGACGTCTCCGTGGGTCCATCGGTGATTCCTTTGTCGGAAGGCGGGAAGGGGTTGTGGTGACTAGTCTGTTGAGTTTCAGGGGTATGAAGCAGGTATCGCGGCAGCTGGCTCCGTTGGTAGTTGACCTTGTAGGAGCCATCTAGCAGCGGTCAGAGAGCAGATTTAAGGAATGGAAAAACGAACGAGGGATAATAGTAAGGCTAAACGAGAAAGGAGGGCATGCAAACCTGGGTTTTCTTTTGTAATCGCATGCGGCTTTTCAACCAAATCCACCTGGAACCCAACGCAGAATCTATATTCATCAGAACCCAGTAGCTGGATGGGGACTAAGGTCAATAGATTCAGAAACGATTGACCACCCTTCCTGTAGTTTATTAGCCTGGTTTGAGTCTCAGATCTGGCCTCTATTTTCGATTTTAGAAAAAAAACGTCTTTGCCGTCAACGAAGTTGCGATTGGCTCCCGCGTCGATGATACCGTCCGGTGCCTGAAGAAAACGGCAATTCCTGCCAAGAACTTCACGCTTGGAGTAGCCGGTTAAACGTTCGAAATTGTCGGACACATATACTATAGGATCATCGGGGGCATTGAGATCACAAACGACGAAGGCGCAGGAGCTGTCGACTCCGTCAAGATGACGACTTGTCTTAACGCGATCCTGGGAAGTGACACATATTAGCATCAAAGCGGTCTTTCTCTAGTGTACGGGAAGGAGGGGGGGTACCAAGATATCCTTAGAATTCAGTCCAGAAGGTGAATATTGTTGTAGAAATTCCGTTTCCCCATTCTTGAAATCGACGAGCGGGCCACAGTGGACAGGGGTACCATTTTTGATTTCTAGTCCTGCATCAGCAAACTCTCGAGTGTTTCCGGGGATGAGTCTGTCCATACCTGGGTTGTTACTGGGAGCACAAGCGACAGTATAAATATCCGCGGCTATAGAAGATGAATGTTGCGAATAATAAGATTGCTGGGATAAATTATTCGATTGAGAATTCATGAATGACGATGAATTATTTTGCGATGTGACCTCGCGCCTATTATAGTCCAAATGCGTTTGGAAGCGTCCATTTAAGATGTTTGAGGTTAACAGTTTCTCCTGTTTATGGGGTATTTCTGGCGTAGCCTGCGCCTGCGATATTGTAGGAAAGATCGCAAATGACCCATTACCGATCTGCTGGGGAGGGGAGGTTATATAATCGGGGTTCTGAGGCACCTTCATGGGATGCGGTAAAGGGTAAGCCTGCCGGGATCCGCCGAAACCTATCTGCATCCCCATTATTGGGGAGTAAACCGGGGGTTGATTGCCGCCTCCGACGGAGCTTTCTTGGCCCAAAGGGGAGATAAATGGACCAGAGCTATCCACATTTTCGTATGTTGATGGGGGAGTATAATACTGAGTATCTGACGAGATATTCCCGCTACCCCAGGATTGTCCGGTGGAAACCCGGGAAAGGTCGATCGCGCCATTGAATCCCCCGACGGGAGTGTTAGAAGGTTGGGAGTGGTCGAACTGAGCTTCTCCGAAATCGCTTCCCGAGTAATGCATTAAGGAAGCCTGTCCTGGTTCGGTACCTAGACTGTCGATGTATGCAAGCTGCTGCATTGACAACCGTGGTTCCTGTTCCATGTTATGAGATACCGACTCGTCAATAGTTTGGCCCCCGCTTGTATAGAGGTCATTCTCATCCGGTGGTATAGTGCCCGGTCCGTTTTGTTCGGGAGTGGCGAGTGCTGTAGGCTGATCTGACCCCATGATCGGGTATTGGGAAGCATAAAAGTCCTCCATAGCGTTTCTCTCGGAGGGGAATAACGTGTATATCGGTGTAAATTCGGAATGGCGTCTTCAATAAAAGGGGGGGGATGCAACGCCTCAAAGATGGGGCCTCTCCCCACAGGGAAAAAAAGATAACAACAAATAGATATATAGCACCGAAGATGCAAAACCCAAAGACTCCAAGGGAAAAACAAACCCAGCAAAAAAAACAAAGACCCCCCAAGCAAACGGGCTAGGGCCCTCAGGGGAGAGGTAGTCCAGATTAAGCGGGAAGCCAGAAAAGAGAGTAGGGTGTGGGAATAACAAGAAGAGGGGGAAACAGCAGATTATAAAAGAGAGGAACGGGAGAAAGGGCAAGAGATAGTGGGAACCGTGATCCTCCAAACACTGGGGAGTGACCTTGGAAGAAGCTTTCCCTCTAGCAGCTACTAAACTCTAGATATAGCCATGTAATCATTGTGAACGAGAAAATCGCGACAAAGAGGGGGAAGAGGTCGATGTAAACTCTAGGGAACCGTGGGATGGGGAAGGAGCAATGCAGGCCTAGCCGCCCTGAAAATGGCAGCAGCGACAATAACGACCGTGGTAATGATCGAGGAGTGTGGTGGTGAAGAGCAGTAACGGGGGTTCGACGCTTCCCCTCAGGAAAAAGGGAGACAGTGGTGAGCCTGTAGCCATGGATAGACATATGTCGGAATTCAAGATATGTCCAAGCTCTTACTCTTCGAGTTCCTCTGGAATAGGTTACTCCTCCCTCTCTCTCGTTTTCTCTTTCCTTCTTTCAGCCTCTTTACTCTGCTTTTAAACTTTCCCACCACGAACTGATCGTGGAAGTACGTCGGAACGGGGAGGGGGAAGGCTGAAGTTCAATCCAGAAGAAAACGGGAAGATGACAGGTCAATTGCGGGTACCGTACCTAGCTGCAAGATAGATCTAAGTTATGATAGGCTCCGTCCCACACGGGATTGTACATGAAAATGAAGCAGAGCGCGAGAGAAAGGGCGGATGAGGCTCAATTGATGAATAGAAACGAGTGGGGGAAGAAGAGGCAAAGTAGGAAGAAGAGGGGGAGGTGGCTGAGCGTGGAAGGAGAAGAGAGGTACCTCTTTGCATTCTGCATCTAGTTTTACTGTGGTTGACTCGTCATCATGAAGGGAAAGATGCACTCGCTCTTAGTGGCTTTCTCCGGAGAAATTAAGAGGGTTTAAAGCCACGGAAAGCGGGAGGTTGACAGAGGATGGAATTCTGGTAGAAGCTGCAGGAGCTACAGCTGCTGCAGGTCTTCGGGAGCGAAGGATGTGATTCGGGTGGTTGAAGGAAAGAAAAAGCGACAGACGAGAAGAGCACCGAGGGGAGGGAGCCTTGTATGTATAGGAAGTGAGTGTCTAAAACACGGTTAGTACTCTGATTGACCTGTCGAGGAGAGAGCATACTTACTGACCTATGCATAGAGGAAGAAGAAGAAGTAAAGAACTATACGTTTACCATGAGAAAGCTCTACTCGGGATGTCAACCTGCAGTGGAAGCCATCTTGTCACACCGGAGGCATCCTGTCGTGCTTAAGAGTAGAAGTAGAGGCTCTACCGCGATGAGAGACTCCATCTTGAAAACGACAAGGAACATTGTTCATCTCTATGTATATTCGAAGCTCATTTGATAGTGATAGGTCTTTGCATGTAGTTGTTTTTATATTGCTGTCGTCTCTTTTCTCTCCACTCTCCACTTAGTGCCATCTTCATTTTTCGCCTCCCCCATGTAGCTAAACCGTATATTGTGGATAGAAAAAACTGTTGACCGGCTTGACGAACATCTTCATGAAGCTCCACCAAGCCAATTTCTTCATCTCGGGCGCATCACGAACACATGGAAGAAGAGGGCGGCAATGCTCGGAGAAGACTCAGAAAACTCGTCACACAACCCCCCCAAAGGAAAGCGAAAAGCTCACCGAATATCATACTTAGACCACCTCTGCCTAGTACGAGTATTGAGAGATCCCAACACCCACCCATACGGATGAATTGGCGACAGGGTACAAGAGCACAGAGGACCCTGACTATTGAGATGAAGCAAAAGAAAAGAAAAAAAAAGAAAGAACCTAACAGATCAGGAGGAAGGTGGTTGACACTTGAAACGACCCCATTTCCTTAAATCGTCCCATATAATGGCGGCGGTTACCTCCATCGCCAACTATATGCGTACATGTACTTCTATGATTGCTCCATTTACTACTGCTATTGTTGTACCTGAGTCACCTCGGTACCTGATTCACCTTCCATTGATGTCCAATCCCCCGTACACAAAGCCCTGCAAGGTACGTCGGCTTTGTACGAATATCCTTTTTTCCCCTGAAGAATCTGAAACAGGTTCTTCGATGCTGGTATACAATTTCCGGCTTTCTTCCACCGGCAAAGACATGGAGCTCAACAACCCATATTGCGATGGGAGAAGGATGTTCCCCGTCAACAGTTACATGGGAAGCAGCAGATTGTTTCACATCTCCCGGGAATCTGGCCCCAGCCATGGATAACGCAAGTTCGAGAAGGTTGAAAGGGAGGGAAAAAATTCAACAAGATGGAAAAGAGGAGGAGGAGCAAACTTTCGACCACACAGCGTCAAGAGAGAGCAAACATTTACGCAAAAGTAATATCAACAATCCATGTCAGAATAATAACCTCCACATCATGCAGACAGAACCCGGGCCTGGCTTGGCTCAGATCTTTTTTTCGGGATGATTAGGGGAGTGAGTTAACTCACAAGATAACAAGACTCGGAAAGCAGGGCGAGCAGCAGGGTACAGCCGAAAGGGATGTCTAATCAGAATCGACTCATCATGTCGGCTAGGTACAACCCGTCGACGCAGACTTGACATGAGCGTTGACGAAATTTATTTGCTAGGATAACTCATAGCAAAACCCACTTTATTCTAAGCGACGACCGACTCCGATTAAGAAACATACCTACTCCACCAAAGCAGCTCGGTTCTTCAACGGCTGACTTGCGCCACTTGAAAGGAGGGAGTCCTCCTATTTGCTGGGAAGACACCTGTGCCCTGAACCCTTCTGACGAAAAGGTGTATCTTGAAGAGACTGCCGAGACCCACCTCTTGTTACTCGGGGAACTTCAACGGAGTTACTCGTGAGCACGATGAGCTTCTGAGGTTGAGTTGGTGGCCTTGAGGCGACGAACATCGACCCCTCGATCCGAATCCGAGATACAGATCATCTTCTCAGACGATCTAAAAGGGGTCGTTCCCCGAGTATCCGTCTGTCCCCTCGAACTCCCGGGAGCAAAGAGGCACACGCCCATCTATTGGTTTTGGTGCAACCCACCGAGAAATCTGACTATTGCATGACCGAACTCTGCTTGCATTGGTTCTGGACAGATGAGATTTAACCCGCGTGCCATTGACATCATGGGGTTCCAGAAGCTCGAAGCCAGGTGCTACCTGTTTACAGAGACAAGTCTCTGCGCCCACGCTTTGTTATTCCAACTCCAGGATACGTCATATGGGGCTGCCCTTCATCTATAGACGGTGCTGCCCCCTCATCCTAACCATACGTGCCTTGACCCTGGGTAGCGACCCTTCAGTCCACGTTTCACTGGACACTGGACCTTGGAGCCCTTGGGCATCACGTGTCAGCTCGTATCCACGGATATCCGCGCGAAATTTTTTCTCTATTCTCCAAAAATAAAAAGAGTGACGAGGATAGAAGGTATAATTAAATGTGATTACAGTGGTCTAAAAAGCATAACAGGTCCACAAAGACAAAACTTTGAACAATGCAAGAAAGGAAGATGAGGTGTAAAATCTGCACGACGCACAAAGGACAAAGGAGACCAGGTTTGCTATGCTAAAGGGATGACTCAAGAAATGATGCAGGGAAAACATACAAGAAAAGGCAAGGAAGTAGCAATATGTGTATGTGTCGCCGTTGAGAGGGAGTATAACGGAAATGGGAAGGGGTATATCATAGATATACAACAAAAGAAACATTCTTGACACTGGAGCGAGGGGAAAACAAAAAAGGCCAAAAACTAGTGGTATAACAACAACCAGAAGATGATGTAGGTATTCCTAAGGAGTGGTTAAGGGAAAGAGGAGGAAAGGAGCTGGAAAAGTGAAGAAACGAGCAAAATTCAAATAGCGATAGTGGTATCTCATGCTGCCGTTGATATAAAAGGAACCCAGATAAACATAAGTAGAAGGGGTATCAGTTGCTACAAAAAACACATATTAGCTTCATCATAACATAGAAAGCATCGCAGAATTGACTCACTATATCTCCAGTGGGGAAATCTGGTCCAATGTATACAGCCAGTTTCCTCCCTGCTCCTCTCTCTCGAGCCTAGTTATCCCGTCAGTCAGAAAGTAAGAAAAAGTGTTCGATATGAGGTGAAGCCCTACCATTCATAAGGCCAGAGAATCAAATGTCCTTGGACCATGTTCAAAAGGTCTTCTGCCTCTCCCATCCCTATGATATCGTCCGAGGCTTGGAATTCGCGCCTAGAACCTCGAGTAGTCGCACGGCGTCTTCGCTTGGGTGGATGCGTTGAGGCGTTCATATTTAAAGCATTCGAATAGCCAACGTATTGTGGTCCAGATCGTTGACGTTGAAGACCACCTGAGTGAGGTGGGCTCAATGCATCATCAGCATTGAGATGAGAGTTTGTGGACCTGATGGTATCTCCACTCTTCAGTGCTCCCTTCTCACTTTGCGACGAACGACTCTCCTGCTTATCTAGCTCCGTGCGCTGGCGCTCAATTTGAGCTTGGTTCGCCTCCGATGCCCAGTTGCGAAGCTTCTCTTCAGGAGAGGAATCATGGTTCTTGTTATTTGTGACCGCGTTGACAAGCTTCTCTCGAAGATCTTCTCCCGATTCCCCAGCCTCGGGAACCGGAGGGACCTCAGACTTATTTGCTGTACTTGCTGCGGTAGCGGTATTTGTAGAGCCGGGAGGGCTAGTGGGCTGGGCGTCCGGTTTAGTTTCCGGGGGCGCTTCACTATGGTTCTGCATATCCGCAAATCTTTCTGCATAGGCCGAATATTCTTTGTATTCCTTCCATGATTTGACTTCGCTGTCGGGCATGCATCGGAACACGCTTCGGTAGAGCTTGGTGTTGTTTTCGGCAATAGCCTGCCACGTATCAAGATAGAACGCATCGTTCAGGGGGTCCCTCATGCAATCCTTGTCAACGAGGGGGTGCTTCATGTCGGAAGAAAATGGATTATGGTCCATCGATCCAACCGGAGCATTGCCCGCTGATCCCGGGCCACCGATATCACCATCGTCGCTGTTGGGGAGTGGAGGTAGTTGCGATGATAAGGGCGCCTTCTGCTGGTTGGCATTGGAGTCAGATCCCTGAGACACTGGAGGAAGAGACATCTCAGCCACAGTATCAAGACCCCCAGAGACTGGAGGGCTTGAGAACTGAAGTCGCTTGGGCTCCGCAAGCGTCCCCCTTCCTTCAGATGCCGCATTCGACACAAGAACCTCCATATTACCATTAGCTAGGCGAGAATCGCGACCATCGCCATGTCCAGCTTGGTGAAGGGTGTTCATTTGATCAATCCCATCTCCCAGAATATCCTTTTTATGCTCTGCGTTACCAGTAACTCTTGAATCAGTAGTTAATTTCCTATTCGCCTTCAGATTGGGGTTGTTAGCCTGCTCCCAATCCACATCGTGATTGAAGCTGCTCATGTTTTCTGAGCGAGAAAGGAATTCGTCTTGAAGGCGGTGCCGACGCTCAAGTAGGTCCTTTTCGTTTTGTTTCTCCAAAATCGCAGACTCGGGATCAACGAATTCTTCCCGACTGCGGGAGGACCTCGTCTCCGGTTCCATATTTTGTTTCTGCAGTTCTGCCTGGGTGGCGATATCTTCGCCCATAACCTCGTCAACGTCGATACCCAGATGCTCTCTCATCAGCCGCATGCGAAGGGTGTGTGGAAAGCGGCCAACTAGATATGGCTTCCCATTCATCGTGGACCATAGCATGTCGGTGTCCCGAACAACCGCAGCGCATTCAGAATCCCGTGAGCCCAACATGGAGCGTTCATTGATGTTGGCGGAGCCAATTATTGCCGCCCTGTCATCGACGACCATACACTTCGCGTGGATGTAAAGCTGCTCGGTGACTAGGCGTTTCTGAGGCCCTATCTTTCCCCACGCTCTCAAGCTGAAGAATTGGATGTAATCCTCGGGTTCGATCCCCTGCGCGCGAAGGCGACCGAAGATAGAGGTTTCGCCTCGACATATGCTCCTGTATTGGCATTGCATAATGAGACGAACGCTGGTACCGCCTTCAGTGTCAACAGTGTTTTGGAATCCTGGCATTAGTGGGATCAAAATCACAGCTCTCCATTCTTCCTCGTTCCTGGCCGCACGGATGATACGCTCCACCAATGCATCGCTGATCAGGTTCTCGATCTTCTTACCCTCGATCTCACAACTGCTTATGTAGAATTGATTCTCGATGTAAACAAAATGTTCGGATTGCTCAATCAGTTTGACATATGCATTCATGATGCTGTGTTCCGTGACATCGGGAGTCCCAGTGGACCATACACTGCTTGATCGCAGGATTTGGACCTCGCAGGTACCATCGAGACCCAAAGCTTCCAGGTCAGCTGGGTTAAAATCAGGTGGGGGTAAGAGGAATGGTGTCGGGCGCGTTGGCTTCCGCTGCCTCAGGATGTAGTTCCACCTCTGAACAAAATGTCGGGTAAGATCGCGAGCTGGTTGTCCAACAACGTGCATAGAAATGTCGTGCCAGGGCATTCTCGGTATAACAGCCCGATCGTACATCTCTTCGTACGGCTTGTCGAGGTCGTAAAAGTCTTGCACGCGAGGATTTGAATAATCTTTCCCAGGCCATAACTGGCAGTGGTCAGCATCTTTGGGCATATCGGCTTCCTCAAAACCAGTCAATTTATCATCCGTGACAAGATGCTGTGGAGTGTCCCATCTTCCAAAGCATAAATCTATGCCTCCAACAAAAGCCAACGTGTGGTCCACGATACATATTTTCTCGTGGTGGGCCCAGAAAAACGTGTTTTGCCTGAACTGATTAGGCGATCGTTGCACAAAAACGTTCGGATGCAGATCAAGGAGAGAAAATTTGGAGTACTCGGAGTCTATGGGGATCGCAGAGTTGATATTCCGATACATGATCACGAACACCTTCACTCCCTGCTCTGCCTTTCGTCGAAGGAGTCGATCTAATCGCCATTTTTGGCTGATAGCAGCGGGCCTCCGCATGTAGAGTTCTGGGCTCAGCCACCAGTCGTGGATATAAATAACATCTTTCGCCTGGTTTATAGCACGAGATACCACCCACATGTAATCTCTACCATCCACAAGCCATTGAGCGAAGCAATTAGGTCGAACGGGCGCAAAACTGTCAAATCTGTTTGGTTTTGACCAAGGGGTATTGTCCACCATGAACCGGATAGAGTCTTCAAACTGATGAAGTTGACGTTCGTTCCTCGCCAGTAATCTCATTTTTCGCTCGGAATTTTGTAGTTTAAGAGTATGGTGCTGAGGATGGGTCGCAGACTCTTTCGCAGACTTGGCAAGTTCTTTCGCCTTCTGATCCCTCAACCTCACTTTCTGAGTTTGAATGTCAAAGAAGGGGTCAACTAAGAAAACGTCGTAGATGTGCATTTCCTCGGGAGAGTCCACGCAAACGACATAGCTGTGTCGGACTAAGAACCATTTCGGGGCATGCCTATTTCGCATGAGAGATGGATTTAGAGCTTTTCGGAAATCCAGTCCCTTCGAGGATTGGATCATTAGGAAACCCTCTTTCCCGTGGTAACTACCCTCGGCGGCAAGACGAACACCTAGCGCCGAAAGTTCCAAGAACTTGCAAAGTCGGTTGCTGTCTGGGCGGAAAATGAGGGCCCTGATCATCTTCTGGAGATATTGTTCAAGCTTTTTCCGTTGTTTTTCGGGGTAAGTCTCTCTTCTGGCGATACCCGTGCCCGCGGAGCCAGTAACTCCATCGGCTGGCGCAGCGCCAAAAGCTCCAGAGACATTACTGTTGTCGGGTTGATTGGTTATACTGGACTGTCTTCGCGGCAAGCCAGCAGATGATCTCCTCTTCTTCTTCTTTCCTGCTTTCTCGTTTCCACTCGTGGCATTGGCCTCGGTCTCGTCGCCAACATCCTCCTCCTCATCCTCCCCATCGCTCTCAAGGCCTCGAACACCTCTGAGATATGGGAACGCACTGCGGGGGAAACGAGGGAGGCCTTGGGTCGAATCAGCGCCTCGTAGTTGTATGTATTTCTGGGTGCCAAGGTGCAATTTGTATTTTAAATGGAGGTTTGCAAAATCGCGTAGTGTTCTATGAATAACCCACTTCATTCGGGTCATTCCGCTGCCATATTCAAGCTCGATTCGGAAAACAAGATGGCGGTCCCCTGAGTGGGAATCAAACTGGCTGTCGGTGACCAGCACTTTCAGCTGTTCGAGGAGAATAGGTATCCGCCTGCTGCCATGCTCATCCCTTTGGAACATACTTGCTAAGAGAAGGGCAGCAGGAATCCCAGAAGTGAGTTCGGCAAGCAATTCCGCAGATTTAACATGATCGACGGTGGTCTCGGCTTTACGCCGTTGGGCAATCATTTTGAACCCTGCCTTTATCTGCCGCCATTTTTGGGCGCTTAGACTAGAACCCCTGTCTGTTCGATGGCGCCTCCAGCTAGCCCCCAGACCTTCCGTGTTTTCAGGACCCCCTAGACCCGCCAGACGTCGGAGGTTGCTCCCACGACGCTCGTCCTGTGAATGATGGGTTTCATGTCGAGCACCTCCATAGCTAAGCCCACGAGCGGTTGACATCCAGGCACTGCGTCTTCGCCAAGCGTTATCCCTATTCAGCCGGTCCCGACCCTCGTCTTCTGAAACCCCATCACGGTTTTGGCGACCAGTATCTGGGGAGGTGGCTCTTCGGAGGAAAAGATTAGGACGATAATTTTCCACCGGTGTGAACGAGTTGGAGGAGTACAGCGGTGGACGAGGAGTATCCTTGGGCGTAGTTGGGGCAGTCTGCGGGGCTTGGGGCCTTCGCACTTTTCGTTTCTTCTTCTGAATCCCTCCTCTCTGTTCCGAGGCACTTTCCTCCGCATCGGCATCCACCTCGCTACCCTCTTCTTCCAAAGTACCAGGAAAGTGAAACTCTCCCCTCTCAGACCCCGGAGTTGCATCCCCCGCTGTCCTCCCATCTCCCGACCCGACCGGAACCGTTATAGCACTGATAGAGCGGGAATGGGAGGCAGGGAATGACGACGTGGCGGCGAAAGACTTTAACTTGGATAGAAGCGATTGACCTTTTCGGTCTTTCGAGAGCGGATCGCCATCTTCTCCGTCGATCGAAGACGCCCTAGATCGCGAGGGTTCCTGAGCTTCGGTTTCCGACTCTGGTCTAGCGAACTGTACGCTTCGGCGTCCAGGGGGTGTAGCTACACCTGGGAGTGAAGATTTCTTTTGGTGGTTCGAGCTCCGCTGTCGAGCACCCAGGGACCCAATCGAGGGTTTCTCGGAGAGGGGTGCAATAGGCTGGTAAGCTGAGGCATTATCTGATCCTCCAGGCGGAACGTGGGATGAAGACCCTGTGCCATTATTCAAGCCAGCATCCAGATATCCTCCACTGGATTCCGTAGGCTGAGACCCTGGATTCCGATGTTTATCTATCCCATCCACACCGAACAAGTCTTCTCCCCTCTTGTCCTGGGTATTCGTGCCCGGGCTGATGGACTCGGTTGGGGAAGCAAGGGGTGATGACACTTTGGGGCCGTTCAGGTTATCCAGTGGCTTCGGCGGCCTCGATTGTGTTGACTCCATTATAAGTTGTAAAGCGATAGGTTACTCTGGGGCGGTCCTTTGGCGAGCTCTCCCCGGAAAGTGAGAGATCTGGAGTAACCAACGAGGTTCTAAGCCCTCGAGTTTAATTGAACGATTCAGTCCGCAACCAGCATTTCCCAATCCCAAGACAGAAGCAACCACTGTAATAAGAAAGCAGAGGAAGTTGATTTCTTCAAAGTCAGTCGACAATTACTCTCAACATCTTCTTAGCATTTGTCGTGTCTCTTCTCACTGAATCCATCGGCAGGGGAAGTTCCAATTTCGACTCCCTAGTTTTATTGGCGCGTGTCTAGAAGGGGTCGGTGCGTTGAAATTATTACAAGCGGATGCGGACTTTTGTTGATCCGTCTAAGATCCCTTGCCTCGGTTCAAGTGAATGGGGGAAGTGGTTGCCCTACTTCAGAGATATCAAGAGAAGGTCTTTCTTTATATCTCGTCCACTCTCGTTATTAGATAGGAGGAGAAGGTCTTGATAAGTCTTCCTCCCTTGTATCTTTAATCCAGTCAAGTTCTAGACATTGTTTGAAGATGTCGTCCATAAATATAAACCCACTGTCCGCGGGGTATGGCCAATACCCCCATGCCTCCAAAAAGACATTCCTAGTCTCGGGCATGCTTGTCACTGTCTTCGGACTGGAGGAGTTGTCTTCTCAAGTTACAGAGGTCTCCTGCCTCTGGTTGCTACACCCAAGACTCAACACGCAAGAGGGGATGGAACCAATTGCTTCCGTAGCCATTGCCGATTGGAATACCCGAAGAAAGGAAGGACGAGTAGATGCCGCGCAGAGAAATAAAGGATTGATTGCGGTATCGCTTGATCAGAGAAATCATGGGACAAGGGAACTTGATAAACTTGCCAACGACGCCTGGAGATCGGGGAATCCAAGACACGTGCAAGATATGTTCTCGATTTACAGTGAGCCAACCCTTATCAAAGATATTTCCTCCTACTTTTTACGCGTTTCTATAGACTTCACCATACTAACGTGATATCAGATGGCACGGCAAGGGATGTTTCCCTCCTCCTTGACTTCCTCCCGTGCTACATATTTCCCGAAGCCGAGCGCACTATCACCCAAAACATAGTTCTTGGGATCTCTCTTGGAGGACATGCCGCATGGCATTGTATCTTGCACGAGCCCCGGATCAGAAGTGCGGTCATCATTATCAGCTGCCCAGACTATATCAATCTGATGTCCGACCGTGCACGCCTTTCGAAACTGAAATCGTGGACGGAGAGCTCGCCTCCCGGAATCAACTTTGTAGGGTCCAGAGATTTCCCGAACAGTCTTGTCGAGTCGGTAAAGAGGTGGGATCCCGCGGCTCTTTTACTGAGCCAATTAGAGTCTGGACCGATCAATGACGGTCCGCTGAGGGCGGAACACCTCCCGGAGCCGACTGAGGAAGAAAAGGAGAAGATACGTCCGATTTTGAAGCGGTGTCTAGCTGGAAAGAGGATTTTGAACCTCTCTGGAGGTGCGGATAAGCTGGTTCCTTACCGCAGTGGGAAACCTTTCTTCTCCTGGTTTGGAAAGGCTATTGGCCCGGGTGGATGGTACAAGGATGGGGCCATTTCTTTTGAAGATATCATTTTTGATGGGGTGGGACATGAGGCTAGTCCAAAGATGATAGAGCAGGCTGTTCGATTCATTAGTGAGACGCTAGCATCGGGTGATGATAGGGGTGGCGCGAAGGTGAGCAGAGTGCGAGAGTCGAGAATGTAGAGTCGCATCATTCAATAGACTGATATGATATAGAAACGAGAAATGATACCTTAGCTGATCCCAACACCACTGTGGGCGTGGGGGTTAGACGCCGCACAAGATGTTAGCCAGTTTGAGGTCCCCCGAATATCAATGTAAACGAATGACTGTAGATTGCAGAAATAACCTGCATAGCAGGTATGACTCTGACGCCCGTATACTCGTGATTGGCAATTGCGGTCAGATAATACGAGACTCATTCAGTTCAGTGACACAACCCATGGAAATAATAAATTAACACAGGAAAAGTAGGTGATTCATTCCTCATATGACATTGAGCTAGAACCGGTGAAAAAAAAGGAGGTAATCTCGGATGGTTTATGCTATGGTCATCTCAAACCCAAAGCAAACGCATCTGATAACGGACCAAGGCGCCTCTCAATTATCCCTCGTGTTGAGTAAAAATCGGGAGCAACCCTATCCATCCACTACGCCCCGGCCCTGAGCTCCCCGTCTGGTATTATCGCATCGAAGATACACACGTTTTAAGATTTTTTTTGTTTGCCCTAATGTGTTCCTTTATTTTCGTCCTCTATGCAACCAGCTCAACAACACCACCAGCCTCCTTGATCTTTCGCTCAGCCTCCTTGCTGAAGTACCTCGCGCGCACAACCATTGGGATCTCGGGGAGTCGGCCCTTGCCGAGAACTTTGGAGTAACCGAGGGGTAGGAGGTCGAGGACAGGCACGGTGTCGGATTTGCCCTGGTTAACGTATTCCTCGCGCTTCTCGGTGGGGACCAATGACCAGAGCTATGAAGGTGATGACCTGTTAGCGACGAATCCCCCGTAGATGTAATCCCGCCGAATATTCTGTTGTTGAACAAAATGACTGCGTCCCATGAAATCCTCCAATCCAAATTCCTGCCGTCACGTACCTTGTCAAGGTTTACCACAGGCTTCCAGAACTGGTTCTGTGTCTTGTGGAAGTATCTCATTCCGACCTTTCCAAAGTATCCAGGGTGGTACTTGTCGAGATTCGTTCGGTGGTGGTGTTGACCACCAGCCATACCACGTCCACCGGGATGCTTGCGGTGCTTTCCGACACGTCCGTAACCGGCGGAGACATGACCGCGGCTGTATTAGAAGAAGGGAGAGGTTAGCAGGGCACGAGAGAGGAATGTGTGGTAGATTTCGAAGCCTTCCTGTCCTCTCCGTTTTTTTTCGCGCAAGCAACGCGCACCGGGGCGATCAGGAAATTGGGCAAGGAGGAGCCGGAGTTCTCAGCACTTACTGCTTCCGCGTCTTTGTGAGTCTGGTAGGCATCTTGTCGGTATTGCTAGAGTCGACAAGATGGGAAGGTTGGCGATGGGATTGTCGGGGTTCAAAAGGGCTGGAGAGTCGCTGGATGTTGAATTCGATGGGTGGGTGCTGAAATGTGCGCTAAACCCTTCGCTTGCCTTGACTAGGGCCGAGCCCTGATTTCTTGGCGCAATTACCACGTGATACTTTGACATTAATCACGTGATGTTCCATAACATTAAGGGGTAACCTGGGAAGGGAATTGCTCGAGGGAATTTAATGATATTTAACGAGGCATGGAAGGATAACTGTACGAGTACTTCATTTGGGTATCTTTGTTTCGTTCATATCTATACAAGGAGCACGTTTACCCCTGAAGAAGGAGGATAGGTCATTCATAGTATTCCCGGTGGCACGGGAGGATGCCCCTGGTACAATACTCTGGCGAATCCATGCTGGCAACTTGGACTGAATGCGCTCCGTATCATATCGCCTATCAACAAGCATGATAGCAGCATAATCATTTTTATGCCTGATAGCCCGCCCAATGCATTGGTTCACTGCCCTCATGCATGCATTTTCATAGAAATCCTTGCCCGCGGCCTTGGAACTAGCTCTCTTACTCTCTTCAGACCCCTCTGCCCGTTCATAGGCTTTGCTTTCGATATGCTGGATCTTGGCTTGCCATACCGCGCTTCGTATATTGGGAAACGGAAGGCCCACGATCATGACGCCTCTTCCTAGCTTATCCGAGAAATTGATACCCTCCGACAGCTTGCCGCCAACAACCGACAGCAGGAGTGCCCCTTTGCCGGAATCAATAGTCATGGAGTACTCGTGGAGCAAGTCCTCCGTATTTGGCTTGTCTTGTGCTTCGTAAAATAACACCTTGTTTTTCTCAATGGCATCCACAACACTCCGGCCGTTCATGTCCGGGGATGGTTGCTTCCATGATTTTAACACCTGGTTTAAATAGTCGTAGCTGGGGAAGAATGCCACAACACCGTCGGGAATCGTACGGCAAAGGGCAGCGATGGTCCTCCCAAGGTCGATCATCTAACGCATCTGTGAGAACTAGCTGGGAATGAGGGGTGCTTGCTAAAACTTACTATCTTTGAGGTGCCCCGCTTCTCGTATGTGAAATCAAATTCGGAGTTCTGTATTCCTTTGACGATAGGCTGGACCGTGAGGTTCTCTTTCGGGATAACATGGCCATAGCTGAATGTGCTGAGCCGCTCCGGAGGGATGTAGGAGAACAGATTGTTCATATAATCTCCCATCTATAGAAAGCTGTTAGCTCCATGGTTCCGTGAGCTATATAGAATACTTACAGGGGACATTGTGCCTCCAGCCAGAATGACAGCACGAGCCTCCTCTGCAATATCCCTGAAGTGATTGGTAGGATCCAGGAGTGTGTACTTGAGCTGCACATCATTCTCAACTTTCGCGAAAAACATCTGGCCCTCCGAGGTGGGATTCATGAGCGGGAGTAGGAAACTCTGGACGTGAAACAAAACGGGCGTGGAGAAGGCGGGACTCTGAGTCTGGCCGCCGTCCTGCTTTTGAGAGAATTCAACAAACCCATCCACTTTTCGAGCTAGCTTACTTTCGTGTAAGTAATGTGATAATTTATGGGGGTTAATCTGGTCAACCCCCTTTCCAGCCATCAGATCTGACGGCCGAACAGAACCTTCTAACGAGCGGCTGTTTCCGGAGATGGTTTGCAGATGATCTGCAACGGAACTGATGAGGCGGATGACTTGAGTAACGTAGACGCGGTTTTTCCCTTTTAATCGGTTCTTGTATTTCCGAGCGTACATCGTAAGCTGGGAAATAGATGTCCGTAACTGAGTAAGTGATACAGTAGCTGAGTGTATGCTAGATATGGTGTCCATTAGGTTGTGAGCTTCATCGATAATAACTACATGGCCCTTGACCGAGAAATTGAGAGCTTCGCGCGCTGACTTCTGCAATAGGAGTTGATACGGGAGAGTGATAATCTGTTCGTGGGTTAGCAGAAGTGATGCGTTCAAAATTTGTACAAGAGTTTACCTCGCTGTGCTCGATTACAGAGCGGGATGCGTAGTATGCACATATGCCGTGGTCCTTTCCCAATTTACCGATGTCCTCTATGTCACTTACTGTTGCCAGTGTGTGATCTCGAAATCTATTTACCTGAGCTTCATTGTCTTTCGACGGCATAAAAGGACATTTATCATCCGCAGCCACCCCTGGTTTCTGTAGATCGAGACATCGTTCGTTGATCGCCGTGGGGTTACCGAGAGAAGATACCTTGGGATTGATGCAAAGATTCTTCCTAGATCCAAGGGAAAGGTGTTTCACGCCCTCCTCTATGTCTTTTTCTGTTGCGGAAGGATCCACGCCTCCTGACTCGGTTCCAGCAGGAACACTAGACGGGAAGGATAGCGCAACTCGGCGTAGCTCATGAGCAAACTGCGTGAGCTGGGAATGCGTCCTGGAACAATAGAAGATCTTGACCGTATCATCTGGCTCAGCGTCCGCTGCTGCGGCTGCGGACGGGCCTTTCAGTTGCTCAAGTAGCGCCAGTGTACCCGCAGAGAGCCCATCACCCGCACCTGACGCAGAGTTTGAGACGGTCGATTCGTTCTCATTGTCACTGTTATACTCATCAAGCTCAAACTCTTGGTCGTCCGAGGGCTCTGGCTTCGCGTTTGACCGGTCAAATCTCTAAAATGACAAGTCAGCCATTGGAGGGCATTTCATCGCGATAGGGTCCCTACTAGGGCTTTATTCGCTCGGTTGGCAGATGCCCTTTCACGCTCGCGCTCAGCAGCTCGAACTCTTGCCAAGCGCTCTTCGAGCTCCTTTCTCCGTTCTACGGCGACCCGTCTTCGTTCACGCCTCGAGGATTCCAGTATCCAATCGGGCTCGTCATCAGCTACTTCACCGTCAGCTATTACTCCCAACTAGGCTTGAACCACTTACACTGTGAGTTGTCGTCTATTGTCTCACTAAACCTCTTGCGCTTATGGTCCCGAAGCCATGTCAGGGAGCCGCATATTAAACTCAGGGACTTGCCCTGGGACGGAAGAGGTCAGCAAGTTGGTTTATTACTTTTGGTCAACAAGATTTGGTTGAATATCGTCTATTTAGTGGGCTACGCATCCAGACGATTGCTTGGGAGGTGACGAGATGCCAGGGGTGTGAAGTACGATCCCAGCTGCGGCTCTAACCACCACGGCGGGCATCTACAAGAATGTATAAAACTGCCACTTACAGTACCTGCAAATGAGCTGTTAGATGGAGCTCAATATCCAGATAGGAGAAGGTCCGTCGCCCAATTGATCTTGAAATGGCATTCTCTAGGGACGGGGTCTCTAATCTTACCGGTGGGCGATTCAAAGATCCCGATCTTTCCATCCTTCAGACTTGAATACAAAGCGTTCATAAACTCGAGCTGGATATCATATGGGGAGTATGGGTGGTGGAAATCCCTCTCCAGATCCCCAGCCAGATCCCCGTCCATCGAACTGGTGGGCGTAGACGACCGCAGTCAATCTACCGAAGAATCTCGCGTGGGCACTTGGGTCTCCCTTCTCAGCCTCAGCCTCAGCAGATGACACAGATGATAGCGAATGTCTCTCTCTCCCCCCACTCCTGCTCACGCGTAACTGTTCCTGTTCCTTTTGCTTGGGCGGCTATGCGGAGAGCACTCCGTATCTGGATGTTGAGGGTAAGCAAACGAAGGTCCCACCGAAGAATGTTTCTTCGTATATGCAGCTATTCAGGAGGATGTCCGATGGAACCCAGAGCGATGGAGAAAGTTCAGCTTTGGTTCTTCAAGCTGGGATAATAAAATTGCAGTTTATGCGAACCTCAGCTTCAACGGGACAACGGAAGTTCTTGGGAGCGACAAGCGATTCCACACACGATCTCTTCGTATTCCGTAAGGCTGCAGACAGAAAGAATTTGGAAGAATTTGGAAAGACTGGAAAAAATCTATGTAACCTGTTCATCTATTATTAGCATCTGGAGAGTGGCTGATCAGAAGGAAGAAAAGAAGAAGAAGAAGAAGAAGACGCTTTTCGGGGTTGAGGCTCGTGGTGTCTCTGTTGTTGATGGTCAGCGGGAAAGATCCGTCACGTTGACTTTTTGGTAAAGAGTGAGAAAAGAGGCAGAAGATAGAGAGAGACGGTTGTTCATTCTAGTATCATCATCTTCTTCATCTTCATCGTCTTCCTCTTCCTTCGACACCTTCATCTCTTCGGGCTGCATCTCAACTTTCGTTGATATTAAGAAAATATTCATCCATACAATCTCTGCTCATCGTGCCCCTCACTTTCATTTCCGCAGAACCGCCAACGCCAACGCCAACGGTAATCCCTCACTCTTCACGATTAATCCCTTCGACTCTTCGCAGTCAGAGTAACAATCTCTCTCCTTCTCTCTCTCTCTTTTGATGGTATCTTCCCTCACTTATCCTTGCCCTGTTCATGGGTTATTGACGACATCTTCCTGGTAGAGCCACCACAGGAATTTCTTACCATTGCGACTCTCGCTCCGCGCCACCTTTCACAGCCTCCATTATCTTTCCTTCGCTTTCCCACGTTCTTCGAGCCTTTTCTCCTTTATCTAATTAATGCCCTATCCCCGACGTGCCTGATTCCGGTCCGTGTCGTACAGAAGAAGAAAATAACAAGGCCCTTCGTCGCCAGGCGAACAGCAGTCCCCCAGGAATCCGATCGAGGATTATGAGCGGGCCCCACGGTTCCTCTTCACAAGCCCGACTGGGCGCTACTTTTTATCCAGGGGGCGTTGACGATTTCTACATGCCTGAAGTAATTTCTCCAGCTCCTCAGAGGTAAGCTTCTCTTTTTCTTCCCACTTTCCCCCCCTCCTCTCCCTCCCCTTTCCCATTTCTTTCTCCTGTCAGACCATTTCCTATCGCGTTCACCCCATTAACCATCTACCGAAGAGTGATGCCCGAAGTCCCTGAGCATATGCAAAGTAATATCGCTCATCTCGAACAAGAAGCCCACGGTCCCAATCGAATGCAGAGCCAACACGCCCAGTACGGCCAGCCCAGCCCGGGCGGGGGGTATGGGAACCTCCACACCCCTCAGGTCGCACAGTATGACTCCGTTCAGTCGTCCCCGTTCCCCGTACTCCAGAACCCGCCTCCGAACGTTCCGCCCACCCACGAGCAGAGGGAAGCCAACCTGGAGAGCGGTCGGGTTGCGGTGTTGTCGTCCAATGACCCGGAAATGCAACTCGCCTGGGCCCAGGACACCCTGGCGCACGTGGAAGTGGCTTTACAAAACGAGCTTCGTGAAGCTCTTGTCCAACCCCCGCGTCCCCAAACTCCTGCCGTGGAGCGTCAACTGCGAACCGATGCCACCAACGTCGTGGCCTTCCTGGCCGATCAGCGTCACCCCAAGGCGGAGTTTATAAAAGGAATGTGGCTGGAGTTTGGGAAATTCGGGTATCGGATTGACAAGAAGGAAGCCTTCCGCTGTTACTCCCGGGCTGCGGAGAAAGGGTATGCGAGAGCCGAGTATCGGATGGGGATGCAATTCGAGAGTTCCAACGAACCTCTGAAGGCCATCAAGCACTACGAGAAAGGGGTGGCCTTGGGAGACTCTGCATCACACTACGTAAGCGTTCTGTCCTAAGACTTAGCGATATACCATCTGACCAAAATAGCGACTCGGTATGATGATCCTTCTTGGGCAGCATGGCCAACGCCAGGACTATCAAGTTGGACTGGAACACATCCAATACGCAGCCAAGACCTGCGATGAAAACGCCCCGCAGGGTGCATATGTGAGCCCCTCTTTCGAACTTGAGGAAGTCCGTGGTACCATACTAACCAATCATCCAGGTGTACGGAATGCTTTTAGCTCGTGAACTCCCGCAAGTCAGTATTCCGGAGAATTATCTCCCGATCGACCTCAACAATTCCCGGATCAACATTGAAAAGGCTGCCTACCATGGATTCGCCAAAGCACAAGTCAAGATGGGTGCTGCTTACGAACTATGCCAGCTTGGGTGTGACTTTAATCCAGCCTTATCCCTACACTACAATGCCCTTGCCGCTCGCCAGGGCGAACCAGAGGCCGAAATGGCCATCAGTAAATGGTTCCTCTGTGGGCATGAAGGCGTTTTCGAGAAGAATGATGAAATGGCGTTCACTTATGCGAAGCGCGCAGCTCAGGGAGGCTTGCCTACGGCAGAATTCGCAATGGGATACTTTTACGAAATTGGAATCTGTGTTCCTGTGGATATCAAGGAAGCGAGAGTATGGTATGCCAAGGCTGCGTCGAGTGGTAATAAGGATGCGACTTCGCGGATCGACAGCATTTCCAGATCCAAGACGCTCTCTCGGAAGGACCACGAAAAGGTTGCCATTGCGAGGATCAAGTCTCAGTACGCCTCCCACGGGAGAAACTCTCTCGCCTCTGTTCAGGAAGGCGTGCAGCCCGTGCAAGACACCATTGAAATGCCAGACCCCTCTAGGATGAGGATATCAAACGGTGATCCAACTGGCCGATCTGCATCAGCAGCCCCCTATCCTGATGGTTCACAATCCGCAGCACCCCGCCTCGGGGGACCAAATCACTACAAGCCCGACGTACGCTCAAGTTCCGCGTTTGGTATTAACCCCAACCTCCGTTCATCCTCTGCTGCTACCTATGGCAACGCCCCACCACCTCGCGTCTCCTCCAGTGCCCAGGGGTACCATCCACAAGGTTCGGATATGAACTCCCCGATGGGACCCGGTGGAAATATGCCTCCAGGTGGCCCGAACAAGCTAGACATTGGATTTTCAGCACCTCCCGACCCGTCAGGAGCAGACCGAAGGAGGCGGAGACCAGAACAAATGCCCATGTCGGGGAGACCGCCTACGAGTTCGGGTATGGGCCAGAGGTCACCTGGTTACGCTCCCCAACAACAGGGTGCTCCCATGTCTCCCCGCCAAAGCTCTCATGGGTCTTCAACTGCACCACCCGCAGGTGGTCAGTTCCCCCCACGGATGGAGTCAATGCAACAGCCTAGTCGATCCCCCATGTCGACTCCCAAGCCGGGTGCACTCCCAGCTGCTCAAACGGCACCTGCAGATATGAAGTCTTCCGCAGGAAAACCTGCCAAATCTTCAGCTGGTGGCCTACCTGGAAAGGGACCCAAGACTTTCGAGGAGATGGGAGTCCCACAAGGCAAAACGGAGGGCGATTGTGTATGTTTTATCCCGCCCCCTAATCTTGCAAATATAATAGAAGCTAACCACAACCCACAGGTCGTCATGTAATTTGATACCCCTAGCGAGCAATCAGGCCGCGGTTTTACTTTTTCAATTTCGCACAGCGGTTTGGAGTTATAGTTCTTTTTTTCAATTTCTTGATATCATCAAGGAGAAAGTGGGAATCTCTCTCTCCTTCTCCCTTTCTTTAGATTTTCTTCGTCTCATACTTGGTACCTGAAACTTGACCAACATGAAGCTTATGCACGAAAGTCTAACCAAGAGCGCTTTTTAATATTCTATTATTTGGAGCTCTTAAGCCCCTCTCTCTTCAAAAAAATAATAACATTTCCTTTTCTTCACATACATACATTCCAAGGTTGCTTCTTTACTCTCTTGTTTGAAATTAGGGCCGATGACAACCTCCCTCCATCACGTGATATATATCCCTTATTCTGACGACGTCGAAATAGCAACGGTGAACTCTTGTACTCTTAAAAGTTTTCTAAAGTTTTAGAAAATCAAACGCATTTCATTGTTACTGCTCAGTGTCCATTAAGACTATTTCTTCTCAAATTAGGTAGAAGAAGTCTTGCGCGAGGGAACCATGGCACCCAGGAAGGAGAAGGTCGATAAGGCGGGGGTAGACGGTAGGATGAAAAGATTCATACCAGCTGGATCAATGCTTATACAGACTAACTCTAGGATCGGCGATGATACTGGATTACCTGAGTGAGTGTACTACCAGTCCAGGTTGAAATCCTGAGGGGCACCCGGCTAATGGTTTCACTCTATCTCTGATGTAGAAAAGCAGAAGTATGAGACGAGGCTAAGCTATCTTCCGGTAAAACTGACTATACTTGTGGGAAGCCGGCTAATGAGAAACATATATTCCAGCCGGCCTTACTCAGTAAGTGCGCATCTGCATCTGCATCAAGCTTCAGGCTCGGTTTCCTGCGCGGTTCCGAAAGCTAAATATCCGCTTTAGGCGATTGACATCTCGGCCAACCTCCATCAGAAAGTTACCAAGGGTAAGCCTTTCATCGCCCCGGAGAGGTCGGCCTTTGCTAATTTTCCGGGGACAAAGCGTATGCAGCGAAGGCTCTAAAGGAGATGCATGACAGGAAGGAGATTGAAGGGAGGGTATCCGGTACGATTTTGAGACCCCTGCGTGGTCGATGTGCTCGGAGGCTGATTGTGTCTTTTCTACAAATAAGGGAAGCAAACAGTGTACCACGCTATTCAGGACCCCGCGGATGACGCGAGCGCAGAGAGTCTGGCTGCTATTGATAAGGAACTGGAAGGAATAAAGGAAGAGATTGTAGCTGGGAAGGCGCGTGAGAAGGCACTGAAGACGGAACTTACGATGCTAAATTCAAGGGTTTCAACGGCAGATCTACGACAGGGAGTTTCGAACCTTGAGGGCGAGAGGGAACGGGTTCTAATTCGGCTATCCACAATGCGCAGTAGCACTGTGCAGCCGGTGAGAGCGGAAGAGAAGATGCGCGTGGAGAAGGAGTGGAGGGTTTGGAAGAGACATGTGAATGTGCGCAAGCGGATCTGTAAAGAGCTTTGGGAGAGATGCACCGAGGTGCTACCGGAGGATACGACAAAGGCGGATCTATGGGTGGGTTGATGCTATGCGGTTCTTGTACATGTTCTCCGTGTGACGCGCTAATATTCACTTGTATTATGCAGGAATCTCTCGGTCTTGAAGGGGAGCTCTAGAAGAGTGGGTGGAGCTCATCTTTTTCTGCAAGCATGCCGCACGACGGGAATTTCCGTCTATCTAGTATTAGAAACTGGTAAGGGGTTTATTCCCTAGGTTAAAAGCGAGGTTGTCTTCGGGAGGGGGTTGATGATCCGGGTAGATGCAGAATGCATGGAACAGGTGACATGAGGCGATGAAATCGTATCATCTGCCACCAGCAGATGAGAAGAAGAGCTGCGGAGTATCAGATGAACCAACCCCGTGCCGCAAACAAGCTTCCCCTGGAACAGGAAGATGGAGTTCAAGGCAGTGCTCGGACGATATTGCTTTAAATAACTACATACTAACCCCGTATCAAGCCATTCTTCAACCAGATCTACCTCTTACCCAGCTTCATTCGCCGGGAAACGCTCGCCGTCATGGGGTGACCATCAACCTGCAGCCTTCGGCCGGGATGTATTGCTTGCTCTTCATGGTCACCGGCTCAATCCATGGAAAGTAGAAGTACTTTGTGTAATACACCTACGGAGCATATCCCGCCAATTCATCGCCTTGAGGTAGTTGCCGCTTTGTAGTGAATACTTGGACACGATCAATAGAGAACCATAAGTTCCTTTTTATTCACATAGCTCTATTGTGATAAAAACTATTCATCTTCAATTTATCATCTCCTGCTGAATAGCAATATTCTCACTGTAATAATAGCATAAAATATACAATTAATAGCAAGGACGACAAGCAAAAGAGGTACCAGGGTTTTGGTGGTTCGTTAGGCACAGAAACTTGTACCTCGATCGCACTTCTTCCCATCGCTCCACTTTGATATTTACTCCACACAACGGGGATTTACTTTCTTCTTCTTTTCTCTGCGAATATCTTCATTCTTCATTCATTCTTTGCGGCAACTCTCAACTGCAATACTAGACGACTTCGAGTATCACTCACAAAGGCACTGTCTAGCGCTGCGCAAAGACAGATACATAGACTAAGAGTTCAGTCGCGTCATGACCGTTGGCCCTGAACAACTTCTTCATCGCCATCCAGCTGATCAGACTTCGTCCACCTCCCCTCGACCTCAGTCTCACTCGAACTCTCACTTCCAATAACCTCCTCTCCTCTTTTCTCTGCCTCGAACGAGAACTCCTCACTGCGGCGACACCGAACTGCCCGCCACGGTGGCTAAACACCAGCCGTCCGTACCTGTCTTAAAAACCCTAATCTCCCGCACGGCGAAGAACATACAAATCTCGCATCCTCCTCGATCGTCGACTCGGGACGGCGATGGACCACCAGCAGCAGCAGCCGCAGCCGCCGCAACAATCACAGAACCCGAGAAATCCTCCCGCGAACCCCTCCAACGGCTCCCGGCCGCAGAATCGGATGTCTGGCGACCTCAGAAATCGTGCCCCGCTCCCCGTCCCATCCGGTCCTGGCGCCGCTCAGATGCAGAACGGTCACTCCCGAAATATGTCTGCAGCTGCTCCTTTCGAGATGGCCCGCAGTCCACCGAATCCAAATAGCAAGAGTATGTTCCTGCGCTACCAAGAGTTTTTCTCTCTCTACCTCTTTTCTCTTGGAAGGCAATTCTAATATGATGGTTTTATGACTTCGTCGCAGATACAAAGCATGTTCCATGCAAATTTTTCCGACAGGGAGCTTGTCAGGCCGGCCCAGCCTGTCCGTTTTTACATTCTACCGATGCGACGATAGAATCGGCACCGTGCAAGTACTTTACAAAGGTATATTGATCTTGCTGTCGCCTCTTGCGCGCTGTGATACCATTTTTGTGGATTAGGCTGACGGAGGAACCTGCTAGGGTAACTGTAAATTTGGGGCAAAATGCGCATTAGCGCATATCCTACCAGATGGGCGGAGGGTTAACAGACCTAATGTTGGCTTGGGTATGAGTGGTGGTCACCTCAACCTGGGTGGTCGAGTCAATCCTCAAGCTTACCACAACCAAGACTCTGCCCTCGCGAACTCCTTGCTCTCCCAACAACGAACGAACGGGCACGCGCCTCGGTATCCGTACCCCTACCAGGGCCAGGACGAATACTCTGGAATACAGCCACAGCAACCGCATCACGATGGTATTCCCATCATAGATACGGGCTTCGCGTCGGATAACGGTTCCAAGTATGGCTCACCTGGGGAAGATAACCGCCTCCCTATGTCCCCCGTCACTGGCCATCTTACTGCTCTCGACGCTACCCTCCCGGCGTCATTTGACAGTCAAGGTGTCTCGTATATGGCCCGACACGGTCCTGTGGCTGCATCGATGCCTTCGAAGTTTGGACAAGAGCTGTCACCTCCACCACAGCGATCCGGTGGTGCTCCGTCTGAAGTACTCCGTAGTCTCCACGATACAGCCTTCGGTTCTGACTCTCGAAAGCTATCATCGTCGAATCTTGGATCGTCGCCACCCGTTATCCAAGATGAGCTAAATGGGCCACGGATAATGCACTCACAGCGGGTATCAAGACCGAAGATGCTGTCTGCAAGTCTTCCCCGCCCTGTGGTGTTGGATGATTGGGATGACAATTTCACCATGGAGGAGGATTATTTACCGACTAATCTACACGACGATGTATTAACACCTCAGGAGAAGATGCGGAGGCTTTCCCGTACGGAGCAAGATCTGAGTTCGAGCAGAGGAGATTTTACTGGATTGGGGATGACGGGGACAAGCGCAAGCAAAGTTGGGTCCCCGCTCGCTTCCAGCCCTTCTCGATTTGGAGCACTCTTTGCGAAACAACGCCAGAAGAAGGAAGAAGAAAGTGCTGCCGCCTTGAATCAGGTTGGATCGCCTCTCCGGGAGTCCTCTCTAAACTTTGGTTCGAGCCCTGGTTTGCGACCCATTGGCAGTCGTCCTGCTTCGGGTGATGTTTCACCTTTCGTTGCCAGCCCAGGCCGCCAGACTTCCATGTCTATGATATCCCAGCAATTGAGTGGCGCGTCTCTACATCCCGGCACCGCCAGGCACTCTTCATCTGTCGGTCCCGGTAGCCGACTCGACCGCGCCGTTTCATCTCCAGTCACCACGAGCAGGATTGACGAGGAACAGGGAGATCTAGTTTTCTCGATGGAGGAAGAGGAGAATAATAAGCGCAGCAGTGTAGCGTGGAACTCTAATAAGTCGACCAGCGACGAGGCGCCCGGACCAGGACACACGACAGTCAGTGGACAGGACACTAATGAAGGCAAAGCCTACCTCAAGGGAATGGAGAGCCTATACGGAAGCCATGCATGAGTGAGGAAACGGACGAAACGCTTTTAATTATCCATCTATAGACACGCTTAACGCAAGCTCAACCGAAATATAATGTTTACGGCGGCTACGAATGGTTCTGGCCATGTCTTCTTACACGGCAGTACCTCCCGGGGATCCTCATTTTCCCCTTTTTTTACTCATACTCGACAGTTCATCAATTTATAGCATGCAAGGCGCTGCTGAATTCTCAAGGAGTCGACATACTTTTATGCACATTCTCATTTGCAAGGGGCAGGGCATACATGGTCTCTATTGTCAATCCAAACGAAAAGGAAAAAAAAGAAAAAAAGGGGGCGACTCTGACTGGTTTATGGTTTACGTGGGGATGAGACAGAAGGAGTATTCTGGGGATGAGAATCTCTACTATTCCCCTCTTTCCTATCATCTCGTTTAGCCCTTTAGGCGCAGCGTGCATGTAACGGCTCTCCGAACTCGACTTTCATTCTGTTCTCAGGTTTTTTACTCGGCCACGCGCCATTTCACTCAGTCTCCCTCCGAGTCCTTTCTCTGTACAATATGTGAAATCCTTTCCTTATGTCAATTATTTTCCTTTTATTTTTTGTCCATCGGATTTTTACTTACCCCATTTTGCGAAACAGAAAGTTGAACTCTTGTGCAACGGGGATATTTGTTTCTTTCTTGCTTCCTTCCTTTTTTTTTTTTTTGCTCTCCAGCCCGATTACTAGGGTTTGATCTCGTACATATCGAAATAGGTAAAATGTACAGAAACTTTTCCTTGCCTTCCCTTCGATCTTGTCGTCTCTTTTGTTTGGAGAGTTGGTGTGGGGGGGCGGCGTTGTTTAGCGATATAGAATATAAAATTTGCCCGGTGGATGGTTTCTTCCTCACTAAATCACTGCATGAGACTGGCTTGGGTGTAATAAACCCGTCCCTATAATAAGCTAGCAGCACTAAATGCTCGGCTTCACATGGTCACTTATTAGAGGTATACTATGCAATTCTTGGGGTGACGCTGTAGCTTCTTTCCTCTGTCAACAGGCTAACCTACGTGCCCCAGGCCAATGTTGATCCAAGGTAGAAAGATATATATAATCATACAATGTTTTTTTATTTGGTTTTTTCTGCAGAAGAGCCTTTTCAGTAGTAGTACACGGGTGTTAAACAACAGGCCAGAGATGATACTCGTACAAAGGTCGAAATCAGTAAAAGGGGGGGAAGGTATATCACCACAAAACATGGCCCCCAGAGGTATTTGTACATGAAACGATGCCCGGGAAAACAAAAAGAACTCCAACAAGAATATTGTCCACTCCATCCGATCCAAATACTCCGTGACATGTCGTAGGAGGCCATCGCTAGAAACAGGAAGAAAAAATCTGGGAGTTATGAGGGTTTGTGGCAAGACAAAGCTCAGAGGCGTGGGTCAATATCATCCAAGAAGACACCATCGGCGGTTCTCCCGTCCCACCTCATAGGCTCCGGCTGGTTGCAGATACTCTCAGCGTATTCTTCGTCTTCGCGCCTCTTCTTCCAATATTCCTCGCGTTTTTGGCGCGCAATCTCTTCTTCTTCGGCTTGCACCTCCCTCGCACGATCGCCAAAATGGAAATTGTAGAACTCATCGGTGCCATTTTGAATGTGATTGGTCAGTGCGATAAGCGTGTCACGCTCCAATCCCTCCATTTCACGTTTTTCTCTTTCAAAAGCCTCGATCCGTGCTCGTTTAACGCGAGACTCCTGCTCTTGGCTCTGGATTTGCTCTGCGCGTTTCTTTTCTGCAATACGACGGAGACGGTCTTTCTTCGCTTCGAGGAATTTGGCGGAATGAGCAAGCCCTTGCTGGCCGGTGGGCGCGACTGGGTCCAAGGGAGGAGCGGTGAAGAAGAGAACACGCCCTTGGTCATCATGGTGAAACTGTTCGCGGATATCGGCGGGAATTGCGGTATTGGCGGCGTCACTGAGATGGTACACCTCTACTGGGCGAGGAGCATTGGGGTTGTAAGCGTTGGCAGGTACAGCCGCGGGGACCATAGGCGCAGGCTGGGGCTGGGCACGAGCGGGTTGCTGATACGCCAGATTAGCGTTTGGAGAGGGGCCGGGGTACATGTGACCCAAAGGCGGAGGTTGGTGGTGATAAGGAGCAGGTTGCTGCATTGGAGGCGCATACGAATTCGGCTGGGCGGGGTAGTTGGTCTGATAAACGGGCGCCGCGGGTTGACGATAAGTGGGTTGCAAACGCGCGGCTGGCAGCTGCGATTGTGCCATTGGAGACGGCATTGCTAGGGGAGCATGAGACGGAGTGCCGCCCATCGAGATATCTCCTTGACTATCCATACTTTGACGCGTTGGAGGACGGCTCATGGACAGCTGTCTTGCAGGAGCCATTGATTGAGGAGCTGGGATAGGTGGGGGTGACGGAGTCGGCTCAGGAGGTGGAGAGTCCTATATTTGTAAGGTTAGCCGCTGTTTAGATTTTGCAGGATTAAAAAAAAAAAAATTCTTACGTTTTCCTCTCTCGGTCTGCGATGAACAGCTCCCACAATCGGTGGCGCGTTTTCGGCTCCCCAGGTTGGCTTGGGAATATCATCAGTCTCCTTGGCATCGTCTTTCAACAAATGCCTAATCGGACTCGGGATCTTTTTGATCTTCCTCGGGGCCTCGAAAAGATCCATCTCGTAGTCTTTCTCACGGACTTCGTCTGGAAGACAACTTGCCCAGGTCTTGATTTTGTTGAGCTTGTGTTTTTCTTCGTTGTATCGTGCCTCACACACGTAAACTTCCTTATCTTGTAGCAAGCCCCTTGGTCTACCGCGGTTGTAGCGAGTGAAAAACATAACAAAGCAACGATCCACCACCTCTTCAATTTGGTGATCGCGGTATTGGCCAGTCTTGACCACTTCATTGGGGTAGAAATGTTTTTCGTACTGGTGAACAGTCTGCTCAGGTCGGTAATACCAACAGGCATTGACCCATTGCTGACCATCTACATCCTGCCAGGTGCGATAGATCTGAGCAACAATCGGCTTGGTAGCATCATTTGGGTTCTGGATATGTACCCAGTCACCGACTTTCCAGAGCTCTCCATTATGCAGGATACCGTTTGGCAGAGGGAAACGACCATCCTCCATGAGATACTCACTATCCGGCTTCTTCTTCTCGAGTTCAGCCAGTCGGTGAGCCTCCGTCTGGAGGTCGATCGCGTCCCTGTACAACTGACTATCCGCCTGGTTGTAGGACTTTGCGTTGTTGAACATGGTGTCCACGTCCTTCATGAAGTGATCCACCGAGTTGTACTTCTTCCTCTTGGACTTCCTCTTGATCAGATCAATGGCCATTGGCTCCTTGATCTCCTGGAAATAATCCGGATAGACGGATTTATCGGGGAGTCTCTCGAAGTGGCGGACTTTAAGACCATCAGAGTCCTTGAGTTTCCGGATTCCCTTCAAGACAGCCTTGATTCGCGCTTCCATCGGGGTGTCAACACGAGGCGGCCTCCCTCTCTTCTTCCGCAACTCTGGGTCAGTCGCTTTTTGCGCATCTTCTTTGGCCTTGCTGTCCCGTCTTTTCGCGGCAGCAGCACCAGGTCGCGGGCCCCGTTTCTTCTTGCGTCGACCGTCTTCCTCGTCCGAATCATCAGGTTCCTCGTCTTCCTCGTCTTCCTCCTCCTCCTCTTCCTCCTCGGCAGGAAGAGGGTCTGCCTCGGGGATTTCCCCGAGATCAGGAAATTCAGCGACTTCGGAGGTGATCAGACCCTGGTCGACAAGTTTCTTGAGCTCGGTAGCGAAGACACCCTAGCGAGACACACCGCATTAGCTCGAACTAGGCAAAGAATAATTGCCATTGCGGGGTAGCCATACCCTTATCACCAGCGCATCCTCGTAAGCTTGAGACTTTGGGCGATTATATGTCTGCGCATTATGCGGGATCTAGTGGGTGCACCCCGAGTCAGTGGTGTTGCGACAGTGAGGCTTGCAGCGCAACCACTTACCAAAGCGCAGTCGCGCACAAACTCTGAGAAGCTCTTGTACGTCTTCTTGTTAATTTTCTGCTTCAACAAGCTCAGCGCCATGGGTTCCTTGATCACTTCATAATAGTCTGGAACATAGCGCTTGTTAACACTGCGATGGAAGAGTCGCGACGGGTCATGACCACTAACAGACGAAACCATTAGCACAGCTCAGATACAATTAGAAAGCCGGGCAGCATACTCTTCCTCACGGTAGTCATATATACCCATGACTACATCCATCATTGCTTTCCACTGCTCCTCAGTGACCTGGTTGGCGGGCTCCGCGGGTTTCGCATCTTCCTCGATTGACTTGACTGGCTCTGGGGGTCCGGACCCAGCTTCCGCGACTGATTCACTCATCCTGAAAGAGCTTCAGGGAGCCACCGTCAACTTTGCCCTAGAACAAGAGTTAACTGCGACGCCGGTGTTGGGGAGTGTCTGTCTTGAGTTGTGTCAATTGTGTCGGTCTGAGCGTTTGTCTCTTCTTCTTCTTCTTCTTTCTTTTCAACGCGATCGAGAGATAAACTTATGCGCACGGACCAAGACACAGAAACTAGGCATCCGCGTTACCCGCCTCACCGCGTTAAACGAAGCAAAGGCGGCTAATCTGGATATCTCATCACGTGTTCCTCTCTCTCCAAGTCACATGATCTTTCACAAAAAACTTCAACTTTCAAGTCAAAACAAACCAGAAAGAAACCACAAACATCTTTTTTGATCAATTCTAACTCCAAGACAAGATTTACTGAACTCTTCACTGTCGCATTTTCACTTCACCTTCCAAACGCACCTCTCTCTGAACCAGAGCCTCTTACGTTTCTTGAGATCCCACCACCTTTGCGAACACTCAACCCTTTGATTCATGCGAGGGCACTAGGCATAGAAGATCTATTCCCCTGTGCTGCCAGCTCATTCAACCACCTTAGCTCTGTTAACTCTGCGCTGAACACGTTCACCTCACTCCTCTCGACTCCTCCCGCTTGCTTTCACTTCTCGACTACGAATCAGCTACCCGAGCAGTCAAAACATTCGCTCCCCAACTGCTATCCTGTTCTTCTTCCTTCATCTTTCACCAACTCTCCCTTTCAACTTTCCGACCCCGACTGACCCTATCGCACACACTTTTACCTGCAACAAGTCGTCATGGCTGACGGAATCACTTCTCAACTAAACGCTACGAAACTAGGGTGGGTGTCCTTTATCAACGACCGCGGGGAAACGAGCGCTCACAGATCCTTGTAGGGAAACCAACACAGATAATAACAGATGGCAAGACCAACTAAAGGCTCCTCCCAAGGACAAGAGGGCCCAGACGGAGGTGGGTGGAAACAGGATTACTTCTGCCGGTTAATGCTAATGAAGGAGCTAGGATGTCACTGCGACGAAAGGCCTCGAGTTCGAAGACTTCTATATTAAGCGGGAGCTAATGATGGGTATTTTCGAGGCTGGATTTGAGAAACCGTCACCGATTCAAGAAGAAACGATCCCCGTCGCCCTCACCGGCAGAGATATTCTTGCTCGTGCCAAAAATGGCACTGGCAAAACTGCTGCCTTTGTTATCCCCACTCTCGAACGTATCAACCCGAAAAGCACAAAGACTCAAGCCCTCGTACTCGTCCCAACCAGAGAACTCGCCCTCCAGACGTCACAGGTTTGCAAAACATTGGGCAAGCATTTGGGCATCAACGTTATGGTCACAACGGGTGGTACGGTTTTACGCGATGATATCATTCGACTGAATGACACCGTGCATATTATCGTTGGAACCCCAGGGCGAATCCTCGATTTAGCCAGTAAAGGGGTAGCAGACCTCTCCGAATGCCCCACCTTCGTCATGGACGAGGCCGATAAGCTTCTGTCTCCCGAATTCACTCCTGTTATCGAACAATTATTGTCGTTCCATCCCAAGGATCGTCAGGTCATGCTCTTCAGCGCAACCTTCCCTCTGATTGTCAAGTCTTTCAAGGTAATTTTCTTCACCCGTCTCCGCTGGGTGTTTTTTTACTAATGGACACAGGACAAACATATGCGTAATCCTTATGAGATCAACCTTATGGATGAACTCACCCTCCGTGGAATTACACAGTACTATGCTTTCGTGGAAGAAAAGCAAAAGGTCCACTGTCTCAACACCCTCTTCTCCAAGCTCCAAATCAACCAATCTATCATTTTCTGTAACTCGACGAATCGAGTCGAGCTGCTCGCGAAGAAAATCACCGAGCTCGGGTATTCATGCTTCTACTCGCACGCCAGGATGCTCCAGCAGAACCGCAATCGCGTGTTCCACGATTTCCGGAACGGAGTCAGCCGAAACCTCGTCTGCTCGGATTTGCTCACCAGAGGTATCGATATCCAAGCCGTGAACGTTGTGATCAATTTCGATTTTCCCAAGAATGCGGAGACCTATCTCCATCGAATTGGTCGATCTGGCCGTTTTGGCCATCTAGGATTGGCTATCAATCTGATCAACTGGGAGGACCGTTTTAATCTGTACAAAATTGAACAAGAGTTGGGAACGGAGATCCAGCCCATTCCCCAAGCTATCGATAAGAAGCTTTACGTGTACGACTCCCCCGAAAATATCCCGCGGCCAATCGCGGATGCCCCTAAACAACAGCAATCTAATGCAACCGGACAATCTGGAAACAACGGCGAAAGCCATCACCGTCGTCAGGGGAACCACCCAAACAATGGACAGTATCAGTCAAACCGTGGCCAGCATTCTCGTGGTTCTTACCGTGGCGGCCGTGGCCAAGGTCAACGCCGCGGCCAAGGAGACGGGCGGCCAAATGGTGTTCCATCCCAATCCGGAGGACCCCTTCAACCCCCACCAACTTCCTAGTTTCATCGAAATCTTTTAGTTCATTTCCATAGTGTCATGCGACATTATGTGAACTGGGACTTCCCTCTACAAACCTTGAATTACGTCCTTTTCCTTGCATCTACTGTCCCCCTTTGCCCCACCGCAGAGGTTTTCGTTTCCTCCTTTCTCTCACCACCCCCTCCAAACCGATTATCAGTATCAGCTATGATGGATGAAATATACGTCATCGCTAAGCTCGAATCTTTCTCTGACCGAGATGTCATTCTTACGGTGTCTGCGTGATATGTATCATATTTCCTTGTTGTTTTCTTCTCTCGAGTTCCTTTGTCTCTGCTTCATTTCACGGTTCCCATTGCTTTGGCTTGGATGGTTCGCTCAAATCGGTTCGGATTGATATACTGGCGGGATACTTCGATTCAAAACTACGCGCCGCGTCTTGTGCCCCAGGGCATAATCTCACTCCCGAACAATGTGCGAAACACGGCCGTCCTTGTCGATTTTTTTATGGGGGAGCGAACGGAGAATGACGGCGTTTGGTGGTGCAATGTTAGTCTCACGCGTTTCTCGGTATTTTCTTCCTCGGCAGGTTATTCTCTTACGACGACTTCACCCTCCGCCTTTCACCCTCGGCTTCTGGCTTTGACATATATGCGGTTAGAGCCTCTCTCGAACTCGATTTCTTTTTCTCTCACGCACGACACGCCACCGCAAAGTTTGCTCGGAAGTTTTTCATCACCGCTCGAAGGATTATCACAGTTTCTTTTGTTCAGCTCACGGACCCGAGTCCCCTCTTCACCCTAACCGTAACCTGACTCCCGTGCGAAGGTAGTAAGACTGGTCCCTTACTGCTTGGATACGTACGACCCTTTCAGTATATGAAGAGTCGGAGTCACTACTTGATTCCCCTACATCCCCCGGACCTGACAACCCTGTCGATATCACAATTATACCCCCTCTAGTGATACCGTTGACAGAACAGACCTTATTACACAAAAAAGCATAAACATCACAAAAAAGAAGTAGGAGGAGACCCAGGAAGATGTCAATGGTTGGAACATGGCCGATATGCCTCAACTATCATGTGTATTTAGCATCTACTGAAATATGACAATCATCACCTCTGAACATTCCTCTTTCTATATACATAGAATCACATATAAAGAAGGGCCCGCCGCCATCAAGATCGGGGGGTGTTTCTTCGGTTTATCATAAATCCGGTCTTTCTCCGACCTCGGCCAAAAACAAAATCATAACGAAGGATTCCTAGTAGAAAGTCGCAGTGTAAAACCGTCAAGCTCCACGCTCAACTGTTTTTCCTCATGGCGTCCACCGAGAAGGATCAGAGGCCCAAGGTCCGTTAGCTATACTCCCCAAATTCTTCTGGATCAATTGGGGTGCTAACTTACGATTTCCCCGGTAGCCCAGTAGCCTCAGATCTATCATTGCAGGCTCGTCCGCCGGAGCTGTCGAGATTGGTATAATTTACTCTCCCGTCCAGAATAGAGCCTCTACATATTATCGGTGAACATGGACTAATTCGTAACTGCCTGGTGTAGCCATTACCTATCCTGCTGAGTGTACGAACTATCCATTTGCCCGTTCCGCCCTTCTCATGAACCCACCACCGCAAACTAATCCCTCGCGCGTCTGCTACTAGTTGCGAAGACAAGAACTCAGCTCAATCGACGGCTCCCTGATGCGAAGAAACTTCCATGGCCGCCTTTTGGGAAGGCCTGGTATGCGGGCTGTACAACCTTGATCATCGGGAATTCTTTGAAAGCGGGAATCCGTACGTTCGACCGCGACGCAGAACCCCTACAACCCCCGTACTACGGTATCTCTAATAATAATAATTGCAAACGGTATAGGATTTGTCGCCTTTGATACGTTTAAGTCATTACTGCAAGATGAAAATGGCAAGATATCCGGTCCACGAACCGTAATGGCTGGGTTTGGTGCGGGATTCACCGAATCTCTATTGGCAGTGACTCCATTTGAGAGTATCAAGACGCAATTGTATGTTGTCTTTCCCGTTCAGCCATGACCTTACGCTGTTAGCCCGTAGTTAGTGCTAACAACTATCTCAAAGAATCGACGACAGGAAGTCCGCCAACCCTCGCATGCGTGGGTTCCTCCACGGGAGCAAGATCATATTTCAAGAACGAGGAATCCGCGGGTTCTTCCAAGGATTCGTCCCTACTACCGCACGTCAAGCAGCGAACTCCGCGACGAGATTTGGCAGTTATACCACCTTAAGACAGTTTGCCCAGGGATACGTTGCACCTGGAGAAAAGCTTGGGACAGCTAGCACCTTTGCAATTGGGGGAATGGCCGGCCTAATAACTGTGTATGTTCCGGTATCATGGTGGTTGCCATTGTGGGCCCGTGCTAACATAACACTTGGTCGTAGATACGTCACCCAGCCCCTTGACACAGTTAAAACTCGGTAAGTCTCTCCTTCCGGATGCCGCATTCGTTCAGCAAGCAACCTCCCTAACTGTTATCAGAATGCAATCTCTTGAAGCAAGCAAAAATTATAAGAATAGTTTTGTCTGTGCCGCTAGGATATTTAAGGACGAAGGAGCTCTAACCCTCTGGTCCGGGGCAGTTCCCCGTCTGGCTAGGTTAATCCTAAGTGGAGGAATCGTCTTTACTATGTGAGTCCTTACGGATGAAGACGCACCTTGGATGTAACTAACTATCTCCCTCATAGGTACGAGAAAACCATGGAAGGGTTGGATACCCTGGATCCAGAGAGAAAATATATTTAAAGCCTATAGAGACGCCCCCTTTGAAGCGAAATTTGTACCACTAATCTCTCGTCCCATGGACATCCTTTTCTAATCCTTTTAGCTATCTCCTATACGTCGCCGTTCTCCAATGCGAAAGACTTTGTGTGTTATGCGCTTGACTCCAGGCTATGCCGCACCTGATAGAAAGGATCAATAGAACCCGGTTCAAATGAAACATACGGCTCCTAGAAGAGCGTGCGAAGGCTGGTATCCGCTCTCGGGGTGTGCACTTGCACTTCAATCGACTTATAATGCGCCCGCCATGCACATATATGATTTGTGTTGCGTTAGCTGCCAGGCTTGCGTCTAATACGTGACCGAAGAAGCCGGGAGTGTAAAACAGTACCCAGATAACGACGGGCAGACAGTGTTTTAATATACGAAGGTTTTTGGAGATCTATTATATATCTAACTCGCAATAAAGTACATGAGTCTATCGTACAGGGGTCTATAATTTCTAGTTAAACCTCGTCCAGGGAATCTAATTCCCATATAATTCAAAACCATGGTTATGTCTCAAATCCCACAATTTTGCTACGCCCACCATTCTTGGGTATCATGATTTCTTCTTGCCCTTCTTCTCAGGGGCAGCGGCCTTTTCTTGCGCATCTGCATCTGCAATCATTGCATCGACCTCACGATCAACTAGCCATGTCCGCACGCTTTGCATAATCTTTTCAAGGCCATCTCCACCTTCCATAACGTCACCAATATTGTGAACGGTCATTCCACTCCGGTGATCCGTACACCTGCTCTGTCCCCAGTTGTAGGTCCGGATTTTATCTCCCCGGCCCGTTTTTGAGACACCACCCATGGCCCCTCTTCTCATTTTGACCATCTCGTCTTCCCTCGCCTGCTGCCTTGCCTCCGCTATCCTTGCTCGGAGAACCTGCCACGCTTTCCTACGGTTCTCATGCTGTGATCGCGACTCCTGCATAGAAACGACCGTTCCTGTGGGTATATGGGTGAGTCGCACGGCGGATTCTGTTTTGTTGACGTGCTGCCCACCAGCCCCACTAGCTCTCATTTTCTCGTAGTTTACTTCCTGGGGATCGATATAGTAATCACTCGTGGGATCTTCGAAGTTTAGAGCACTGTCGCCTTCGCCAGTGACGGGAAAACTCGGAAGAATCATAACGCTGACCGCGCTTGTGTGCGTTCTACCCTTTGTCTCCGTTGCGGGGACCCGCTGCACTCTATGCACACCAGATTCAGTCCTCATAATATCATAACTTCCTGGCGTCTCGACTTCCATGACCGCCTCTGTGAGCCGCTCCTCTGATGCCGAGTTATCCTCCGTATCCTTCTTTAGGATGTTCACCCGCAACCCCTGATGCGAACAAAACGAGATATACATCCTCATGAGCTCAAAAGCAAAAAGGCCGGCCTCATCACCGCCCGCCCCGGGGCGTATTTCAATTAGGCATGGGAGCTCGCCAAATGGATGTCGGGGGATAAGGGATTGCTTTAGCGTCGAGGAGATACCGAGCAGGTTCGACTTGGTTGACGTCAAGTCCTCGGCGGCTAGGTCACGAAGTTCGCTGTCTGTGGAGGGATCTTGGAGAAGAGAATTGAGTTCCGCTATAGACTAATTGGCAAAGAAACGGGGTGCATGAGCATCTGTTATTGACCACAATCCTGGAGTATAGAAACTACATACTTCGTTTGCATTATCCCATTCTTTCAGGGCATTCGTGACCGAGGCAAGCTCCCCAACTCTCTTCGCCGTTTTCGTGTCAAAAGACTCCGTAAGTTGCTCGGTGAGTTTGGCATGTTCTGAGGCAATTGACCGGGCACGGTTTAGCATCACAGATGAGAACCCAATTTCCGCGGCAGCTATGTGATATCATTTTTTTAGCATTCCCCCTTCAATGAAAGTTGGAAGAGCGAGGTGCAGAACGAACCGGAGCTATATGAACGGTATGAGATGCGCGCCTGGTGCGCCTGGCCCTTCTGTACCAGCCATAGGGACCGTTTAAGACACCTTGAACATGTCCAGGGAGCTCTTAGCATGCTTAAACAATATCAATAGCATCTAAGTTCTCAATGAAACTTATTTTTGAGGTCTTGAATCTTTTCCATCTCATCGTCGCTTCTTTTTTTTGCTGCTTGATAGATCAGATAACAGTCACGTGTGTATAAATTCATAAACCCTTGATTAGGTTAGTCTAGTATGGATAGTAATTGTGCTCGTATTGGTACGGTAAAGGCCAGACTACCTTTTTGTATTTCTGATGACATAAGAGACCCTTTTTTGCTCTCTGACAGCATCGCGATAAGATTCATTTCAATATAAAGAAAGGTGAATTCTGGCCTCTTTCATTTCACTCTTTCAAAACAACCACACTCTCTTGAACAAGGCAGTCGAGTTTCTATCTGCTGGGACTTGCTCCAGTGCTTTTCCCTCGTCCCTTATCATACCTCGTCTTATCTTCACTTGCCCCCTACTCTTGATGCGCTCGTTCTCTTCCTTCTCGCCGCAACCATGATTTTGCGCCTTCAGTCTGTGACCTTCCTCCTGGCCCTTATTTCCAGTGCAAACGGTCTCCAGGCTACTGATATACCCACCGATGTCCCGGTATCTTCGTTGATATCCTCTGCGAAATCACACCTCGCGAGTGGCTCGCCACGCGATGCTATCCTCTACTTCGATGCGGCGGTTTCCCAGGATCCCTCCAACTATATCACCATTTTTCAGCGCGGAGCTGCCTATCTATCCATCGGGAGAAACGCACAGGCATCCAGCGACTTTGACCGTGTCCTGGAATTGAAGCCAGGATTTGAAGGCGCGCTGTTACAACGCGCAAAGCTCAAGACGAAAACGGCTGACTGGACAGGGGCCAAACGAGACTTGGAAGCTTCTGGCGACCAGGGAAAAAAGGAGTTGGAGGAGCTGGAAGAAGCCCACGCGGCAGCCATCCTAGCCGAGAAAGCAGAGAAACAAGGGGACTGGGAGGCATGTGTCGCCCAGTCAGGGGTTGCGATTATGAAGGCGAGCACGGCGCTGCCACTTCGACAGATGCGTGCGCGATGCCGTTTTGAGAGAGGAGAGGTCTTGGAAGGTGTCAACGATTTGGCGCATGTTCTTCATATCTCTCCTGGCTCTGTCGAGCCCCACTTGCAAATGTCCTCGATGCTTTTTTACTCCGTTGCCGATACAGAACGTGGCCTCGCGCAGATAAGAAAGTGTTTGCACTCAGATCCAGATTCCAAACAGTGCAGCCGCCTCTACCGAAGGGAAAAGCAAATTGCGAAGGAATTAGACAACCTTCAATCGCTAACGGAAAGCCGAAAATTCTCCAACATGGCGAACATCTTGGTCGGGACAAAGGACGAGAGTGGTTTGATCGAGGATGTGAAAGAGGATGTTGAGGAGGCTCGAAAGAATGGCCGGATACACCCAAATTCACCAAACGACCTATACACAAGCCTCGTTGAGAAAGCTTGTGAAGTTTTTAGAGAGGTATGTGCCAACCCGTTTTCCGGTCAGCTTCGATTCTTACTGACGTGTAATTTTCTAGATGAATTCTCTCCGAAAATCTGAACCATATTGTACCGAGTCTCTGAAACTAAACCCCTCCTCCCTTCACGGTCTTCTCTTCAAAGCCAACAATCTCATTGAATCGGACGAGTTTGACCAGGCAATTCACATCCTTAACACTGCAAAGGAACACCACGCTGGCTCAAATGAGGTCAGAACGCTACTACAGAAGGCCCAGATGTTGCTTAAACGCTCCAAGCAAAAAGATTACTATAAAGTACTTGGGGTCGACCGCCGCGCGGACGAGAGAACCATCAAGCGTGCCTACCGTCAATTGACAAAGCAACATCACCCGGACAAGGCCATGGGACAGGGCGTGACGAAGGAAGAGGCAGAGAAGAAGATGGCTGCCATTAACGAAGCGTACGAAGTTCTGTCGGACCAGGAATTGAGAGCTCGCTTCGATCGTGGTGATGATCCAAATAGCCAGGAAGGGCAACAGGGGAATCCATTCCAGGGTAGTCCGTTTGGCTTTGGCCCAGGAGGTCACCAATACTATGGTGGTGGCGGTGGTAGGCAATTCAAGTTCTCTGGAGGAGGATTTCCTTTTGGCTAGATTCCCCGCCATTTTCCCTTTGTCCATTTCTTCTCATACCCCTTTTTTCCGAAAATCCTTCCTATTCGCCTCACCCTTTCCACCCCCATCCCGGGTTGAACGGGTTGGGTCTCATTTCTTCCATTCCCTTTTTTCTCCTGTGGCGTTTAGGATAACCCAAGGGACTGTGGTCCGCCCATCTACCCCGTTGGCTATTTCGGTTTTCGGGTACTGCATTGTGTTGGCGTATGTACACTAGAAGACAACGGGCTTCTTGAACCTATCGATATTTGACATATGCCCGATTCCCAAAGATTACTTCTGAGTGTAAATTATATATTACTACCAAAACATTAGCTAACTATATTAAAATCGGCCTTGTGTGTGGATCAACCAGGCTGTTTAAGCTAGCCCCTTTCCTCGTTAGAATTGATCCCTAGAAATCAAGACAAATCCCATCCATATTGGGACGTAACCCGAAGAAGTAATGACAAACAGATAACATTTTCCAAGGCACTTTTTCCAAGTCGCGGTCTCACTTCTTCGGGGCGTCGGTCAACGGCACATAACTCACTCCGAAAATCTTTTCTTTTTTGACAGAACCATCTGCTAGCTTATCAACCACCCAGATATACTGACCCCCTCCTAGACCAAGGGAATGGAACCGAACCCCATCCTCACCGCCTGACTCAACAGGGATAAACATCCTCCCCGGCGCACGAAGCTGTTCGATCAATGCTGGATGCATAGTCTCGGCGGCGGCACCAACATGTATGACGTCGTACGGAGCACCCTCGGGAAAACCGAGCCGACCATCACCCGTAATGAGCTTCACCTTTCCCGTCTCAAGGAGTTTGCGGCCAACTTCTGATTTGTTCATGTTATTGCGAGACAGATCAACCAGGCCTTGTATATGATCTATCCCAACAACATGACCCGGTTCAGAGGACGGGTCGGAAGGGGACTCTGTAACCAGGTTGGCGAATACGTGGGTCAAATACCCAGAGCCAGAGCCAATATCGAGGACGTTAGATCCAGCATGGAGATACGGGAGAAGATATTCACACGCGTGGGCATGCATATGTGGAGCGGATATAGTTGCACTGAAGCCGATAGTCTGAGGGGAATCGACATAAGGGCTTGAAGGACAGTAGTGAGCGCGATCGACCTTTGATTCGGTACGTTAGTAGATGGCATTTGAAAGAATGGACACCTTCATAGGGGGGGTTAAAAGGAATGGGGGTTTAGTACGAAGTGAAGAACCACGCTTGAAAAGGCCGGGATGAAAAAGTTCACTTACCCCTAACATAGCATGTTTGACCCTGCCATTTTTTATCAACCCGGAGCGCGAGAGGTTTTCAATCAACTCCTTGTTAGAAGTCCCTGAGCACCTCCAGGCCATTGGGATCGCCTTTTTGAAAAGGTGGTTCGTGATGTTTGGGGGAAGATGGCTCTCAACAGCAGGAGTGTTGGTATATTGAAATGGGCAGTAAGCAGATAAGGGCCAGAAAGCCAACAGCAACCCAAAAAGAAGCGATATAGAGATGAATCTGCACAAAGTCACTTTGATGGTCAGTGTTCCAGCGTCTTATTCCAGCTAGTACACGCAGGATTATCGGTAGATATGAAGTTATTAAGGTCTCTGGCCGTTGGAGCGTTGAGGGAGGTTCCTGGCTTTGAGGGGAAATCCTTGAGTGAACGTTTTGATAGAGAAGGAAAGAAAAAGGAGAGCAAAAGAGTGAATGAAATACCCATGACGACATTGGGTGGACGATGTCATCGCTCCCCGCACCACGTGATAGATCTGATAAGATAAGATCCCGATCCTGGGTGTTATTATTAGCACAGCATTCTTTGGTCTGAATATAGTAACATTAATAAGGGGTGTTAAGCCTGTCCATGGACATCGAATCCATTAAGCAAACATCTGCTATCTAGACCATTTGGATTTCATCCTCTTCCCTACCAGCATCACTAACTCTCTCCTCAACGGAATCGACTTCCTCCTCAGAGGCTCTCCCGTCTTCTTCCTCGTAGATTTCATCTTCAACAGGATGCGTAAAGAATTCGTGTCGGAGGGCTTCCTTCGCGCTGAGCCTCTTTGCTGGATCCAGTTCCATTAATCCGGACAGGAACTGTGTGGCTTGCCGGATACTATCGGTCAATTCCGCCTCGCAGCTCGACCAGTGCACAAGTTTCTCCCACCCGTACCCCTTTTCTCCAATAGACGGTAGCGATGTTTCAAATATTTGCCCGTGGAGTAGGGCGGCCGCCTTCATGCGGCGAATGCCAAAAACACTAGCCATTTCAATCATCGCGTCTACGTCGTCAGATGAGTTGAAAAATGGAAACCGCCTTCCCAGAATCGTCAGTAAGATGACACCAGCGGACCACATATCAATTTTGGTGGTCTGGGCGGTACATTTGAAAAGAACTTCGGGGGCCCGGAAACCACGGGTTCCAGCTCGATTTGCTCGCCGTGAAGGTCTCGAGTCATTCTTGGGGTAGCCTGTTGAAAGTGTATTTGAAGTTGCCTGCGGATGTGATAGGACTCGGGTGCGGCGTACGGAGGGTGAATCCTCACAGGCACAGTGACCGCAGTACTCGTACCCTTCTCGCTATTGGAGTTGTATTAGTTACCCGTTGAGTATAGTAGGCAAAGGGTCATCAACTGCACACTTACCTCAGCCAGCCCAAAGTCAACAAGGACACCTTCCCTTCTGTCAGGATCATAGAGAAAGTTGCTGCAAGGGGTCAGCAGTGCTCGTAATAGACTCGGAAGAGCAACAAAGTCGGGGCTAGGATACTCACGTTGGCTTTATATCTCGATGTATAATACCTTCTTTGTGCACCGCGCTCAAAGCCGTTAATAATGATCGGAAGTAGTCACGTATGTCTGAAACGCGGAAGCAGCGATACTGGAGGCGGAAATCCGTGTGAGGGAAGTATGGTAGCACTGCCACAACCTGGTCCAGGTGTCTGAATGCGGTGATCAAGGGGCAGACAGATTTGCAGCCCTGGAGGTCGTGCAAAATATCCAATTCATTATGGATCCGAAGCGGGCTACTTGTGACATATATCTTTTTTAAGGCAACGTATCGGGGCTTTCGTTTGGGTTTGGAGGCTCTGGCTTCTGGAGCTCGTGGATCGCCGACTCGACGTTTCTTAGAGGGGGGAAGATTGTCCCTATCGTCGCTGTCCCGATCAAGATCCCAGTCATTGACATACTGGTCATACTGCAAGTCCTCTGCCTTGTACACAGTCGAAAATGTCCCTGCTCTCTGGTCAGCTTGGTAACCGGCAAAAACTACGTATACAATAGCCAGATACTAACCTTCTCCGATCCGATTGATCATCCGGTATTTTTCTGATATCCCTTCGAATGATTCCTCTAGTTTTCTCATATCTTCCAAGACGGATTCGTCGACTTCCTCCTCTTCCTCATCTTCCTCTTCCCCCTCCTCCGCTTCCTCGTAGACCTCCTCTTCGCACTCCGACGATAAATGGGCGTCTGAAGGTTCAGCCATAGTAGGCTTCATTCTGTCGCGTTCTTCTCCAGTAGATATTGTTTTCTCACTTCACGCTCTTGAGTAGAAGAGTCCGGAATCGTCCCGTGGTGAATGCGCCGAGTCTACCTTCGGGGTGAACGAACGATCGCGAGCGGAACTCAGGTGTTTGCAGCTGGATTATGGTTTTAGACGGAGGATATAGGAGTTCGGAGGGCCAATGCCTTGCTAAGCAATAGTTTCTACAGCTTTGAAGCCTTGTGGATCGTGTTGATTAAAGATCGGTCACGTCAACTCAGTTCTCTCAAGTTGTGGTCTCTGTTTGGGAGAGGGATGGCAGAAGATAAATCATTGTTTATCAGTCAAAGTCGTGGTTGAAAGCGGCATGTCAAACCGCTGTATGTGGCAGGATGTGTAATCTTTATACGCTTAGACCAAGTTAAATGACCAATTCCAGGCAAATAAAAGGGTAATATTACAGCTTTAATGTAATCACTGGTACATGTAATTTTTCTTGACTTTGCTGCTTTAAGAAGACTTGGACCAAAGCGGAAAAACACAAACAATCGATCGCGCCGCGCATCATAAAAGTCAACACCCCCCCTCTAGGAACCCGACCAATTCAACATCCTAACCATCGACATTTCATGTTCCCAACCTGCGCATTCCCCGGACCCTCATGCCACACCCGTCAAGATGGACGATAGGATTAATTTTGATATAAACGAGTCTCTTAAACACTACCTCAGCGATCCCACCTCGGTTCCCACCCCAGAAGCAGACTCGGAGCTCGTCGATTGCGAAGATGAACCCGATTTACTCAGTGGTACCCTAATCGACGGAGTCTTGAACCCCATTGTCGATTCCGTTGCAGAGAACCCAGAAGGCCTGTTGCGAAGTTCCTTCTTTGACTCGCTACAATTTCTCCTCAAGTGTGCCCCATCATCTCTTAAATCCCCAGAGAGTTACCCATGCGAACCTGATTCTGAACTATGGAAACTATCTAGATATTGCTCCCAACTCCCCACCACAGCCCTTAGCAAGATCCTGGACCTTGTAGTTTCCGGACTCGCTGTTGAGGCCGACATCATCCACCATGAGCTCGAATCGGACGAACCCGATGCGCTTCCGCACTACAAGCAGCTTCTGGAGATGTACGGATTCCTTTTACAGTGGACACTGTCAGCCGTTGAGATTAAGGCCGCCGAGAAGCCAGCAACTTCGGCGCCAGCCCGACGAGGCGTTGGAAAATCCGGAAAGTCGAAGTCAAATACCAAGGATGGATCGTGGGATTCCTCCGCCCACATACAGATCGCAATGGAAGCCATGTGCAAAGTCTTGAAACTAAAGTTGGAAAAAATCTTTATGACTACCTCAGATCGGGACACCTTTGTAAATCTGTTTACCCGATCCGTCTATCTCGTCCTGGAAAACGAGCAGAGAGTGAAGAGCATGCCGATTCGAATGCATGCCTTCAAAGTCCTCTGCATCGCGGTCAAGCATCATGGACATGCTTTCGGTAGGCCCTTTGATATCATCCACTCAGTGAACTACCATCTAAACCAATTTCATAGGGGCCCAGACATCGATCGTTCAGAGCCTTACATATTTTGAACATTTGTCGGAACCCATGGCTGAATTTTTACATATTCTTGCTGAGCAATACGACTATCCCCAACTATCTGACGAAATATTGAGGTAAACTAAACAATTCCGACTCTCAAATTGCAAGCCGTTTCTCATGGGGTACAACAGGGAGCTCGGGAACAAAGAATTCAATTCAAACGATACGAAGAGCCCAAAGTCGGTCTCAACGTTTATCATCAAGCTCTCGGAGCTCGCTCCTCGTCTCATTATCAAGCAGATGACCTTGCTCGCCAAGCAGCTTGACAGCGAGGTACGACCCTAACAACTCAAGAAAAAGGCAAGGGCTAACAAATCCTAGGCCTACACGTTACGTTGCGCAGTGATTGAGGTCTGCGGAAATCTTATCTCAGATTTGAGTAGACAAGAAGAGCGGAGCGACAATTACAAAACTCAGATAAATTCGTTTTTTGACGTCCTCGAGGAACGGTTCTTGGATGTGAACCCCTACTGCCGCTCTCGCGCCATCCAAGTTTATATGAGGCTCTGCGAATTGGAGCAGAAATTTCCGAACCGAAGACAAACCGCAGCCGCTCTGGCAGCAAGGAGTCTGGAGGACAAGAGCAGCAATGTGCGAAGGAACGCCATCAAATTACTTGGAAAGCTAGTTTCAACCCACCCATTCAGCGTCATGCACGGTGGCCAGTTGTCTTATAAAGAGTGGGATGCAAGGTTACAAGCCGTCGACGCAGAACTGAACGCATTGAAACCGCCGCCTGACGCTCCAGGGCTGGATGAAGGAGAAAGGGACGCCGCTGCCCTTGATAGCCAGCTGTTGGATGACGCTACACAATTGCCCGAGGAATCTCCTACGAAAGAACCTCAGATGACCGAAGAACAACAAGCTGAAGCTATGAAGAAAGCGGCTGAGGAAGCGGCTACCTCAGAGCTTCTATCCAAGCTTCAGCTAACTAGAAAATACTACATCGAAGCTATTCGCTTCATTGAGGTGTTGCATGAAGGCTCCAGCATCGTTTCCCAGCTATTGTCATCGAGAAACAAAAGTGAAGTCATTGAAGCGATGGACTTTTTCGTCATCATCGATGCGTACAAGGTCGAGACTGCACGAGCTGGAATCCGTCGCATGCTTCGTCTTATTTGGACAAAGGGAAATAGCGACGAAGGTAAAGGTGTTCAGAGCCATCTGATCGATTGCTATAAGGGACTATTCTTCGACGCCCCTGATTCGTTCAGTGCGAATGACTCTGCGACATACATTGCCCGGAATATGATCAGTTTGACGTTCGGTGCCACCCCTGCGGAACTCACTTCATTAGAGCAGCTCCTGAGCACCATGATGAAGAGCGGGCATGTTTCAGAAGCTGTGATATCCAAACTCTGGCAGGTGTACAGTGTGCAAAAGAAAGAGATATCCAAAACCCAGAGGAGAGGTTCTATCATCGTCCTCGGCATGTTGGCAGTTGCTGATCCGGAAGTCGTGGTCAAGGAGATCGAAGCGATGTTACGAATAGGTCTAGGCAGCCTTGGAAGGGCAGACCTTGTCCTTGCAAAATATACCTGCATCGCACTACGAAGAATGAGACCCGCTTCCCGGCAAGCCAAATCCAGCGATTCCGGGTCACCGAAACTCACCAATGAACACGCAGTTTTAACCAAACTTGCAGCCATGACTGAGATTGCCTCGGACAGTAAGGAATGGTACGGGGTAGCTGAACAGGCCATTGGTGCAATATATGCTCTCTCGAAACATCCAGACGTCCTGTGCTCTGAGATTCTCCGACGGAAGACCAAGTTTGTTTTCCAATCTCAGCTCCGCCAAACCTCTGTGGAACAGGCATCTTCTATCGACGGGTCCCAGCAGAGTTCCCGGCCGACCACGGCTTCCGGGGTCCAGGAACCGAAAAGGCAGAGCTCTACTGCGCTCTCGCAGCTTCTATTTGTTGTCGGGCATATCGCCATCAAACAAATTGTTCACCTTGAGCTTTGCGAACTTGATTTCAAGCGACGGAAAGCTGAACAAGAGAAGGACAAACCTGCCAATCCCGCTCCCCAGAAGAAAGGTGAACCTACGGAGGATGATGAGCTGGACCTAATTGGCGGCACCACAGAAGATGACTTCACGGAAGCCATGGCTCATATTCGTGAGCGCGAGCTCCTGTATGGGGAAAATTCCCTTCTGACCAACTTCGGGCCACTTGTGGAGGAGATCTGTGCCAATAACAACGCATATCCGGATCGCAATCTGCAGGCGACGGCAACGCTATGCATGGCGAAGCTCATGTGTGTTTCTGGGGAATATTGCGAAAAGAACCTGCCTCTCCTTATCACTATCATGGAACGATCCGAGGATCCAATCGTGCGTAGCAATGCAGTCATCGCTCTCGGGGACATGGCAGTCTGCTTTAACCACTTGATCGACGAAAACACCGACTTCCTCTACCGACGACTGAACGACGAGGATGTCTCTGTCAAACGTACCTGTCTGATGACGTTGACGTTTTTGATTCTAGCGGGTCAGGTCAAGGTCAAGGGTCAGCTCGGCGAGATGGCCAAGTGCCTCGAAGACAGTGACAAGAAGATTGCAGATCTGGCACGTATGTTCTTCACGGAATTAGCAACCAAGGATAATGCCGTCTACAACCATTTTGTGGATATGTTCAGTCTTCTAAGCTCCGAGAAGGAGTTGGAAGAGGATTCATTGAGGCGGATCGTCAAGTTTTTGGCTGGGTTTGTGGAGAAGGTGAGTTCTCTCTCGTTCTTGTTCGTCTTTTTCCGGATTCGACGGCTAACAATCAAACTATTACAGGACAAGCACGCCAAACAACTTGCAGAGAAACTCGCCGCCAGGCTCGTCCGGTGCGAGACGGAGAGGCAGTGGAACGATGTGGCCTATGCACTATCGTTACTGCAGCACAAGAACGAGGATATCAACAAGACTCTCAGCGCCGGGTTCAGGGTTGTTCAGGCGAATGCTTAGAGGGACAAGTTGTTTCTTTTCTTCCGGCTTGCTTGGGGTGTTGAATGGACGGTTAGACGATTCATGATTCTCCCTCTTGTTTTTCGTTTTCTACGGTGGATTGGTTGGCAGCGTAGGTGGTAATGAGCATGGGGGCGTTCAGGACGACTGCATCACAAGTAGCGGGCAGGTCTCTTGTTCACGTCTATTTGTCTGGGTTCTGAGCTCATCTCACGGCGGTTTCTCTTTTGCTTTCCTCTTGTTTTTTGTACTGTTGGGAAGCTCGTTGCCTCATATTTAAACTTCCAATTTATATTAAGGGTCTACATATAAACCATGGTGTTATGCACTTTTCCATGCAAATAAAGCATCAAGGAACAAGCATGAAAGGAGGGATAAATGTCTATCACTGTCGACCCCTCGACACTCCTTCGGCAATGATTGATCAATGTGCTGATGCGTGCTTGCTGGGATGGGACAAGTCTGCTGACCCCGTTGGCGAACCCGAACCCTTGCTGGAACGCTCTTCCGAAGTCGCAATATCTCAACAGCCTTGTCGTGCCTTCTTTGTATGTAATGGATGTGATAACAGTTTCGCCCTTTTCTGCAAGGCTCTTAAGCTATTCCTTGATTTATTGTGATAGTATGGTTTCGGGGTACAAATGTTAAAGGGGCATGTGGGGGTTACAGACAAGTAACGAACCCCCCAGGTTGGACAGAGACTGGTGAGGGTGTCTCCTTCCACGATTTATTGTAGTATCTAGGAGGAGAGAGGCTGTTGAAGCAAAGTAGAGGAGAGGACGACTAAAGCAACGACATGATAATAGTATAAATAAGCTATACACAGCCAAGAATAATAACAATAGCGGGACTCATTGATTAAATAAAGATATGTGGACATGGAAAAGGGGAAAACCAGTCTCTGGGCCATCTTCCAAGAGGGCACGATCCGCCCCAATTTATAAGGAGACAGACAAAAACATGAAGCATAAACGACCGAGAGAATGAGACAGAAAACCCCGATGAATCTATCGGTGTATGTGTATGCATAAATCGGGAGGAGAGGACAATGATAACAATCCTGCTGGTTCAAAAGCTGGCCGCCTGCCGCCCGCTAAACCCTCTCGATATGTATACAAATTTGGATGCATGATTCGCAAGAAGGCTAGGGACTAAAAAAAGATAGAAATAAAACACCAAGTTGACGAGTAAGCCTACCCAATGCAATCAAACCTGGGAGGGATTTTTTTTATTTGCTCCATTTACTCCTTTATATTTTCTTCCAGCTTGTAGTGACCTTCGTTGAGGCCCTTGATAGCTTGTTTTCCATCATCGGAAAGCTCAGGCTTGCCTATAGGACTGACCGACTCGGCGAAGAAGCGGGGTTTATACTCCCCGGTGAAGTCGGGCTTCATTGCGGGCCTGTCCCGTTGCCGCTCCTCGAGGTCGTGCTTCAGCTTTGTTGCAACGCTGTACTGTTTGTCCATGATTGCTGCTGTTACACCAGACCAGTATCGGCGGGATTCGTTGGTCAACTGTTCCTCCAGTGGGGGAGCGATCTTTGATGCTGGGTACAGCGGGGACACATCGATGAGGATCTTCTGCTCAGTAGATCCTGCGAGCGTATAGTAGACCTTGTCGTGCCATGATCCAGTGATCTTGGCTAAGACATCACCACTGGGGACATCCTTGACCTTAGATTTGGTATCGTTTTTCGGGTCGTATTTAAAGACCACTCCTTGGACCTTGTTCTGGGCCTTCCCCAACCAGCCCTCCTCGAGGTACTGGATGATGGCCTTGGTGCGTGTTTTCGGGCAGGTCACAAAGCAAGTGTCACAAACGGTGACTGAGGGCGAACCTTTCAGGAGGCCGCCCAGATGAGCAGCAGGGTGAGTGAGTCGGTATTCTTCATTGTCCCGATCCCGCAGATTCAAATAGATGCCTTGGTTGTGCTGGCCAGGGCCAATACGGATACTCGTTCCGGTGAATTTGGCGCTGATCTGGTCGAATCCGCAGGCACTGATTCCCCGCTCTGGGCAGTCGATATAGAATGCGGACACCGGGGGGTGGTGTAATGTTTGTTCTGTGAGGTACGATATCTTCACCGGGGGAGAATTGGCATCACCACTGACAGTGGTAGTTCCGTTGGTGGACTCATTTGGGGAGCATATCGATGAGAGTAATTCCGAATCTGTTACCTCCCAGTTACACTGTGGTATTGTGTTAACGTCAGTTATATGTTCGCAGGATTTCCACCACTGGTAGGTAGCTCGGCTAGACCAACCCTGAAAAATTCCCCGAGAGCGGAATTGTATGGTTTGCACGGTTTGCCTTTGACGAATTTCTAGTTGGGAGTTTAGCTCGACGAGATTCAATTCTAGCAAAGGAGGGGCGACGCACTAGATCTTTGGTGAACCAGAACCGTAGAACCTCTAGCATGCGGCCTAGGCCATCGTCTGACCTCCCGATACTTTTTTTATAGATGTATGTTAGATAGTTGTTCCCCGAGCGCTGTATATTGTGGTAACTAACCTAGCAAAGGTTTCAGGTCGGTCGAGGTAGTTCCAGTACTCTATTCTCCTGTTAGTCGATTGGCCCAGCAAGCTCTACCAACAGCAGTAGTTCGCATGTATTCTGATTCCGAGAGACAGACCTAGATTGGGAGTAGGTTCTAAGAGCTGGGCTGGTAGGGAGAAGCGGACGGTAGCAATATCGGTGACCCCGATGAATCTACGAAGCACAACGGCAGGTATATTAGCAGGGACCACGAAGAATTGACGTTTTCAGAGGGTATATGGGATGTCAGTCTCTACTGCATTCGAACTCCCCGGTGCCATTGAAAGAAGGATCGTGGTAGCTGCTTTGGGCACTGTCTGGTTCTTTCTTTGTTGCATTTGGGCTTGTGATGTTCTTTTTCTTTTGGGGGGACTAGGGAGATACTATGGAGCAAGAGGATCGTACTTTCGAAGGATGGATACGAAGGACCGGAGTTTGGACGAGTCATCTGGAGTCTTTTCCTGTACTTTTGGAGCGGTGGTAGAGACCGCGGCGGTGTCATTTGTCATCACGGAACTCACCGTGGAGGGTGCAGAAGCACGATCAAGGGAAGAGCTCGAGGATGTTGAAGCCATGAGCTGATCGTGGGAGAGTTGCTTGCTAGGTGGAAGATGTAGTAAGGATAGGAGATATAGGGGTTGACGCTGAAGAGAGGGAAAGGAAGAGGAAGAGGACGAGGACGAGGACGAGGGAAGAGAGGGAGTCGGTTTAAAAGAAATATGGATTTGAACGGGGGGGACTATTTTATCAATTGATAATAATTCCTTTTTATTCGAGATAAAGAGAGAGAGAGAGGGAGCGCAGAGAAAGAGAAACGAAGAATGGATATTGAGAGCAATTGAAATAAATAACATTGACAGAGAGAGAGAGAGAGAGAGATAGACTTCCCTTGAAGGTTTGTCGGGGAGAGAAGGGGGAATGCATAAGAGGTACTTCCTCCCTCACTTTGAATGTATGGTTGGACAAGGTTCCCTGAATGTGTCTGGATCCCTGGGACAGGGGACGGGTGATGACGTATTGTTATTATCCCAACTTTATCAATTCGATTTATATAATTTTTTGAATATTCATTAGACTTGTTTACTACTCATTCTTTGACTTCGATTCTTTGATAACTTCTTCTTCTTCTTCTTCTTCTTCTTCTTCTTCTGTTCTGTCGTTGTTTCTCCCCTTCAAAGGACGAGACATCCCCAAGGCTCTCCCTCATGTTCACATGCTAAAAACGCTTTGTCCTGCAGATGCAGAACCGTTGAGTCCATCGTTACCTACCCCACACAAAAAAGCACTCAACAACTTTGGGATGGGCAGCTGTGACAATGAGCAGTGAGCAGTGAGCCGTGGGGTCTGAGAGGTACAACCCAAGAGAAGAAAGAGGATGTACACCTTCACTATCTCTCTGTGTATCTCAGATAGAAGCATGAGTGAAGTGAAGTGTATCTGTATCTCTTCATAGAAATGATCACGAGCTTTGTTACCGAAGTTGATCGCTTCCATCGTATTTCGTATAGCAACCCCCGTGACCGGACACTCTGCTTATATCACCCAGCATAAATTATGCAATACTTATCATTAATAGCATCCCACTTGATGACATCAACTTATTCATCAACGTTCTATGCATATGCACTACTCCCACCCCCAAACATCCCCACTAACCCACTCACACTCTCTATCAACCTCTCTGGCTGGCTGCACTACAAGGAGTTGACAGGAGGGAGAGTACTCCTCGAAGGTGAGGGGATATGCTTCTCGCCCTCTCTCTGTCCTCCCTGTCTTTCTCCTATCGATATGCCCTGATACATCCATAGACCCTGAGCATTTGTAGAGGGAGCTGGGGATATGGGATACCCAGGCGTAGAAGTTATATACAGAGGATTTGTGGGAGTTATAGGGGGCGGGCAACGTCCATGATGATATACTACTGGATGATAAATAACAATAATACCTCACTCTCTACCCTTGGGGTGTCGCTCAAGAAGTTTCTCCAAAATCGTAATGCCCTGTTTCTCCCGCGTGCTCGCTCGCCCCCTTCTCCCCGACAAACACCCCTCCGCAGATGTTGCACTTGATCTGGAACCCTGCCGTGTCAGTGAAGTAATGCTTCCCCCGCAGAATCCGGCACAGCTCCACCGCCCGCTCCAGCACCACCGGGTCCGCCGCGTCGAAGATCTTGGTGTCGAACTCGGGCGGTGCGTACGCGTGCGTGTACGGTTCGTCCGACGGGGAGAGCCCGATCGTGTCGTAGTGAATCCCCGAGTACACCACCACGCACCGCGTCGCCGCCCCTTCGTTGAACCGATCCACCCGGAGTGATTGGACGTCGATCGAGCAGATTTCCACCTCGAAGTGCTTGCTCAGGATGCTCAGCTCGATAGCCCCTCCCCAGGCGTCCTCGCTCTGGATCCACCGGCAGTAGTCGTTGGGCTTCTTCTCCAGCACCACCTCCGGGTAGAGCTCGGGCTGCGCCTGGATCGTCTGTGCCACGATGCTTCGGAGCTCCGTCATCGTGTCCATCCCCCCGACCACCGCATTGCCCACCGCCCGGAAGAGGCACGAGTTGTCATCGGGCATGATTCGCAGCACGATCGTGCCGGCGTGTTCTGGTGAGGGGATCTCTGGAGGGTCATCGCTGAGGCTTGGGTTGGCCTTTCGCTTTAATGAGAGATGTTGTTGCTGTTGCGTTTGCGACTGCGACTGCGACTGCGACTGCTGCGGTTCCGTACGCTTCTCCTCATGCGTAGGTGTCGGTTCATTACTTTCTGGTGGTGGAGCGATTCCAAACCCCGCGAATGAAAACCCCCCCGATGTACCCCGTGATGCTGATGCTGCTCCCTTTTGCGCATCCGATCCTCCGTCCCCCGCCTTGTCCATCGTAATTGAGGGGTTGAGGTGTGTAGATATACGTGTGCGCTCGTGAGGGTAAGTCGAGTATCAGGAACCAAGATGCGCTTCGGCCTTTGATGTAGGATTTACTTTGTCAGCGAAGAAATGTGAAAAGTAGCAGTTGAAGTGGCAGCGAATCCAGTGGGTAAACTTGTCACGATGTTCGCTTCAACGACTTGTAGATCTGAGACGTGGAAGACGCTTTGTTACAGTAGATCCAGGTTGGTGGTCGCGACAGTGATGGGTATTCCTTTGAATGAATGTATAAGCCAAATGAGTGATACATATATGAATCCTGGGGATGTTACTCCGGTGGGTACAATAAATATATGGAATATGGGTCTGGCTTTGTCTATCAGATGTCTGTCATTCTCGCCACTTCCTCCCCGTAATATGTGCAGCCCGCCTACGGGTACAGAAAAAAACAATACTGATAGGGGCTGATGTTTCTTAATATACATACGGAGTCTACTATTTACTCTTCAGCTCAAGTTTGCCATGAATATTCACTTGAAAGGGGGGAACGGGATCTTGATGCTGCTGTTAATGAAACAAGAGACCTCGCTCTCGCCAACGAATCAATATATGGGGGTAGAAATGCCGAAATATAAAATAATAGCTTTGGAAATAAACGGTGTATAGAGAAGTACAGAGATAGATGAATAAACACTGCACTGGAACTAATTTCAGTTCCCCGGAGTGTAATTCCAAATGCTCCGTCCCACAGGTATCCGCCTTCGCCATGCTGGTAGGAAAGACAGTCAATGAAACATAGAAACCGATGTATCAAAAATATTATAATTAATCGTACGAATCGGTAGGCAGTATTGGCGATTCTTTGTCTATGAAAGGCCCGAGAAGAACCATGCGCGCCCAAGAAATGCCTCTCAGGCTAACATGTTTCCGGTCTAACGGGCGAACGAGATGGTTCGTTGACCCCTCTCGGGTTCCGCGAGCCTGTGATATGGGTCAGTATGCAAACAGCCTCCGAAAAGTGTATCAGTTGGACGTACTCCTTTACTTTCACGTCTGGTGCTACCTTGATCTCGGTCCTTGAGCCTGGAGTGATGAGGATGAACTGACGTCCAATCGAACGCCTTGCAGCGTAAAGCTGTTGCCATAGTTAGCCGAGAAAGGGACCCAAGGTTAATGAGCCCTATGGCATGGATACGTACCAACATGTCGATGGCCATCTTCCGATTTACAGAATCCATATAAACGTCACTTGGATAGGCATGTTAGCTAAACGCATCTCAATCCAAGGGTTCTCATCACTCACAACTCATCCAAACACCTGATTGGCGATCCCATGGCTTCCCATAGCGACAACAAGAGGCAGATCTGGGAAAATGACTTTTCACCTCCAGAAAGTGTTTTTGCACCTCTTCCTTGGCTGACTTTAGTTATGTCCGGTTCGACCTGGGGATCTCTAGTTAGATGGACTGCCAATGACGGTATAGTATATACACAAATGACCTCACCTGAACGTCGAGTTGCTTTGCGTTATGGTCGGCGAGCAGCGACCCGCGGAAGCTTCTCTCACTCAACAGGTATGTGAACTGTGCTTTTGCTTTGGATGAAATGAGCGATCGGAATTTGTACCATCGATCTTTCCGTATGTTGAGCGATTTCTTCAATTCCTAGTGGCCTTTATTAGCATGTGCTAGGGAATAAGGGATGTCGAAGGCTTACTTGGGCGAGCTGTTTCAACCCTCGAATTCCCTCTAGCGCAAGTGAGTACGCATTCTCCGTTTCTTTCGCTTCAGCGCCAATTTCTTCTCTGTTTGCTCCCATTCTTCACAAATATTAGTTACGTGTACCCGTGGATAGCCAGCGGACAAGGGGCAAAACAAAACAAAACCTACTGCTGATTAAACCGCTCCAAATCGCTCCTGAGCTTGCTGAGTTTTGCATCCAAGCTATGCGTCGTTTCCCCCTCGTCAACCGCAATTCTCGGTGAAATCTGGGTGGCCTTCTCATTATAGTCAAGAATCCGCTCCAGAATCTGATCACGTCTTCGTTCGATGGCGGTTTTGTTGTCTTTTGCGATACCAACCCGCCCAATCGCTTCATTTTTGGCGGACAGTAGCTTTCTTCTTTTCTCGCGCAGTTCTGCCTCGTGGCTTGCAGCTTCATTAACCCGTGATTCCGCCTCGGCAACTTCTTTGGCCTTCGCAACTTGTTCCCTTTTGATATCCCTGATTTTCCTGTTGACGGTGTCTAGTGCAACAACTCCGTCCTCATATGATCCTTCGTTAACACGCTTCTCCTCTTCGATCTCTTTCACTGTTGAATGTAGTACATCAAGGCGTCCGTCTTCCACACTGTCTTTCTCAATCGCTTCTTTTATCTCCTCTAGGCGATCTTCAGCTCTCTGCGTCGCGACTCGCAACTCGTGGTCTTCCCTTTGATGTCGTACGATAGCCTGCTTGCATTTTTCTAGGTGACTGCGTGCAGCTCGGTATTGTTCTTCGAGATCATTCAAACCACGTTTTAATTGGTCAACCGCGTCTTTTTGCATCCTGAGAGTGGGAAAGGCGTTAATAACGCTGGGTATGAGCGGCTTGAGAGACAAACAAACCTGATTCGAGATTCAAGATCAGTCTTCATGCGAGGCTTCCCGGTATACGCAGAAACAGGAGCTTGAGTGGGCTCCCCGGTCCGGCTGTAGGAAAGGTGGATTCCCCTTCTTCTATCGGTCTGGTCAATGCAGTAACAACGTTTCACGTTTTTCGGCCTTGGTCCGTCAAACAACACAGCAGAAGCTTCCTCCAGCTTTTCAATGAGAAGCATTTGCTCAATGCCATGGTTGATAACTAGCTGTCGGCGCACTGCATCATTGTCGATCTGTGATTTGTTGATTAGACGATGCTTTGGGAAGGCGTAGGAATCTCTATTACCTCTAATACCCTCAACGCCGTATCAAACTCTGCATCAGGCTCATGGGCAGATGTGTCTATGCTACTGCTGCCTCCAATAAGGATAGGACAAACACTTGTCGATAGTCAGGACGAAGATCACGCGTTGATTGTGCGGAGCCGGGTTAGAACCTACCAGTTTACTCTTTGCATAATCCTAAGCAAGGTATTCATGTCTCTCTTAGTCGAAACAAGGAAGCTCCCCAGAGTTCCACCAAAAGAATTCTCCAGCACCGCGGACCACTTGGGTTTCAATAGCCTTACATGCTGGCCTAGTGGACCAATAGGGCGTGCTCCGAAGGAAGATTCCTGTTCTATCGCTCTTAAAAGCGTTGGCATCTGGTTGTGGAATCCATCACTCTGGTGCCCGCGGTCTTTCATGAGGTTCCGGAGTGCGTTGTCTGCTTGTTGGATATCGGACCTTTGCTTGGAGATTGGCCCAGATTTATATTTTAGGTCTGCTTCAGCCTTGCGGCTATCTTCTTGGAGCTGTTCCATCCCGCGTTGATGTTCCTTGTGACGGCTTCGACAATTTTCCACTTCGACCTCCTGTTGGTCGCGTTCCTTTAGTCTCCTCGTGTGGCTACCTCCATTCACGTCCTCGAGGCGTTGCGTTTCTTCTCTAATGCTTTCATGGGTTTTTTTCAATTCCTTGTCTGCGTTTTTGAGAATCTCGCCAATAGAACGTTGTTGTGCCTGTAGATGTATGTGAGCCTCAAACGCAAGATCTAGCTCGAGGGGGTTGTTGCATCTACCTGGAGGTCGTGACGTTCCTGCATGCCCTCCTCTATTCTCCCCTTTATTTCGTTTTCCTGCTCCTTTATTTGTTCATGTTCCGCGCGAACGCCAACAAGAGCCTCGGTTGCGGCTTGATGCTCTCGCTCTGCGTTCTCGAATGTGGCATCAAAACGTCCGACTTCTGTTTCCGCATTGGTGATTGCTTCACTCGCTTTACTTAGTTCGTCTTCAATTGAATCCCGGATCTGTATCTTGTTAGTCTCAGAAGCGCTTAAAAGAGTAAAAACCACCGACATGTTCCTGTTCCTCAACCTGAGCCCATGCCATTTGGAAGCGCAGATGCTTTGCCCTATCTCTTAGGGATTGGTGCTTGTCCGACATGGCCAACCTTGCTTGCGCGCGCTCCATTCTTGTCTTTAAAACCTCAAGATCCTCCTCCCGGCCGGCAAGTTTATGCTCGATCTGGTCGACAGAATCTTCGATCGATCTATAGTCCTGATCTAGTTGTTCTAGCTGAACACCCCTGATGAAAAATTTGTACTTCTCAGTCGAACTTGAGGTGCTTAAGAACTGCCTCGCCATGTCTTGTGACAAAACATTCATGGGGTTATCGATCTGAAGGGAGAAGTAATCAGAGATCACGTCGAGATCAGCCTTCTTCGTGGATATTATCCTTGGAGGGTTGGTTTTCTCGGTTTTCAATTTGAACCCGCTGGATCCATTCTTTGAAAAATGACGTTCGACTATGATCTGTTTGCCGTAGACTTCGGGCATGTACGCTATATCGCCCTGGTTCTTGATTCGGACAATAATTGTGGCGGATCTGCCGATATTATGTTAGGGCACAACGACCTTTCCCGCAATCGCCGGGACGGGGTCATTATAATCACTCACTCCTTTCCTTCCTTGATGAAGTTTTTGAGGCTTTGCCCTCGATTTGTCGCTGACGCCTTACCACCAAGGCAAAGGGTCAGAGCGGTAAGGACAGCGCTTTTGCCGCTCCCATTCTTACCAACGATGAAGTTGATAAGAGGACCAAGTTCCACCGAGAAGTGCTCATGGCACATGAAATTGTAACATTCGACTCTCTCGATTATCCCATATTCGGCCGCAATATTCTCCACTTGTCTCGCGTATTTCTCCTGGACAGCCTGGGTAGCGCGTTCGTCGATATCTTCGTCAAAGTCGGAAGCAAAACTTCCTTCACTCTGCGAGTCCTCGTCCTCTTCACTGCCTAAACCTCGGGCGGTCGAGGTGCGGGCCTTCTTTCTCTAAACCGGGAATTAGCACATACTCATATAGCACTTCTGATTATAGACAGTCAACGTACAGAGAAGTCGGGTGTGCTAGAACCCGAAGAAACACTATCCCCGTCCTGTTGGATTGAATCATCAAGAGATTCTCCGGGGCGCTTTATAGGAGCCATGTTGAAAAAACACGATTATTGCCCTTGAATCAAACTCGCGCATCATCCAAAAGCAGGTTGCGGTTAAGCTTGTGCGATCAAGAAATCGTCTTCTGTTCCGCCCTTGTTAACATTTCCGATTCTTTGATAACGTGAACCGCGTTCTCGCGTGTCAAGACTAACTTACTAAGAGCCTAAATGGGAAAAGCGCGTTAACCTTAATTAGTCCCGCACAGGTACAATTACGTCAGCCAATACTTCAACCACTAGGGCGGCTACCTGCGGATGAGAGAGCTGTAAAGGAATACATTTTATGGTTCAATTCTTTATGATATTTCGCTTTCATGGCCAATTGGCCCTATCTTAAATACAGTGGCACTGGGATGGATGATTCTCGAATAGTTTCGGTTAATTGCTGTACATAAGGGATGTAGTAAAGTGGACGGATGCGAAGGCCCTTTCTAATAGTTTGGAACCTTGAAGTTAACAGCTTAATCGGTAGCCTGTTCGGTAGCTACGTAGTGTAGGTATGCACCCAGGAGCTTGGTTCCCTGGATGTAATTGCTCTTGTCAAGCTTTTCGTTGATGGAATGGGCAGCGTCGGTTGAGCTACCCATTGGCAGCAAAAGCACGTTCTTTCCGGTTGCCTGCTCGAATGTCAAGGTTATAGGGATGCTGGTTTGCCGTCAGTTCAAATGTTCCTAGCATACATATCATCTGGGAGGGAGACTTACCTGCCACCCTCTCGGGTCAGATCCGGCTCAACCCCAAAAACTTGCTTCACCGCCTTGTTCGCCGCCGCGAAATTCCAGTGCTTCGGGCTTGCGACCCACCATTTGCCATCGTGTTGCAACCAAACATCTAGTTTGTTCTTGCTGTTGAGCTTGGCAAACTCGGACTTGACGTGTTCAAGTACCAGTCTGGTCACTTCCTCGCTTTGCATGTTTGGAACGGTTCGGATGGAGAATTTTCCAGTAACCTTTGCGGGGATGACGGTCTTTGCGCCGGGAGCGGAGTAAGCGCCTTCGACACCGTGGATGGAGAGAGCGGGGTATCTCCACCGAGCCATCAGGGTGCGCTCCTTGGTCGGGTGTATGCCGGTTTCACTTCCTAGGGATTCATGGAGGTTGTCCATGGAGTAGCTAATGCCCCCATAGATGCCTTTCTCTTCTTCGGTCAACGGGGCAACAAGGTCCATAATACCGGGGACGAGGATGTTGCCTTGTGAATCAACAAGCTTGGATAGGACGTTAACGAGATCGGTCATGGGCTCGTGAGCGGATCCACCGAAGACACCACTGTGTAGATCTTGGGCGGGACCTGAGACGCTGACGGAATAGTAATTGCATCCTCTAAGGCCGTAGGTCAAACAAGGCTTCTCTGTTCCAAGCCAATAATTATCCGAAATGCAGACAGCATCAACGTCCTTGAAGTATTTCTTGCCCTCGGACTCAATGAACTCCTCCAGCCCCTCTGAGCCATACTCCTCCATGCCCTCAAAGCAACAAAGTAGGTTGACCGGGAACTCGACGCCAGCTTTCTTGTGAGCTTCGATCACATTCAGCCAGCCCAAGACGGGACCCTTATCATCCGTGCTTCCACGGCCGTACATCCTGTCCTTCTCATCGATGGTCAAATTGAACGGCTCCGTGGCCCACCCATCCTCCATTAGGGCGGGTTGTACATCGTAGTGTCCATAGACCAAGATAGTCTTCTTGTTCTTATCGTTCCCGTATCTTGCCAGGATGACGGGCGGTAGATCCAAGTGCGGTCTTCCAGGCTCTTTTCCAAGGGGCCGTTTCTCCACCTCTGCTCCTAGCCCCTCAAGTTCCGAAGCAAGCCACTCTCCCATCTACACAATAGAGAAGGGAGGTTAGGAAAAAGAGGAACGATAAAACAAAAACAGCACATCAACGCTTCACAGGACAGTACTTACCCTGAATACCTCTGACCTCATATCATCTTGAGCGGAAACTGAGGGAATGGCCACAGCTTTGCGGAGACCTAGTTTATCGAGAATTGGTAAAATGGCCCTTAATGCTTAGGGTATGACTTACGATCAATGAAAGATCCGGACAGATTGTCCACCCTATATCCAATGTTAATTGTCTAGTAAGCGAAAACAGGACACGCCCGTGGCGCAAACTCACGTCTGGAAGAATGGCTCTAGCTGCGGTGCCATTTTCGAATCGTCGATAAAACCGTAGTAAGCTTTTCGTGAAGCCGGGGTATTGACAAAGGACCTTTTGATCGGACAGTTGTAGAACGGGCTTCGTGATGGTAAGAAAGGTCGAGAAAAGGGAAGCTTTCCCTTTATAAGATGTGATGCAGCTCGACTGAGGGGTAAGGTGGGTGTGGGTAGCATCGGGATAGACATGGTTTTTGGATTATGGAATGGAGCAACAACCGCCTTTTTTTGGTGGAAGGAAGGAAAGTTGAACAGACAGAGATTTCCTCCCCGGGAAAGCAATCCATTCCATTACCACATAACTCGAAAATAGAGGACTAGCTCGGATGTCAATTATGAGAAATTAAACACTGGGACAATCGAGCTCTCGTGATAATAATAATTTATTCTTCGATTATGTTACAACAAATGAATTTATGGTCTGAATAAAATACATTTCCGTGCCGATTTCACATTCGAGCTGGAGACATTATTTGCTTGTCCACCACCTGAAATTGCAATACTCCAAGCGCGGATAATAACCATCATCGGGAGTGCTTCTGATTGTAGCCTCTCCGGAATATAGAGGCATAGCATGGATGAATCCTCCCGTGATCTCCTTACTCGTCCCGACCCCAAGTTTCCTTCCGCAACCCTCGGTCTTCCCGTGCCATGCGGCGTTTTACACCCCACCTGGACTGGACAGCTTCCAGCACCTGCTTCTGGATCTCCTTCTTTTCCGGGCCAGCCTCGCAAACCATCGCCACAAACAGCGGGGAGCATCCAAACCTCCGGGCCAATTTCCACCGACTCCACGTCATCGGGTCCTCTTTACGTAGCTGGCGTATCTCTTGGATATCCTTGACGGTGAGATGATACTTCTTCTCGGGGTTGCTCTTGAACACGGGAGGTAGACGCTCGGTACTCTGTTCACTAGCCGGTGATTGTGGGCGAAGTTTTCTTCGGATATCATTGGAGGGTAAGAACTTTGTTGGCGTGTGGTAAACGGATGGCACACTGGAAGGGGGGTTGTAGATTATGTGGTCTTGGAGTTGGTTCGCCGAAGGGCCAAAAGAGGCATCAGGTTTGATCCGTAACCGTTTGTTGGTTCGGCGGTAGGACGACTGGTTCCTTCTCAGGCATAGCGATGTGTATTCGAACCCGGATGGCAGTAGGAAAGGGAGGGCTAGGAGAGGCCTTCGAGGTATAACAGTTGGGGTGGCCATTGTAGTGGTGTGCCCTTGAGAGGAGCTCACTCGCAGCAAAAATGAACGTCGCCCAGGGATGGAGGCCAGTTGTGGTAAGGTGTATCAAATATACTTTTTAAAGAGAACGAAGACTCGGCATCGTCAATCGCGAGTAGGTGATCGAAGCCCTTGGATGTGTACAGCGCGAGACGAAGTCTGAATTGTAATTGAGCTTCAATTGGCGACGCCGACAACGTTCATCGGGAGAGGTCGTGGATCGTGGATCGTGAGAGAGAAAGAGAAGAAAGAAAGATTGAAGGAAGAGTCGAAGTTTTCGAAGGTAACACGCTAAACCCAAAAGGGACAAAGGGAAGTGTCAGGAGTATCAGGTGACTCTTAGCCCAATCAGGATTAGCGTGGTTAAAGTCAATTCCTATCCCGTGACTTTGAGTCTCATGTGATCTCATTTCATCACTGAAAGAAAAAAGGCTTGGCATGAAAAGGTGTTGGTGTCTCTCCTCCCTCATCATCATCATCATCATCATCATCATTTCACTGCCTTCTGCTTCTTCTGCTTCTTCTGCTTCTTCGGATAGTCTCAGTCTCATGTGTGAGAGTGGGTATCATTTTTGAACATCTCGCTCCATGTACTGAATATTTATACATTATCATCCACGTATATACATAAATCGTTATACCACCTTCCCTTCCCCCCTTATCAAAACGAAAGCGAGCCATCCTGAATATCAAGTTTTCTGCGGCACAGTACCGCGAGCCGCAGATGGCTTACATCCTCCGTTTATAAGTGACTCAACCTATCCACCTAGGGTCATAGCACACAATTGCCGGCGATTACGATTACCGTATCTGTTGACCCTTTGGGATTCTGCTTCCCGCTTGTCGGCTCTCTTGGACACAGTTGGGTGACAGCGTCGTGTGCGCTTCCACGTTTGGTGCTCGTTGACCGATAGAGTACATGTAATTGAACACCGTAACGTTGCTGAAACTGCCTCCTCAGCATCGACCTGTCATCAAGTCTCACTGTCTCTGGGAGTCGCAACCATGGCGGAAATACGTGATGAGACGAGTCGACAACCAGAAACCGGCGCTAAACCTTCCAACCCCTCGGTAGCCGATGAACCCAGCGATATACTCCTGCCGTCTGCTTTCCAGCAGGCTGAAGCCGGAACGGCAGCGACCATGGGGGATTCATCGAAGAAAGAACATACCGCCGTTGGTTCGAAAAATAGTAAAGGGTTTGCGAACGCCATGGCCGATAGGAGCAATCAGATACCACCAGAACAGAACGAGTCTCTGTGTGCTCCTACAACATCGGTACCTATTGCTCCAATCTCCACTATGAGACCTGCATCCCCTCTGCACTCGCTGGATGGCTCTCGAGCATCTGCGTCCCCACAGCGAGCTCGACATCCGTACAGATCACCGTCCTCACCCGGCAGAGCGATTCACGCATCCTCCCCACGTATGCATTCCCCAGCTTCGTCCCACATATTTGAACGGAGTGTTCAGGAAGACGTCGGCCCCCCGCAAGCTTCGCCGTCAATACCGTCCCACATCATGACCGAAAATCACATCCCTCCCATCCTAGAAGCTTCATCAGCCGCAATAACGGATGATCGACTTGATCCTGATACTGTTGAGATTGTGACCCATAGTGTGCATCAGCCCGCCTCATTAACCGTCACTGGCACGGGCACGGCGGACCAATCAATGGCTTCTTCCTGGCATGAGGATGTCACCAGCCATCCCACATTGGATCATGAAGATTCCGGTTCCACTTACGGTTCCTTGGATTCGACTGATGTTCGCCGGCTCAGCTTCATCTCCTTTGCCGATGTAGTCCATGCGGAACACTTGGAATGCGGCGAGCAACCGTCCAATCGAGACTCTTTATACCTGGCAGGCTTGTCGACCAACTCGGCTACCTTGGCGGCACATAATCGGTCTCCCTCGCCAGTGCGTTCTCCTGTTTCCTCCCATGGACTGGGAACGTCCCCGCCAACGAGCGTGTCGCCTTCGTTCAAAGGGCTGGAGGCATCACCCACTCGAGGTGGTCGAGGGCCTGGTAGCCCTCTCACCCCGGCACACAGCCCACCCGTTACTGGTGAACTGAATGTCGAAACCATGCGGCAAGCCCTCCGAAGAACTGGGAGCGGCGATTTGAGTGGTGTGAGAAGTCAACCGCACAGCGCGGTGGGGAATGATGACGGGGTTTACGAACGGCCGTTCAAGTAGGGGTATCCTACTCACCCCTTCGTCCCCCCAATCTACTCTCGGATCAATTTTATCTTTTCTCTTATCTTCCTTTACAACGGCTGGGACGCTGATATAACACCGAAATAATATCGCAATATATGTATCTTGATATATATTTTTTTTCGATTGAGATACATACGCCCTCACTTGTTCGCCATCTTCGAGACTTCGAGTATGTTTTTATGTATCTTCTTACTACGGGCGAGGGTAGTGTGTACAAGCGAGACGATTTCTTATTTGGAATATTCTATTGACTTGGAAATGGAATCAATTTATGAACAATTTGCTCCCACCCAGGTCAGCCAGTGACTGTTATCAATAGCAACTGCTTTACTCCAGATATCATCTGGACGAAAGGTGGGCGGGGCGTGCTCTAGATATACAAATGACCGGCCATAGTACAAAGGTATCTCCCGCATTATCCGAAGTCACGGCGGGCCACCCGGCATTACCCAAAAGTTTACACTGCCAGCAAAAAGTTTACGTTTGGCCGCCAGAGTGAACGGCACGGATGCTACTTAAAAGGCTTCCAAAGATCACGACAAGAATTGCCAGGTCGTAACCCAGGGAGGTTGTAGCCTCGAGTTATCCGCTTTAATACAACCTGACTAGCAAGTGCCCGAACTACGCGAATGTCAGAGCGGCAGCTACGTCGAGCCACCTAATATGAGCTGAGGTTGCATTCGGGCGCCTGATTTTTTCAAGATCAACCCACTTATATTGAAGTTGGGGCTAACTTTAACCCAAACGCGATTGCGCTAACCTCTTTAACACCTCACTGTCGAGAGACGATGTTAAATGAACTGGCAGTAGCCCTTCCACGTTACGGGCAACAGCCGGTGGGATCTTGGTCAGTTCCCCGGCACACTGGCTAAAAGTTGGAACGTTGAGGTATCCGACGTGTCGGGTGTCATCTTGAACCATTATCTACGAGCTCTGGATACCTTTTACGGCATCTAGAGCATGTTGGATTCTATTTTTGAGATCAGTTGGATCCTCCAAGCCAATGCTGACCCTGACCAGGTCGAAATCGACGCCAAATGAGCTGGCCTAGAAGACGTCAGATATACACAATTCTCAACAATGACTCTGGGGGTAGATGAGTGCTAACTTACCCATTGTAGCTCCCCATAATGTGCGAGCAGAGTATAGGGGCAGCTGAATCATTGTATTAGCTCAGGTTGTTGGAGTTGCTAGGTAAACGAAGACTAACCTTAAAGTGAAGTTCGTTCCAAGACTTGGCCCTTTCATGACATCAAGGGCATCAAAGAACGCGACAGCCTCATCAGTCGAGGGAAAAGTTACAGAAAATAAGCCGCCATAACCACCATTTGGATTCCGGCACTTCTCGTATAGAGGTTTGGTGGGATTATACTTGGGATAATATACGTTTTTGACTGGAGACAATTAGCACACATATGAACACAGGCAAGGTACACGGCTTACCCAAGGGGGACGCTTTCAGCATCTCTACGACTACCTCCGTACTCCCATTAATCCTTTCAATCCGGGAGACGAAGTCGCGGCTGTTTCTCTCTAAGAAGACAGCGTCCTCCACCCAATAGTTATCCTCATATTTCTCGGCGAGGGTATCCTTTAGGAGTTGGTAGTATCGGCCATGGGGGTTTAAAACAACACTGCCTCCCATAACGTTACTGTCCCCGCTGAATATTTTCGTAAGACTACTGACAACGATATCGGCGTTCGGGAGTACGTTGACGTTAATGAGGTTTCCGACAGATTCATCCACTACCACTGTGAAATCGTATTTTATAGCCAGGGCTTGTATGCGTTCCAAGTCTGGAGATTTGAGCAAAGGGTTGCCTGGGAATTCCGTAAACAGCGCCAGGTACTTCTCCCCTGAAGCCAGCCGTTTCTCTAAATCATCCAAATCCTCGGAGGAACCGTTCCCATAAAACAAGCAGCCCGGGCCCCATTTCTCAAGGATTTTAAGGGTGTCAATATACGGGAACCCAAAACAAACACTTCGCATTTCGCCTCGGGCAGCCAGTAGGGCTTGGTGGGTATTAAAGATCGAGTTCATGCCAGTCGGGAACAAGTAGACGTCATTCTCACTTAGGCCGGAGATCCGAGTATCTGATGCTTCCGTTTCCAGCGCCTCGTTTAGGTCCACATTTGCTGTTAGAGATCCCGCAATTCGCCTTCTAACGGCTACTTTAGCGTTTTCCGCAAACGAAGTACTCAAATTTCGACCAAAACGTTCCTCGATAAACTGAGCATACTCCCGGCCTTCAGGACGAGCATTGTCTGCGGATCCTGTTTCGCCGTTTCCGGCTACTGCCGGGGGAGGCCGACTGATTCCGTCTAGGGAACCGTTCTTCTGATACCTTTTCGGCCCTTTACAAAACCCCCGGGATTTAAGACCGTCGGCTTCGACCTTAGTATCCTCCACAAGGTAGCCATCCTCAAGCGCTTTCTGACAGAATTCGCTCCGTCGACTCGAAATCCCGCTACCAGTGTGTTGCCAGACCTGCTTAGCGATGCCAGCATATTCCTTCGGGTACAGGACACAGGATAGCTTCGATGTTATGTCGAACATTTTGTCAGCTTTCTGGTGCGCCGCGCAAAGCTGGGGCGGCATAACAAAGTTTATAACGCGGATTTTCTGGACTTCTTCGAGCGGCACCTTCGATGAGATAAAATGTTGGCAAACGGTTGCGGTCGTTCGAGATGGAAAGAGTGTCGCCGCTTCTTGGGCTGGATCGCCAAAGCGCCGGATTATCTCGTCGGCCAATTTCTGGATGCTTTCATGGACGAAAAACCTCGGGTAGCCAATCTTCATTTTGCTTACAACCCATTCTTGACCCTCTTCATAGCCCACATTAGCTTTCCACGTTGGGAGAGAAACGCTCACGGCCTACAGGTTCGTTAGCACATTTGCCATATATATTGATGCCTGTGTCAATGCGGAATAGGCAATGGATGGTGCTATCTGGTACGTGTAGGAAGGGGAATTCTAGTATCACGGGGGAAGACTTGTAGAAATCATAACTTACATGGGCCGTGTTAGGAGGAATTGAACTCCCAAGTGGTTCGCTCATATTGACCCTCTTGCCACCGCTCTGCCGAGTTTATAAAATTATCTGTTTAACAGGATGTAGAAAATGTCTGTATCAAAATATTATATGGATGTTTCTAGTTTTTAAATATCATCATCGGAGGGAAATCGGAGGCACAAGGAAACATCCCACCATTGGGTGGAGTTAAAAAAGAAGCTTAAATAGGTCCCACATCCCACTTGGGTTTAGCGCAGTTGTCGGGATATCAAAATTATTTTTTCGAGCTTCAATTTACTTTTTTTCGCTTGAACAGATACTCAGGACAAAAGATTGCTCTTGTGCGACATGATGGTCGGCTAGGAGAGTGAGAAATTATACACAGAAAGGCGACATTGTCCGGAGACTAATTCTTCACGCGGAATTACCTCGCCATGTCCACGCATTCGCCGAAGAGGAGGAAATTGATCCCACCAAACGAGAACGAGTTCGTGGAAGAAGGCGACAAGAACGGTGCGCGGAGCTTTAAGCCCTCTAGAAATAGCGACGGGGTAAAGGCATCGGATACTGGGAAAGCCTCGAGAGAGGCGGGCGAAAACCCTACGCGATCGACCGGTCGTCGCTCGAATCTCGCCAGTTCGTCCGCGGAACTTGCTTTTGCAAGCGGCCTTTACAAATCGAGCTTCTTCAAATTACAGGTCGATGAGCTACTCACGGGGCTACGACCCAATTACGACCAACAAATATCTAAAATACAGAAAACCCTGCATAAGCTGAAGGGCATAATCGAAGCCATCCCAAATCGAGAGCCAAGACCACTCCTGGAAGCAGAGAAGGAATTGCGCAAGGAATCCGGCATTGCGATCCCATTCCCAGAACCGCGGCCTGGGAAGGATACGAAATACACTTTTGGGTATTCCAAACCAGTGAACATCAACGTTGTTGGCAGTTTGGCTTTGAAAACATGGACGAAAACACCCGGGAGTTTCTCGATTGATCTGGCAGTAACGATCCCAAGCTCAGCATTTCAAGAAAAAGATTATCTTAACTACCGGTACTTCCACAAGCGAGCATATTATATTGCTTGTATAGCTGCTGGGATCAAGAACCAGACTGGGTTGAATGCACACTACTGTTATCAGGACGAGAACACCCTTCGACCTGTCATTGTGGTGGAGCCGACGGGTGCCGAGGACGATGACCACGAGTTTGTACGATCGAAAATTAGCATACGGATCATCACTGCCATTGAAAACGATGTCTTCCCTATCTCGAAACTGTTACCTGAAAAGAACAATATCCGCCAAAACAGAGCAACCGAAGAATCCCCGAACACTGATGCAGCGGTGAGGGATTCGACCCCGGAATACAACGCTACTCTTCGGTCCGAAGCCACGGTTGCGCACTATCTCAAATTTCTTCATTCCGCTTCTGTCAAGTGTGATGCGTTTGGAGATTCGTGTTTGCTTGGGCGGACATGGCTTCACCAACGAGCTTTCAAAACTTCTCACCATGGTGGAGGCTTTGGCCATTTCGAATGGGCCGCCATGGTAGCGTCGCTGTTCCACTGTGGTGGTCCAAACGGAAAACCGGTTCTCTCCCAGAATTACAGCAGTTACCAGATTTTCAAGGCGACAATCCAGTTCATCGTCGGGACGGACCTGATTAAGCAACCCCTACTATTTTCTCCTGGGGCTCTCACGCTGCACCCGACGGACACACCGATGTTCTATGATGGGAAGAGTGGGTTGAACATCTTGTATAAGATGAGCCCTTGGTCGTATCGATTGCTTCGTCACGAAGCACGACTGACATTGGCCATGCTAAACGCTCCTCAATCTGATAATTTTGATAGAATCTTCATAACCAGAGTCGGGGAGCCCTTGCTTAGATTTGATCATATATTTTCGATCAAGACTTCACAACCCCACGAACCAACTTTTTCTCAAACCCGGTACCAGTCGTCACTCTACAATGTACTTTCTCAGGCCCTGGGAGATCGTTCCAAACTCATCAATTTATCCGTCCCCAACACGCCCTTTTGGTCACTTGGGGTGCGGGCTCCACCCACACGGAAAGAAGAAAGCATGATAACTGTCGCCCTCCTATTGGATGCTGAGAATGCGAATCGAATCGTTGACCACGGCCCTTCTACCGAAGATAGAGAAGCCGCCCTGGCTTTTCAAAAGTTCTGGGGTGAAAAGGCTGAGCTGAGACGCTTCAAGGACGGGAGCATCTTGGAAAGTTTGGTGTGGTCTGACCAGTCATCCGGGCCTTCGGTCGTACAGCAAATTGTACTATATATCTTGAACCGCCACTTCAACTTCCCTCCCGATGCAATCAACTCCTTAGGGGATAACCTAGGCCAGGATCTGTGCCGCTCTGTTGGGATTTCTTTACACCCCACCACTTCCTTCCAGGCACTCGTTAATGCTTTCCGATCTCTTGAGAAGAATGTTCAGGAGGTGGAAGGTCTTCCTCTTACACTACGTCAACTCTCGTCAGCCAGCGCCTCGCTACGGCACACTTCTATCCAAAGCCTCTCAAAACCGGCGGATATAGTTCTTCAATTTGAAGGCTCAGCGAAATGGCCTGACGATCTGGCAGCAATACAAATGACGAAAATTGCCTTCTTGATAAAAATAGGGGACCTGCTGGAACAATCCCACTCGGCTATATCAGCCCGGGTCGGTTTGGAAAACGAGGGTAGTAAATACCTCAACAGGGCGTTTCTTGATATATCAACCGCCCACCAAAATACGTTCCGTCTTCGTATCCATCACGACAGGGAGCAGACGTTGCTTGAGCGGTTGGTAAAAGACCCAACGCACGGTGCCCGGTTAAAGGAGGAAGCGGCATATGGGCTCGCAGCTTATAAGCGTAATTTCATTCAGGCACCCCGGTACACTCAGGCGGTCCACAACCTCTGCAACCGGTACCCTCTTTTATCTTCTACCATCCGCATCATGAAGCATTGGTGCGCTTCACATCTTTTTGGGTCGCATCTCCCAGAGGAACTCATTGAGCTTTTTGTTATACGGGTTTTCGTGAATCCCTCCCCATGGGGCGTTCCATCGAGTGTTTTGACCGGATTGCTACGGACGCTTGACATGCTTTCCCGGTGGGACTGGCAGCAAGAACCTCTGGTGGTTGATTTTAACGGGGAGTTGAATGTTTCCGAAATAGAGGCAATCAACACCCGTCTTGTGGCGTGGCGGAATATCGATCCAGCAATGAACACGGTTGCGTTGTTTGTCGCGACGAATATTGACCATGATGGCGTCACATGGTCCCAGTACGCCAAACCGCCCAAGGTAGTCGCAGCAAGACTGTCGAGTTTAGCCAAGGCAGCAACCAGGTTGATAAAAGAGAAAGGGGTTGACCTCGATGCGGCTGATCTGTTCACTTCGCCACTGAGTGACTACGATTTCGTCCTCCATCTAGATCCCAAGCATTGCACAGGGGCAAAGAAAGCGAATGAAAAGTTCAAGAATCTTCGCAACGAAACCGGTGAAAGTTCGGGGTATTCCGCCTTGGACTTTTTTATCAACGAAATCCATTCATTGTACGGACAGAGCGCACTATGTTTCCACAACGAGGAGAGAAACGTCATCGCTGGTGTCTGGAATCCTCAGACCATCGCGCCGAAGAAGTGGGGGTTGAAATTGCTCTACTCCACAGCCCCGAATCCGTCACATCTGAAGGAGAACACAGAGGAAGCCTATGTGACTATTAACAAGCCCGCGATTCTCAATGAGATATCAGCTCTGGGTGGTACGATGGTCAAGAGGGTGGAGATGAAGTAGTAATAATCCTTATCGTCAGAGGTTGTTTGAAAGATGAACAACTGGATGACAGACTTGGTTTAATATTAGACAATATGTACGCCCTCTTTAGAAAAAAACGCCTTTATGCAATCCCATGAAAACTAAAGAAGCAATGCCCACGCAAAACCCCAGTGGTATAACGTATAACCAATCAATCGGTGAATAAAACCTCGCGTTTATTTACCCACTACCTCGAGAATTCTTCTGCGGCTTTTGGGTAGAGAATGAGCAGTACTTGTCCTTGATAGAGACAACTTCATATACCCCCTCGTCAGATGCTCGAACAGATTTGGTGTGTTCGTAAGAGATGTCGTGTTTCGTATCCAGAATCTGGGACTTCCCTCTCTTTGTAGGATTGGAGCTTCGGGTATACCTGGGAAGTTATGTTAGCATCATCGGTTATCCCATCGCATATGGTCACCCCGTGTCAATCTTGGGGGTGTGCAATGGAACACTCACGTAAATTCGAAAGGAGGTGTGCCCCAGAACTCAAATTGTAACTCCGCTTCTCCTCCTTCATGGATATCGACGACAGAGACGAGTCCTTTGCTAATCTTGACGCTCGGCATCTCATGGATCGTTTTAGTGATGCTCTTGTGCGCCTCGCATTTGCCACTGGCAGCATCACTGACACCAGTAATTGTGAATTCACCTGGTGCTTCAGCGATACGGCGGAAATTGGTCGTTCGGCTGGTTGCTTTTCGTTTCGTCCCGTCGAAGGTATAAAATACTTCGAACGGTGCTTGGCCCGACAATGAGTAAGAAATTCTTTCGCCCACGCAGTAATCAACTTGGGATTCCAGAGGAATGATCTTTGGCGCATCCGAAACAGCAACCCGGACGGACGAGGTATCGTTCTCGATAGACCGCTGGCACCCGCGGGCGTCGCGTACTTTATGTATGCTAACAACGTGCTGGCCTAGGTCAAGATGGCGTCGTGGAATTGGAAGGTTATGTTTGTTCGAGTTGATATTTGGGATCGAAACGATCTCTGCTTTGGAACTCGAATGGTGTTTGATACTAATCTCCAAGAAGAACGGAGGTACACCTTCGAGAGTAATCGGGATGACCTCCTCTCCACTTGATTCTTCTTTGCAAAATCCATATATGTGGCCGGGTGAAGTAAAGCGTGCGAAAGGGCGGGGGTTGACCTTTTGGTTCACGACCAGGGGTGTGTGCTTTCTGCTATCATGGCTGTAGAGGTTGTCGCCCAGTTCAGTGAATTTGTATGAGCATTCACCTGGCTTAGACGTGTCCATTTGAATCAAGGCTGAATTTAAAGGAGCCGTCAAACCTTTGACACTTAGTGCATTGGGACCAGCCTTCAGATTCCGTTGCTCGTATTTCACGGTGTAAGGAGGAGTTCCGGAAAACTTGACCTCTAATCCATCCTCATCGCCCTCACAGACATCCGGTTTCGTATACGTATCCTTAGAGCCGAGCTCAACTCCGTCCACCGACGCGATACTTGGACGCGGAATCCAAGATACATTGAAAATGTTGGCGGACTGGTCGATAGATCCTGGACAACTCTGGTCGTCGACGGCGACGATCTCATAACGACCCTGTCTATCAACCTTGACAAGGCTATTTTGATCGCGTAGAGTCTTCTCAAATACTGGCGATGACGGGTCATCCAAGTTCTGAAATTTAACCTTCCACGGTGCTTCACCCTCAAGTCTCAGTGGAAGCTCAATCTTTCTATCTTCCAAGGCAAGGATACTTCGTTTCTTGTCAAGTTGCCCAAAAGATGCTTGCGGCTTCTTTGGCCGCACCTCTATCTTCATACTCTCTTCGAGTGGTCGTTTGCAATTTGATTTGTCCTTGACCGAGGTCAACGCAAGAATGTATTCACCGCCATGATGGAGATTTTCGGTAACGAGGGTGGCCGTGTCGTCGTCACTATTGAGCTCATGCTTCGTCCGTTTTCCATTGTGGACGAGCTCATACTGAAGCTGCCAGGGGGATTCTCCAAGAAACGACACATCTACAGAAACCGGTTCGCCAAAACACGTTTTTCGGACCCCTCTTGATTGAACGAAATGGGCTGATGCTGGGGGTTTCACGTCTTGTTCCAAAACTGGGACGGCGCCCTTCAAGGAGCGAGGCTCGTAGACGTTATCACTCAAATCAAGAAACTTGTACCGGTAAAAACCCGCCTCTGAAGGCGTGAGGTCCAGCTGGCCGCGCAACGAGTCAACAACATGAACGCGACTTTGGACGCCCTTCGAATGCTCGATATTATAGCGGATTCGGAATGGCGGTGTCCCAATCAAATCCAGATCCACCAAGAGGCCGATGGCGTTGTTCGCACATTTGTCGAATAATTTTTCGTACTTGACAGCCAACATGGGTTCCGGGGGATTGTGGAGAAAGCAGGAGGCTGGCTCAAACACCTCGCCGGAGCAAAACTGACTGGATATCCCAGTTAACGTGTACCATCCCGGATCCTTCACGCGCGGCGAGTGACCCACGCTCTTCATGGCGACGCTCCGCGTTTCATTTGGAATCGCGGGGCCGTCGTCGGGAGATTGTGCATCGAATGCATACGTGAGCGAGAACGGCGCATCTTCCCCCTGAGACCGCGCTACAGGGTGGAAGTATATGGGAAGCTCTATCGAGTCCTCCTTTGCAACTTCCAGGAAATTTTGAGAGTTACATCCGCTGAATGAAATGCGAGGCCTCTCATGGACGGCAAAGTGCCGTTGTTGAGGTAGGTCGGTCCGAGATGACGATGATTCAACTTCACGGTGTTGCGGGGAGTAGTTTGCAACGTTCCCGAGAGCGTCGTGAACCTCTTCAATCGCATATACCCATTCTCCACCAGTGCTCAGGGACTCATTCAGAGGGACTTGAACCTTCCGGGCTTGGGCCCAGGTGATGTTCGGTCCACCCGCGCTGATGAGAGAATCCGAACCATGCAGTCCAATCAAAGGTGATTGTATCTGCTCAGGCTGAATACTCTGAAAAGAGAAGCTATGGTCCACTTGGTTTATCCTTCGACTATATTTGATCTTCAAGGGCGGGATCCCTTCCACTTCCAGAACAAGATCTGACAGCTCTCCTTTGCATTTATGCGGGGGCGAAGGGCGGATATTTGCTTTCGGGCACGGCACCACCAAAGACTCCAAGGAGCGCCTTTGCACCTCCAGCTTCGACTTGTCGATGACCTTTTGGAGACGGTATACGCCGGGTTTCTTCACCTGAAACAACAAATCCCGAGAAGTGGAAGTATCAAGCTTCCCGTGGCCCTTGTCAGCTTGTTTCTTCAGCTGCTTCACCTGCTTTGCCGAAATGGTTATCGTCTCGTTGGCACCGGTTTCAAGATCGAGGCGCAACACTTCGATAAGTTCGGGGGTCGTTTGGTTTATGCGGATGGGAAGGGTGACGGAGGTATGCTGGGAGTCAAGGCAAAGTGGAACGTTATCTGGGTTTAGTACTGCCGAGCTATAGTGGCCAGGGCGTTAGTATACATATAAAAAAATTACGAGACATTCAAGAGTGACGACGTACCCCTCCGGTAAGATTTGAATAATCTGTTTCCCTAAGATTAGAGACGAGTTGTGGAGGATATCGGCAGGCTTCACCCTCCTCTCTGAGATTGAGAGCTCCCTGTCATAAGCTACTCTCACTAAAGCGGAAGCCCAAATGCCCAGCGGGATCTTGAGAAGGAGACTAGTTGTCAGCCGTGATTCTGTCTGTCAACCCATTATAAGGGAGTTGTTTCTCTTACTTACCGGAATGCGGAACATGAGAAACACATTTGCGACAGCGTGAATTAAGAAGAGTGCCAGGGTTGTGGAAAAGGCCCATTCCAGCCATGGGATCCTCAGGGCCGGGAGGGCGAACAGGAACACCCCGTCAACGGAGACCCATTTCAGGAATAGCCACGTCGAGTCGAGCTCGTCGGCAGAGGCCCAGCACTCGTAAAACCGCCAGGCATTCAGGGCAATATAGAAGGCCACGACATAGAGTCGCTGGGAAGGAGCGTCAACGACATCACAGGGGATGAGAGGCCTGTTCCCGTCTCGGGCTGCAGCGAGCTTTATTGGAATCGGTTTATCTTTGGGATAACCCCCCGCCCGACCTCCGGTTTTCTCGTTTGTCTTCGGCGTTTGGGGGAAAGCAGACTGGAGCCGAGGTGTAGAACTCATCGCATCGTGAGTTCCAGGTCTAGTCGGAAAGGAACGAGGTGGTGGCAGTGGGATGTATGTTGTCGGAGACTCTCAGATGCCTCGATTCTGGAAGGTCCACGGACTGGGAAAAGAATCATATCAGCATGAGTTTGAGGATCAAAGAGGGATAAACACGCTCTTGGATTCCAATGTTACCTAACATACCTCATGCGCAAAAAGGGTCACCTAGAGATGAATAGCATGGAAAGTAAAGTCAGAGCGAGCTGAAGGTCGACATGGAGTTATTGTCAAGAGTGGTGAAAGCAAGACCCCAGAAGTATGTTTATATCCGTATTGTTCTTCTTCTTCTTCTTCTTCTTCTTCTTCTTCTTGTCGCGTTTCTCGCATTTTTTGATGTTTTTGCCCACCTTGAATTTCTGACCAATCAGATCTCTCACTTGGGAGAGCTTGGTTTTGTATGGTAATATTATTGTTATTGTATCAATAGTAAGCTGAGATTGAAGCTATCAATTGTGTATCACTATCGTATTATAAAATACACCACTTTTAAGCTGTACCTGTCTCGCAGCTTCCGTCTTGCTTGCTTCATCTCTCTCTATCTCTGCTTCATACAAACTTCCTCACCTTCACGAAGAAAAAGAGAGATAATTAGGAGTCTATGTAAAGCTTCTTCTTAGAGCAATCAAGAAGAGCCACGGATAAAAGGATTTTCCTCTCTCCGTCAGCATGCTCGCACTTCTTCGTCCTTTCTAACTTGAACTCCATCATGATCTCCCTTCTCCCTTCACCTCGTCACCTCGTTCACCTTCCTCCAACTTGACATCTTCTTACATAGTCGGTTCTCAAGGAGGGTTACTTCCCTTCCTTGATCGCACAACGCTACTTTTCTTTTCTTCCTTATCCCCTATATTCCTTGGCCTAGGCATATAGGGACATCCCGAGTCAAGAGCTATTCTCCGCCGCTGGTGCTTTTGCCATGGCTACCCGTGCGAAACGTCGTCGCCTCAATGGTTCCCGTTCCCCGGAATCTCTTCTCCCCGAAAATCATGTCAAGCAGTTCCCCAATCCCCCCCTCGCCCAGGCATCAGACGACGATAGAAAGGCCTGGCAGGGGTTCTGCGAGATCGAGTCGGAACCGGTATGTGGATCCTCCCTATATAGACGGAATTCTAGAAGCTAACCCCTCTCAGGCTTTGTTCAACGTGATGCTACGTGATTTCGGTGTTAAGGGGGTGAAAGTCCAGGAGGTTGTCTCTCTAGACGATGAGATGCTGGTCTTTCTCCAGTACGTGTCCTGTTTTTCCGTCCCGTTGGAACCCCCCGCTTCCCTCTTCCGTGTCTAACTTTCGCGGTAGTAAACCTGTCTACGGTCTTATTTTTCTCTTCCGATGGAAAGAAGATGACGCAGAAAAGCAAGAGCAGAGCTGTCCAGAGGGACTATGGTTTGCCAACCAGGTGCGTCGATTTCAATCTACATCGACAGGACTTTCAGCGCTAACCAACTCATGTAGACTGTGAACAATGCATGCGCCAGTGTAGCGCTATTAAATATTGTCAATAACATTGAAGGGATCGAACTCGGGCCCGCACTCCAGCATTTCAAGGAGTTCACCATGCCCTTTACCCCAGCTCTTCGGGGCAATGCTATTGGTAACTTCGAGTTCATAAAAAGAGTCCATAACTCATATGCAAGGTATGTTTTGAGTATTCATGAACCTTCATGACGACAAGAGTTTTCATCGCTACCGATTGAAACTGACCGTGCGGATTTATCACGCTAGGAAAATGGACATGCTAAATTTGGATCTCCAATTGAAAAATGACGCAACCGCGAAGAAATCTAAAGCCTCCAAGAAGAACGAGGTAGCCGATGAGAGTGAAGCAGGCTTTCACTTCATCGCGTTTGTCCCCGCGCTCGGTAAAGTCTGGAAGTTTGATGGACTTGAACGCCAGCCCCAAAACCTTGGTAAGTGCTATAGGTCATCACCGGTCCCTCCGAGTTGGCTCTAACAAATTTCCCCAGGTGAATGTCCAGATGGGGACTGGCTTGGCATGGCAAAACCGGAAATTCTCGCGAGGATGGCCGGCTACGAGGAGGATCAGATCGAGTTTTCCATCCTCGGTCTCGTAAAAGACCCGATTATTAATCTCGTCGCCGACCTGGCCCAAAACGTTAAGGAATTACAAGCCGTGAGAGAGCGTTTGGATCTCTTCAATCCTCCAGCAGAAGTCCCGTCAAGTACCAAGGCAGACAATTCCAAGCTCCCCGACAGAACGCTACTGGGCCCGGATGGGAGTTACAAACTTACTCAGGATGACATCGATAAGGCAGAAATCCCTTCGGATAAGATGACCCGGTACACCTCCGCTTCTCAGGATCAGCTACGATCGTATGAAAATGAGTTAGTCGACAAGCAGAAAGAACTACGGAGCTCCGTCAAGGAAGAACAGCACTCGCAAGAGGCGGATGATAACCACGCCGCGGGCCGAAAACACGACTATGCTTCGGCTGTCAATCGCTGGCTTAGCATGCTGGCGAGGAAGAAGAAGATCGAGGAGCTCGTGAACGAGTTACAGTAGCGTCAAGCCACGGGCAGATTGGGCGAATTGTTGGGGACGATGATATGTAATCAACTGATCTATATCTTAAAGCAATAATGGACGTATCGAACCTACATCTATGGTTTTCATTAATGGAGTAGCCCTCCAAGACTCACCGTGAAACAATGTGTCGCCAGTGTTCCTAAAAACCAACGTCAAGCAACATTGATAAAGAATGTCAAAAAGTAGACAAAGATAGACCTTCCCCCGTCTACTTCGGCAGAGGGTCCCGTCTTTCTTTTCTTTCTGAGCACTTCCCGCACGGCAGAAGCAGATACATACATCTTTAAGATATGCCCGTTTAACACGCCAATTCTCTTTCTTCACTTCGCTTTTACTTTCGTGATCCTCAATATCCTTCTATCTCCGTCTTCTCAAGCAAAATTAAAAGTCAGAGGGAGTTGACGCAAAATAATGGTCGCACCCCAGAAAGACGAAGGCCTCCGCTTGTAATCCCTAAGGATCTAGAGAAATTATCACTTCTTTCGCCTTGACGATGGTAGACAACGCCCAGGCGCAAGCAGAGACAAGTCTCGATGTTGATTTGATGATCCTGGACTACTTGATGTGTTCCTGCATCCGCGGGGTCCTCCACGACCGCGACGCGCAACGACGCGATGGCGTCTACACCGAGAACACGCAGAGGGTGCTGTCAACATTCACCGGTGAGTCTGGGTTGACCCCGAGATAATTAATCCTTCTCGAGCTGACAAGGTGAAAGAATTTCAAGATATATTCAAAGTGAATCACCCGGGTTATACACCGTCGGAACACGTCGAGATCAAACTTCAGATCCTCACCTTCGCCAACCTGTTCCTTTGTCGACAAATCGAATCACCATGGTCCCCTTGTCCAGAAGGGGTCAGGGACAAACGAGCCAAAGACACCGCCAGAGCTGCTGATTGGTTACGCCATAACAATCATGATGCCCCCTTTGACCCGTGGAATGGAGCACAAGCTCCCCAACTTAACCAGGAGACCCTAGGCAATAACCGCCGTCGAATGATCTCCGAGATGCAGATCTCGCGTGAGGATGTACTTCGTGATCTGGAAACTACGACTTCACTGTTGGACATCCTTCCGAAGTTCATGACCATCATCTCAACCTTGGCTACGTACTGCAGGAGTGAAGCGGAACTATGGGGCAAATATGCCTCGGAATTCATGCTGCAAGCCTCGCTAGAGCAGTTTTATGTCTACGGCGCCACCAAGCCCACTGTGGTCGATGAGGCATTCGCTTGGGACCAGATCGTTTCCGCAGACAGGAGCCAAACGGAGATGGATACGGTACCCCAAGCGGAGCAGAAGGCCACATATAAAGCGCTTCTCCTCCCGGACCGGAATATTTCGTGGAATTGGCATCTGCGCGAGGTTGCGAACAAGTTCTCATTGCTCTGTTTTGAAGATGCAATTCTAGACTTGCTTGAGCTTCTCTTGAACCTGCTGCCAAAACCCATCTTGACACAATTGGAGGAGGGTAAGCTCGAGGGCTTGTCTGAATCGGAAACGGCAGATTTCAAAAAGAGGGTGGACATTGTTTGAGGGTATTCCTGTTTCTCCCAAACTTTTCCCAAAATGTACCAAGCAACTATCATATTAACGCCATGTACCCCCGTTTCCTTTGTGTTCATTTAAGAGAATAAGTAACCCCCATTATGTACTTATCTGCGGTTTCCAACCTGATCCCCTCAGTCGTCTGGATATTCGTCCCGGATGTTACTCATGAAAGTCCGCGTTGCTACATCCCATTTCTTGAAATGTTTCCCAGCGCATTTGAAGAAAGTCGGCGGTAGTTCTGCATATTCTGGCGTTATAATCTCAATGTTTTCTTCTGCCACATACCGAACGCTCTTGTCCTCGACCCTAGAAAATATACGTTAGTCACGGCCTTCATGAAGTCATAGCCATCAAATTGCTTACAAAACATGGTAGAAACTCTGGTGCCGACCGGCGCGTAGCCTGTCCACCCCCATTGTCTGCATCCACTGTTCCCCAGCACCACATTCAGTATCCCAACCGGTGATGATCCCTATATACTCGTAACGGCGGTGGCGGAAGACCTGGCCGACCCTGTACTTGATATTACCCCTCCCAGGAGTACGGCGCCGGACTTGTTTGGGCATCTCATCACCGGTTCGCATGACATGCACGCTTTCCAGGAGATGCTCATACTCAGGGAGACCCTGAAACAAGGGCACTAGGTACTGCTCGACGAGGAATACATCCGACGGGAATTCAGTCGCGAAAATCTCCATTAACGCTGGTAAATGTCTCCTGAGCTGGATTGTCTCGCCCGGAATTGGGGCGCCAGGATTGGAACACCTCGCAAAGATCATAGTCGACCACAAGGCGGCATATTTGACACTCCAGACGTCCAGGGATGTGGGAGGCAGTTGTGATATTTGCCGAAGAGAATTCAAGATATTCTTCCCACATCGCAGAACAATCTCGGATGTTCGTGATTCTCCAAGAAATGTAGCTTGGGATAAGGTAAGCGCACCCAGGAAATTGAGCTGCTCCTGCAGGTCAGAGACTGGAGTCTCGCCTACTGAGCGGAATGGGTCCATGTACATTGGTGCCCCATCCACACCATCGGAGACATCCCGGCCATCCATATCATATCCAGGTGAAGGCTTGATAATTACGTGAACATGGAACGGAAACCCACAAGGGTTTGCATTGAGACCGAACCTCTGGGCGACGTAACAGTAGATCGCGGCGGATATGAGCGGAAGGGAATTGTGACAACGATCGTTCAAGGCGATTCCCAAGAAGTTATGTTCAATATGATGGTACTCCCTCCCTGGTTCGATCCCGGTCAAATTATTGGTTCGAAGGTATCTCGAGATCGCGACAGCCTTTTCACGAGGATTGAGTTCCTCCAGGTCAGGATTTTCAGACGCAAGCCTCAGAGAAATATCGTCCAGCCGGCTTGAGATCTACGTAGAAGCTTCAGTCAGCGATCATGATCCGACGCGAGGGGATGCGGTGGGTTCTCCGCACATCATAGAGGTCGCCGGGCCCCGTTTCCAAAACAAACATATCGAAAGCGCCCAGTGCACGATCAAGGGATACATCACCGCCGGACCGCAGCTTGTCCCATTCCGGTATCGCAATTGTCCGGTGCAAGCAGGTTAAAATAGCATTGCTGTAGTATCTTGAAGTGCGTCAGAATCTCATGCTCCCATATCCAAACGTAACGGGCTGTGAGGACAAACCTCCGAGCCAGGTAATCATCCTCCTCCGGCCCCGCCTGCGCATGTTGGAGCAGGGTATCCTTTGCATCGTATCCGAAGTTTACAATGCTGTGGATTTTTCCAATGCGCCCGACCTGGCTTGCCAGAATGCTATTCAGCGTCTCCGTGGTGCTAACATCAATTCCGCGTCGAGCAATATACAGGCTTTTCCAGTCTACGAAAGACGCGGGGCATTTGAGCTTCGCAACTATATCGTGTCTGCTATCCCAAAAGGAGAAGCTTGTTCTGCAGTAAAAACGCCACAGGAGGGGTTCATTCACAACATTTTTGAATCGCCGCGAGGTTTTCTCCAATGCCAGCGCAGAGGATGGGGGGGTAAATCGTAAGATTATGTGAAGTATCTCGTCCGGGAGCCGAGATAACGATGATTCTGTCATTTTGACATGTTGGAAGTGATCCGTTCGCTACATGTGTACGTGGGTTGAATGTAATAATGGCGAGCCCGGGAATGAAGGCGATGATGGTGTGCGTTTGCTTTGGTTTCTTTCTACATCCAGATTTGTCGCGAATCCTTTCCACACATGATGACATCAGAGAGCGGAAGTTGTGGCTTTCCCCGGTTTATATCAACACAAGGACACCATTTTTCGGCTCGGTACATACTCGATAATAGCAATAATAGCACGAATTTTATCTCTTATTAATATTAACGGCTGGATCGGAATTAAACCAATACACATCTTCCCTTGCATTCTGCCTCTCGACGCAGATGCAACAAAATGTTTGAATACCAGGACCATCACAACACAAATAGACACGCCGTATTGTGGCAAAGGCTGAAATCTCCCCTGAACTAGAATAAAATACAGAAATAGATAGATACATGTGTGGGTATATTGACGCAAGTAGTAAAGTATACAAAATAAAATAAAAATGCTGCAAGAAACGAAACTGGGGGGCGATGAAGGAACCCAGGGTATATGTATAACCTCAGTTATTGAGATTTAGTAGTGAGAAGCGATACTTCATAGGATATAGCGATTTGGAGGATCTAACTCAAAAAGAAGATTAGAAGAGCATCATTCGGAGGAAACAAAAGCAACGTCTACATACGTTAGATTCCTCGAAGGCGTAACACAGCAAGGATAGCATAAACCCGTTCTTCGTTTCGCGTACTTATGCGAGCAGCTCGAATGATAGCCTGAGTCGCATCCGCGCAAGGGAAGGCGGTAGTAGATAACTCAGTGCATGCTCACATCACGCAGCATTTGCCGTATGCATCACCGTAAATGTCGAAGCCAGCTGCCCTTTCGTTGTCCTTCTGCTTGGCCTTTGTTTCTTTGGGAAATGTCGTCTTGAGGAAATCAATGAGCTCGTTGTCGAGGTTATCTGTGCCATAGGTTAGTATACGCGGTCAGGGAACGGATCGGTCCAGCTACATACCACTACAAGCTTCCATGACAACGCCTCTCCGGCAGAGTGGGCAGTGATCTTGCCTTGCCCGTTGCATTGTGATCAGGCAGCGAATGCAGAAGACGTGCTGGCAGCGTAGACGGACAGGTTTGAACGCGATGCTGAAGCAGATCGGGCACAGGTAGTCGTTCACCTGCGGCACAATGCTCAGAATTTCCTCGGAGATAGTATAGCATACTGCTTTCGCCATTTTTTGGGACAGAAATGGTTCGGGTAAAAATTCGGGAAGGCTTGAGCGCGCCCGTAGCGCCGTCTGCTTGTCGAATTTCTTCAGGATTTTCATGAGAGCGGTGCGGTTGATATCCTGGAACTTGAGGTTCTGCAGCAGGAGGGCGTTGATGCGCATGAACTTGGCCAGCATGGCCTGGCTCTCCTTCCCCAGTTTGCCGATTCGCCTATCGCGGGCCAGATTCTCCTGGAATGCCTGAAGTTGCTGTTGAGCGGTCGCCACATTCCTCTGCCCCGTGTTCGTTTCGCCCGTCGAGAAGAAGACCTGCGATTCGGTATATAGCCGTAGGATATCCCTCCAGGCGTACACGGTCCTTTTCGACCGCCCTGAGGAGGTTTGGGTGATGGCGCCTATCTCTTTCCCAAGCTGGGTCACCTGCTGGCTCAAATCTTTCTGCTCCCGCTCTTGAAGATTCGCCAAGGCGGACATCTCCTTCCTCAGGATCTGGAAAAATTCGGAATCCGAATGAAGCGGTATCTCGACGGTCTGGTAGCCTTCGGGTGGTTCGGCCGGGTCACCGGCGAGACTACTATTTAGACTACCATACTCGTCCAGAGATACCCGACAACCATCGTCGCTTTCGACGGGGCTCGTACTCCTGCTCGGTTCCGAGGATGACGATTCCGGGTTTTTTGTGAGAGTGCGCAGGTATTCTCGAGTGGCTGGGGAAAGCCATGCATCAACTGGCGAGCCATCCTTGGGGTTGAGAACAAAGATCAGTTTCGGATGAAAGTTTGACGTTCCTGCAGTTGTTTATCCGTTAGAATTACATTCCTGTGGGTGCTGCGACGGAAGGTGTTTTGGAAACTTGCCACTGAATAGGTATTGGAAGCCCACGGAGCCGGGGTCTCCAGACCCTTTCACGCTCTCTTCCCCGGATGTTTGCCAGAGGATGTTGAGTGTTTCGGGGTCCAGTCCCAGGGAGGAGAGCTCTTTCTGGACTTTCTTTATGCATTTCTTCAACTGTTTGTAACTTAATGCGGAAGTCAGCCACCTTGAAGGATAATTCTCCTTCTCCAGCGCCTCGCTATAGTTATGCGCAAACTTCATCTCTCTCGTCGCGGGGGCACCTCTTCCGAGCAGCCAGGAGAAAGAGGACAGCGGTAAATTTAATTAGATATTATATTCAGGGTGAGTGCTATTAGGTAGAATGATGAAGGCCTCCCACGTGGTTAGAGAGGGTATATGGGGATTATATTGATATTGCGCAATATTACAGAAGAGAGGAATGAATATTGAATCAATTAGAAGGAGAAGAAGAAGAAAAGCAAGAATTAGAATATTCTTTTCCCCATGACCAAAGAAAGAAAAGAAGGCAGAACGGCATAGAGAGAGAGAGGGAGGGAGAGGGAGTCATGTGGTGGGAAGAAATTCACAGTTACTAGTGAACAATCCCATCTGTCTGCTGGGGAAAATTTGCCGTAAGGTTGGTGAAAGAGTGACGAGAGATTGTTCTGGCCGTTAAACCTCGTGTTTGTGTGGGGGAGACGAGGAGTATGACGATGAAAAGGCAAAAAAAGAGAAAAAAAGAAAAAAAGGGAAAAAAGAAAGAATCTCTCCTCGCTGCCACCTGCTTCCCGCATGGCTTTTTTTTAATCTCCGAGCCTCTTATATCGATGGTTGTGTGATTTATGAGGGGGAAAGAGAGAAAAAGGAGAAAAAGAGAAAAAGAAGAAATAAGACTGCAGGACACAACCTGGATGGGGAGATACATAGAGGCATCATCCAACCCAAAGTGGGAGTACTCCCCTCCTAACAATATCTCTCTCTCTCCTCCTTGACACAGTACTCCCCGATACCCCGTCTCATGGGCCAGAAACAATCCTCATCCTCCAAAGGAGGGGCAGACTCTGGTCAGAATGAGGCTCAAACCGATTATTATCAACTCCTAGGCTTGGATCAGTCTGCCACGGAAGACGAGTGAGTAACCCACCCACCACCAAAACATCGCACCGCTGGAGCTGTTCTAACTGGCGCTGTCGGCCGCCCAACAGGCTACTACTTACTTACTCCCTGGCTCGTGATCACTAACAGGTCTCGCTTGAACATAGGATCAAAAAGGCCTACAGGAGGAAGGCCCTGGAGTTGCACCCCGACAGGAACTATGGCAACACGGAAACCTCGACCGCCCTCTTCGCGGAGGTCCAGAGTGCCTACGAGGTGCTGTCGGATCCGCAGGAACGCGCCTGGTACGATTCCCACCGCGATGTCATCCTCCGCGGCGGCGATCCCTCCCAGGGGGATCAGTACTCCTACGATCTCCGCATGACCACCACCGACGATATAATGAAGCTGTTCATGAAATTCAGCCCGCAGATGGACTTCTCCGATGCCCCCTCCGGCTTCTACGGTGGCCTTCGGGAGACCTTTGACCAGCTGGCTCGGGAGGAGGACGTGACCTGCCAGCGGGAAAACCTGGATCCCATCGATTACCCGTCTTTCGGCAGCCGGGATGATGACTACGACGATGTGGTCCGGCCCTTCTACGCCGCGTGGAACGGGTTTGCGACGAAGAAGAGTTTCGCGTGGAAGGACGTGCATCGATACTCGGAGGCCCCCGACAGGCGGATCCGGAGGCTGATGGAAAAGGAAAACAAAAGACTCCGGGAAGAAGCCGTGCGGGAGTTCAACGATGCCGTTCGCTCCCTGGTGGCTTTTGCGCGCAAGAGGGACCCCAGATGTAAGGCAAATGCCCAGAGCGAGGCTGAGCGCCAGAAATCTTTGCGGGATGCCGCAGCGGCTCAAGCGGCTCGATCTCGTGCCGCCAACGAGGCGAGGTTGAAGCCGCACACCGTCCAGGAGTGGGCGCGGACGGAAGACCAGGAAGAGCTGTCCAGTGAGAGCGAATCGGAACCTGAGAAGGTTCACTTCGAGTGTGTCGTTTGCCGAAAACTGTTTAAGAGTGACAAGCAGTTCGAAGCTCATGAGCGCAGCAAGAAGCATCTAAAGGCTGTGAAACAGCTCCGCTGGGAGATGAGGGCACAGGATAAGGAGTTGGATCTTGATGAGGCGAGATCCAGCGGCTTTCCATCGGATAATGTCCCCAACGAAGAGGAGCTTCCGTCGGCAGAAATCTCGGATGATGAACCCGGGGGCGCCAGAGATATTAATACCAGCAGCGGGGCCGCACCAGCCCATGCGGGGAGCCACGATGAGCACAGTGGTGACGAACTTGGCTCCCATACGAATTCCGAAGACCAACATGGGGTCGGTGCGGTCAAGGATGAAGGGAACGATAGTATACCGCCGAGACCCTCTCATACAGGTGCTTCCGCTTCCATCACCGAGGATGATAATCCTGGTCCCGTGGCCAGTGAGCCCCTGGATAGCATTACGGAAAAATTATCTACGATATCTGTCGAGCAGAGCGATACCTCTACCCCCAAAATCGGAAAGGCCAAGCAGAAACGTGCCAAAAGGGCCGCTGCGCAGAACGCTCCCAAGGAGTTCAAATGTATCACCTGTGGATCCACTTTTCCTTCCAACTCCCAGCTCTTCAGCCATATCAAGGAGCTCGATCACGCCCAGCCGGTATCGAAGCCGGTGAAGGCGTCGGGGAAGAAGAGGCGGTAGCTCATCTTTCCTAGTTTTGTCGGTCCCCCATCTACTACCTACCTCATTCTGTATCTTTGATTAGTTGTTGGGGTAGCGGTTTATCCCCGTGTCCCCTATGGGGCATAATAGCATAAATTACATATGAATTGATATCAGCCAGTCTCTCTCGGACTCGTAGCTGTTGACATGGCATATTCGTTTACTACCAGTGTTTTGGAACGCGAGACCGTACTCCCTCCACTGCTACTCGGTCGGTCTGTGTATGATTTCCAAGGCTCAAAACACGCAACAATACTACGGTATAACTGGAAAGGAAATAGATGTAGAACTCGTGTTGTATTGTCATTGAAACATGGTCGCTACAGGATACCACATGCATATGGGAGTATAAATGCCCACAAACCGTACTAGCCCTTGATATGGATATTCCACGTCCAGGACAACGCGGAGGCAGGCACGAAGCGAGATCCTTCAGCCCAAACCCGCCTTTGTATTCTTGACAACCTGAGCCAGGGGCTGCAGGATACCCTTGTTGTCCGTAGCCCCCAGCGCGGTCCCGGTACTCCAGCCCATCTTCTCCAGCATGGCCCTCCCCCTGTTCTCCACGCCGATCTCTGGTGCAGAAGCGCCAACAACATCACCATCCATATACGAGGCACCTGCATTGGCCCCGGACCGTCGAGATTTTACAGGCTTCCCTGCACTCCTCTCGAATCCAGCTCTACCACCTACACGACGCATGAATCGGCCGGCCGAGAATATTCTATCAACATCCCTAATAGAGGTTTTGTTAAAAGATGGGGTGCGGGCTGTTTTGTAGAGCATCGGGAAACGTGAAGCTCCGTTACCCCTTGACTGTGATTTAAGGGACACGGCATTGGCAAGATCATGAACAAGCTTTCGCGCTTTTTTGTCCATGGGCGGCAAGGATAAACTAAAGATAATAGGTGAGTAAGCCACACAATCGTCGAAAACACGCTGACACCAAATGCATACCTCTCAGAAGATGACAGGAGAAAATTCCTTATCTCATCTTTGAAGTCGTCGGTGCTCATGGGACCGGAATGTCCCGAGCCCATGTTCATCTTGCTCTGCTTCCCGAGGAGCCCCTGCGCGCGCATCTCTTCCCTCGCCTGTTTCTTAGCTTTCTTTTTTGATCGATCATTCTCCCATGCCTCCTGCAAACCCCACTCCAATTCACTATCCGACAGTCCAAAGTCCAACGCTTGGCGGCCACCCTTCGGTTTCCTCCTGAGACTCGGCCGATCGAAATCCATGACGTCAAATCCATGATAGGGGTCCTGATCAAGAGCATCGGCGAAAGCTGCCGCTGAAGGAAAATTGGCTCTTCTATTGCCTTTCTTTCCTTTCCTAGAGGGCCTTGACTGAAAGTCAGGGCCCGCGGTCTGGCCAACATCAGAATCCCCAGATCCATCGCCCCAGGCCCAATCATCAGCAGCCAGACCGTATCTCTCCTGCCTGTTAAGGAGCCGTGCAATCTGCTCGTCCGACAATTTCTCTAGGTTGCCTTTCGACAGAACGTTCTCATCGCTAACACCCTCATGGCCCGACAACTCATCTAGCTCACGGTCCGTGGAAGTACTTTCTGAATCATCACTATCGGCGACAGAGTCTGGAAGTAATGCTTTTTTCTCATCAAATGCCTTGATTTGCTCGCTGGCGCCGACCATGATCAAATGTTCCTTAAGAATCCAGCGAGCTTCGTCTAGAATCTGGTCCTTTCCGGTCACCAAATATTGAACCCCGACCTGCCTTTGTCGTTTCGAGAGTATGTGCCCAACCTCGCTTGGTACCTCGTCAGAGGTGCTAAGATCGCCTAAATCATCAATATCATTTGAGCTCCATGAAAAGGATTGTTGTTTGTGCTCCTCGGAAATCCGAGTTTGGGACACAGGGTGACACTTTTCGAATTGTGCTGCGTCCGCTCTCGAAATAACCTCGGCCAGCGTTCCAGACTCGCCAGGTTGATCCTCGGAACTTTCCTCGTCATGCATATTTGCGATATAATCCGCCAGAATGAGGTCTTCATCGTTCATCTCCTGTTGGCGTTGTCTCGCCTTTCTACCTCGTCCCCGTCTCCGCCTTGATTTGCCACCCAGACTCAGGAATATTTCCGAGTTACCCTCCACTTCCAAGTCCTCGTCATCAGGCACAGGGACTTGAGCTTCCTCACTAACCTCAATTGTGTATGCATCGGTCGTTGACCGCTCCGTAGTCTGTACCTCCAGCTCTGTAGTGTGTGTTTTCCGCCGATCAGCGAGGGTCTGACCAGCCTTTAATTTGTTTCTCCCTACAAAAACTACCTCATCTTCACTGGAGTCTGTAGGTATTGGGGACAGTGGGCGAGAATATTTTGGTTTGGATTGGGTGGTGTTTCCTCCTGTTGTATCCCCAGTCGAATCAACAAAGAACGGATCTCCCTGCATGTCTTGCGTATCATCCGCCGAAGCCTGGGACTGCTGGTTTGGGGAAGGGCTCGCATGCGCCATATTCACATCAGCACTGACAAGACCTGACAAGGGTTCGTTTTCGGTGGCGGTCTCGACGCTAGGCTCCAGTTTTGAAGTATTCAGCTCCTTCATGCTCTGACTCATATTCTCAAGGGCTGGATCGTCCAGGTCATCTCGATGCATATTCCCGGCACTGACAAACGCAACCTGGTGATGCCGTAATTGGAGGTTTGATCTTGAGATTGTGTGTCGTTCTGTATTACGAGCTTCCTGTTGCATGGTAAGGCGTGGAGCATCTCGGTCTTGACAGAGCTTTGCTGTTAACCTAGATAGAATCACTGCCTCGTTTTGGGGAGCAGCTTACTTGTATTAGGGCCATCCGGCTGACTGGTCGCCCATTGCCTTTTAGCGACAAAAGCAGTTGGAACTTGATGACGCTTGGAGCGTCCTTTTGCCTTTCCGGCCATGATGCTCGCGAGCGAATAAGTAATGCGGAGGAGGTGGTGAAGAGAAGGAAGAAAAATTCAAGGGTGGAGGTGAGGGAATGTGTCCTCGTCTGTAGGGTCAATAATATATATTTTTCGATGTACCAAACGATGGTTCAAGATGCCACAAGAAAATCACGGGATTCCCCCAAGCTTGTACCCCACACTCATTCACTCTCGCTCTGCTTCTTGTCTATGTTGCCACCGATATTACCTTGAAGGCGTTATCTGAACTATCTTCATTTTATTAAACTGAATTTACTGTTGAATTTTAAGATGAATCTTTAGTTGCGATTCCAGGCTTCATTTGACCCGGTTGTGGATTCCCGTGATTCCTCTAGGGATGCAAGAGAGTTGAATGATGACGTTCGTGAAGTTGGGATCCTCTCGTTCAGCTTTACAAAACTCAGCGAACCTTACGGAATTTGCGGATTAAGCTACACCGAATACTTTAGGGTGGAAGCGCTTCTCAGGGTGAGGATTACTACCATTCATCCTGATGACCCAAGGATAGACACTCGGTGTTTATCATATCGCGGCGGCATATACACGCATACATGTCTGAAGGTCCCCAACCAGAAATGAATAACGTCGACCTGGGACAGTACAAACGGATCGTGCAATACTTCTGGGACCCAGAACCCAAGAATAACGAGGAGCCGGGGTCTCCAATCTGGTGTCTTGGTAAAGAGCATGGGAGAGCAGCTGTTCCACAAGAGCACAATGCCCAAACCCCGCATGAACCTGCACTGAATGGGCCGGGGAACAACGGTGTTGGTAGATCAGAGTCCCCAACGGATTCTCAAAATGCAACATCTCCAAGGCAGGTAGAAGCAGGAGGAAGTACCGAAGATGATAGGAGAGTGACCGCGACGGACCCTACGGAGAATGGGTGGCCGGCATCTTTCGTTGATGACTTTGAATCGAAGATATGGCTTACTTACCGGTCTGGGTTCCCCCCAATACCAAAGTCTAAGGACCCGGACGCGGCTCTGTCAATGAGTCTTACTGTTAGGCTCCGAAGCCAACTGGTAGATTCCCACGGCTTTACTACGGACACAGGCTGGGGCTGTATGATTAGGTCAGGCCAAAGCTTGCTTGCAAACTCCTTATCAATTCTCAGACTGGGTCGAGGTATGGTAGTTGTTCAACGGGCGGGGTACAGCATGTTACTAACCTTGGACTAGACTGGCGACGAGGAACACATACGAAGGAGGAATCCCGGTTATTATCACTCTTCGCCGACGATCCGAGTGCACCGTTCTCAATCCACAGGTTTGTAGAGTACGGTGCCACGGCCTGTGGGAAATACCCGGGTGAATGGTTTGGCCCGTCTGCTACTGCCAAGTGCATACAGTACGCCTCTGATCTTCACTTTAGTCACCGATCTCACTTGCTTACGCTGCTACAGGGCTCTTTCTACCGAATGCGAAGATGCTGGGTTACGGGTCTACGTCACAAATGATAGCTCCGATGTTTACGAAGAACAGTTTCGGCAGGTTGCCTGTGGGAGCGATGGTGGGATGCAACCCACGCTCATACTCTTAGCAATCCGACTCGGGATAGATCGCGTCACGCCCGTGTACTGGGAAGCCCTAAGGGCGATCTTGCGATGTCCCCAGTCCGTAGGGATCGCCGGGTAAGGACCGCACAGCTCGCAGCATGTATAACTAGGGCATAAACTGATGTTTTGATATAACTAGTGGCCGTCCGTCATCGTCTCACTATTTTGTTGCGGTGCAAGGCTCGTCGATCTTCTTCCTCGACCCTCATCATACACGCCCCGCTGTTCCGCCTCGTGGTGGTACCGAAGATTATGCCGAGACGGACCGCGACACTTACCACACGAGGCGTCTTCGGCGGCTACATATCAAGGAGATGGACCCGAGCATGCTCATCGGGTTTCTGATCAAGGATGAAGATGATTGGACGGCATGGAAAAGGAATATCTCTACAGTGCCGGGGAAGGCGATAATCCACGTTTCGGACCGGGAACCGCCCTTGTATGGGACGGGTCAGGAACGGGAGGGCGCGCTTGACGAGGTTGAGGCGCTTGACGATGATTCCGAGCCTTCTAACTCACCATGTAACTAAATAATTTCCAAATGCCCCCAATTCCAAAGTACGTAACTTGCCTGCTACAGTTCGACAGGATCACTAGCAATTATTGGTGAGAATCGAGTTGGAGATCAAATGTAGAGGTCGCAATGGAGAAACGAGGCCGATTGTAGTGAAGGAGGGAAGGACACTGGAAACGATCAAATGTGTCGAAGAGAAGGAGAGTTGAAATGAGCTGAAGAGAGAATAATCGGTTTGAACTAGCAGGAAACGAACATCGTCGATCCATTTCCGAATCCCAGTTATTGTACACCCCATTCACCTCTCGAATATCAACCGTAAAGACATTTGCCCAAGGAAAAAGAGAAAACCCATCCCATGACACATTAGGAACCATAAAACACCGGATAAACCGCCCCACCTTGCTCAGCTACCGGACCATGACTGGGAAAACACATCAAGAGTACCGGAACAGAAGCCGAGAAAGGACAAAGAAAAGGAAAGTGTGAAGAAAAACGCTTATTTCGCAGAAGAAGAATATTTGGTAACAGCCTTGGTGCCCTCAGAGACGGCGTGCTTGGCCAACTCGCCGGGAAGGATGAGTCGTACACTAGAAACAAAAATGTTAGAATTGGTTGGGTAAGACAGAAGGAATGGAGTATCACATACGAGGTCTGGATCTCCCGCGATGAGATGGTGGACTTCTTGTTGTAGGCAGCAAGCTTGGAAGCTTCGGTAGCAACGCGCTCGAAGATATCTAATTACTTTGGTTAGAAAAAAAAGGAGTCAAAAAAAAAAGATGGGAGGATCAGAGCATACCATTGACGAAGGAGTTCAAGATGGACATGGCACGGTTGGAGATACCGGTGTCAGGGTGGACTTGCTTGAGGACTAGAGTAGAAAGGTTAGTTAATTTGGAAACAAAAACAGTGTACGAGAAGAGAACGCGAAAAAACGCGTCCTCGACACGATAAACCAATTGTTTTGGTTCCCTGGAGCAAAAGACATACCCTTGTAGATGTAGGAGGAGTAAGTCTCCTTGCGGGTCTTGCCACGCTTCTTCTTCTCACCAGAGGCGGCGGTCGCAGTCTTCTTGCCGGCCTCCTTCTTCTCAGCGGGAGCTTTGCCACCAGCTGGCGCCTTACCGCCAGTGCTGGGCTTCTTCTCAGCGGCCTTGGGGGGCATTTTGAATGAGTTTGGAATTGGGGAGGTAAAGTAAAGTGGACAGTAGAGGTAGCTGAAGCTGGAAGTAAGGTAATCGTTGAGAGTAGAGAACTTGTGGATGCGAAAGTGGAAGAGATGAAGGAAGAAAGAAGAAGAAGAGAGTCAAAAATGAAGTGAAGAGGGGGAGAGGCTTAATACTTATAGCGTGACCAAAAGACGCGGGTTGATCTGGAAAAATGACCTAATGAGCAGGAATTTCAATACCGGTCACAGGATGGTATGATCTGTATGATTAAGGGTGGAGGAAGGTGGTTGCATCACTCGTACCAGCAGCCAAGAACCGGTATTCGATCGTATTGACAAACAATACCAGACTAGTCCAGATCCAGCAACCACCACAACAAAAGGGAATCGCGTCTGATTTTCGGCTCTGATTGGCCAGTTGTGCGAGTGTGGGAGTGATCCAGAAAGAAGCTGATGAGGCTCTCACGTCACGGGCAACTGCCATCATCCATCCTTATAAACCTCTCCTCCTCCCTCGCTCCCTCTTGGATTCCCCTTCTTCCTCTCTTCTTTTTTCCTCTTCCTTCGTCCACCGTCTTCAATTCACCACTACTTTACTACCCTTTCACTCTTCCCAACCTTCAAACTTTTTCAAAAACCAAACCTCAGCTTTTAAGCTACCTCAAATTCAAAATGACTGGAGGCAAATCCGGAGGAAAGGCCAGCGGTGGCAAGACTTCGCAGTCGTAAGTGAAATCCGTTCTTGACTTTCCAATGTTCTCTTCACATTTACAATTCGAATTGATGTGGACACACATTTTCTGGTTGTTATTTTTTGAAATTAAGTCTGCTCCAACGCGTCTTTGTGTGGAGTGATCTGGTTTCGCGTTCGGTAGTACTGTTTGGTTTATGGAGTCAACTGATCGCTGACCTGTCTTCTCGCTTTAGTCGCTCGTCCAAGGCCGGTCTCGCGTTCCCTGTTGGACGTGTCCACCGTCTTCTTCGCAAGGGAAACTACGCTCAGCGCGTTGGTGCTGGTAAGTGACCCGATTTATTCCATTCTGTTCAATGCAGTGGGTTGTCTAACACCTCTACTCAGGTGCTCCCGTTTACCTTGCTGCTGTCCTTGAGTACCTGGCAGCTGAAATCTTGGAGTTGGCTGGTAACGCTGCTCGCGACAACAAGAAGACCCGTATCATTCCCCGTCACTTGCAACTCGCCATCCGAAACGATGAGGAGTTGAACAAGCTTCTCGGTCACGTCACCATCGCTCAGGGAGGTGTTCTCCCCAACATCCACCAGAGTAAGTATCTTCACATCCGAATCTTTCAATACTGTACTAACTGTTTTCTTCAGACTTGCTCCCAAAGAAGACCACCAAGGCCAAGACCCACAGTCAAGAATTGTAATGGTTTTCTTATTTTTTTCATCGGCGTGTTCTGGTTTTGCTTTTTCACAATGGGGTTCGGCCTGGGAAATTTTACGGCTCTTTGCTTTATGGGTGTACATTATGTCTACGGGCATGGAATGATGCAGGAGGATGACTCGGAAATGTCTTTATCTTCAAACTTCGGCTGTCTTGTTTTCTAATGAATAGCCAAGTATTTCAAATGGAATTTCCATCTTCCATCAGTGATCTTGATTGACGATTTCACAACCTGTACTTGACTTGGTCCCATTGCTATATCCCCTCTCCCATGGTTGAATTTCAAGGCATGTCAACGGATGAGGACCCAGGACTAGTCAAGAAGCAACGCAAGTGCAATTGGCCGAATGGTGATCAGAATGGTGCCGGTTCATATCTGATATGAGTTCACGCGTCTATGTGGATGGGGTTTGATATGAGTCGAAAAAGAAAGTGGCAAGCGAGCTGAGGTAGTGGTATTTTTAGAGAGTAGGATACATATAAAGAATCCGGGGAGATTATGCAAGTCTAGAAGAAATTATGCAGTGGAAATACAAGTTTGCGATGTACAAGGAGTTTAGCTATGCTGCTTTTCTGTTGCAGACTCTTGAAGAGGAATTGAGTTAGTCCTGTGTCCCAATTCGGATACGAGAGTGGAAGAAACATACGATGTAGCAGAGGAACCTCCAGATTTCTCTCATATTTCGATCCTGCTGACTGTTAGTGGGTAGCCGGGCCAAGGTGGATGGGGATACAAACCGCCGGGAGCTGTTGGTGCACGGTAGGGATCGGGATGTTTCCAAGTCTCTAAAAGCTTCTCCGTCTCCTGGAATAAAACCTGCACAATTGTCATCGGGGTGAGCGCAGTTCGCAGGTGAGGTGGTATGGGCGGCATTGGGTGTACCTTCTGCTGGCGGGGGTCTCGGATATGTTTGTTCGCATCGAACAACTCCCTGATATATACCGCTTGGCCGCGCCATAGATGCCGATGGACGGCCCAATCGAGAGCGAGCTTCAAGGAGCGTCGATACAGAGACCTGAAGAGGATCCATCAGTAGCTGCCAACTTGAATAGATGCCAGTTGTTTGTGAGCGTAAACGTACGATACGGTTTTGACTGAAGACATATCTTCTTCAACTTGAGCGTATTGCTGATCGAATGAAAGGTGTCCGGTACGGAATTGAGACACCAGGGGGGAAACAATGAGTCGGATGCGGGAGAAGCAACTTATAGAAAAGTCGATCAAGCTGCACCAACTCGCCGAAGACCCTGAGAGCGCTGAACAAGAGAAAGAAAGACCATTAAATTGCAGCAACAGCGAGGATTGTGGTGAGAGACGCAGATTGCCAAGTGATTAAAGGAACATTGATATTCCGTTGCCAGCAAAATCAACCTCCCCCGGCAAGAAGGAACTTCGGCAACTCAAGACCTTTTGTTTACGGATCACTCACTCGTTTGTATTCATCCATGATTCAATTGTCTTGTTCACTCTATTATCACGCGTTATAGCTGGCGGCGAACCGAGTAGCCTACATTCACAGGCCATGTCTTCACGAGTTTGTTTTGCTCGGCCTTCGATTCCAGTTATGTTGAGAACTGGTTTGACCGTCGGAAGTCGAGGCCGAGTTGCACGGGTGTCGAATTTGAGAGGCCTCTGCTCGCTGTCGTCGAGTAGGACAAGGCTCTCCGGCCTAAACACCCCAGCGCCATCTGTCGCGGCAAAGTCCTTAAGGTAACGAAGGGGTCGCATCACTAACAAATATTTACAAGAAACTTTTCTAATTCGTACCAGGGTTAACTCCTCTCTACCAACCATTCCGCTTGGGGGGTATGGACAACTACGAAGCTATGGTACGCGACCTCAGAAGCTGTATAGTCTAAGCTCACTGAATAACTAAGAACTTGCTAGCCGATACCACTGTGAAGGTGCCTCAAATGGCTGAATCGATCACCGAGGGAACCCTGAAACAGTTCTCAAAACGTGAGTTCTCTCCAGCTCCGTTGGGTGGATATAAACTTATTGAACGCCGAAAATTACAGAGGTTGGAGACTTCGTCGAGCGAGATGAGGAGCTTGCAACGATCGAGACCGATAAGGTGACTACTTCCGCACAATCTCAAGAGACTTACGAGTTACTGAATAATAATCTCAATCTCGTAGATTGATGTTTCCGTCAATGCCCCGGAGTCAGGGACCGTCAAAGAACTTCTAGCAAATGAGGAAGACACTGTGACAGTTGGACAAGATCTAGTGAGGCTCGAACCCGGCGAATCAAAAGGCGACAGTGCGCCGAAACCATCGGAGCCGGCGCCATCCAAACCCTCCAAACCATCGGAAGATCAGCCTGCTGCGGAGGGCAAAGAAGAGACACCCCAACCATCTACCCCGAAACCGACTCAAAGCACCGAATCTGCTGCGCCCAAAGAAAAGGCCGCACCACCTCCACCACGCGAACAGCCCAAGGCCGAGAGCACATCTGGTGGGAAGGCTACGGAGGGTAACAGAGAGGAGCGCAGGGTATGTAGGAGAGCTGACGGGTGCTTCTACTGGTAGCTAACAGCATATCAGGTCAAGATGAACCGAATGCGGTTACGGATCGCCGAACGTCTCAAGCAGTCCCAGAACACAGCTGCTTCGCTCACTACTTTCAACGAAGTCGATATGTCATCAGTCATGGAATTCAGGAAACTCTACAAGGATGACATCCTCAAGAAAACGGGAGTCAAGCTTGGCTTCATGAGTGCCTTCTCCCGGGCTGTCGTGCTAGCCATGAAGGACGTGCCAGCGGTAAACGCTTCCATCGAAGGTCCCAACGGTGGAGACACTATCGTGTATAGGGACTACGTGGATATCAGTGTGGCCGTTGCGACAGAAAAGGGTCTGGTGACCCCAGTTGTTCGAAATGTGGAGAGTATGGGCTTAATCAGTACGGAAAAAGCAATTGCGGATCTCGGAAAGAAGGTAGGGTCTATGTGCTCTTGGATCCTAAGTGGAGACTGACTCAGTTGGATTGTAGGCGCGGGATAATAAACTGACGATCGAGGATATGGCCGGTGGCACATTTACCATCAGCAATGTGAGTCATTCCCATGTTGTACCGCCAGGACAATATATTGATATAGCTTCTAGGGCGGCGTTTTCGGATCCCTAATGGGTACCCCGATTATCAACCTACCTCAGAGCGGTGAGTTTTGATCAAATATGCACTGCGCCATGAGCGTATCTAGGGCTTCACTAACGCGACAGCAGCCGTACTCGGGCTTCATGCGATCAAGGACAAGCCGGTGGTGGTCAATGGGAAAGTAGAGATTAGGCCGGTGAGTTGACCACCTCTTCCAGTTTATCTCCTGCTTTAACTTCAGATTTTTGATGGACGGGGGCTGACTATTGCAGATGATGTATCTGGCTTTGACCTATGACCATCGTCTTCTCGACGGTCGGGAGGCTACGACGTTCTTGGTTAAGGTAAGCTTCGCCACAGCTCGACGGAAAGTTGCTCGTGCTAACTATAGTACAGATCAAGGAATATATCGAAGACCCACGACGAATGCTTCTTGAGTAACATGGATGGAGAAAGATGTACAAGTAGAAGATTCAGTAATTACCTGATTGCAGCAAGCAAGCAAAATGTGTGTAACTATTAAAGAGATGTTCAAAAATGAAAATGTTGCAATACTCGTGTCACAACTCATTTAAAGATGAGTAATGATCATCTGTTAGAAACTTCTCTATATTTACATTCAACTGTCTAATAATCTTCTAAATCACACTTTCAGAAATCATGAATATTACGAGAACTTTCTATCAGAGATTACAAATTCTTGATAATAAAAAACTATTAATTATTCTGAACTCTTTTATTGTTAGAAATTTAATGTAAATGATCAAGTTTTTTAATCAAGAAATTAAACGTTATGAAGTGAACTTCAAAGTAACTGAAATACGATAAACTAATTAATAAAATAATCAACGAATTAAATCGAATCAAAATTTTGAATTCGACTTTGAGAATTGAATTTGAGAGTTGAACTTTGATTTGACAGATTTCAAATTCGATTCAAGTTTGAGTATAAGTCAAATTCAATTTACGAGTTTTTTATGTGATTGTATTTAATTTTTTATAATTAGCATAAATTACAATATGTATTCGTATATATTATAATGTTATATGTAAATTATGTATTTCATAATTGTTATAATTATTTTAAACGTATTATGTGACATGTATTACTTTTGTTGATTTTTATTATGAAAATGTATAACATGCAACTTGTGTTGAACAAATTCTTAAAAATCATTTTCAAAATTTTTTTTAATAAATGTTTAACAAAATTATTACTCTCATATTATAATTATTACACAGAGAAAACTTAAAAAAATTATATATTTGAATTTAAATCATCATTATTTATCTAATTGTTATGCTAATCAAATGATTCAAAAAATTCATTAACATTTTCATTCTCGTTGTCAAATTGCATGAAATCAGATTAATCATTCTTATTAATCGCATTAAAAACATCACTCAAATCATTCAAAATGAAAATGTTTTATTTCATTAAATCAGTTATCTCATTAACAAAAAAATCAGAAGATGATACTAGTATGTGAGAAAAAAAATTAAAAGAATCAATTTCATCATTAATCGAATTGAAAAATAAAAAGAAAGATTTTTTTATTTCAACACTTAATAAACATTATTTGTCAAGAGCGTCAGCAAGAAGCGTAATAATTTTAAATTTTTCAACATAATAAAACACAATGCAACGCGAAAATGACATTTTTCATTTAAATTTTTACATTTTTTAAAAGCGTTTATTAAGTTTTATAAATTTTTCAAATTTTGTTTTTTTATTCACTTTATTGCGATTACTTTTGCTGTTGCAAAACAGCGAAAAATTTTCGTTTTCGCTAATTTTTTCGTCAAGTTTTTTCAAACGCATGAATCACTTTTTGAAAATCTCAATAAAACTTCTCGAGATTTTGATGTTTTTTATTTTATTTCTATCATATTTAATCGTTATTTTAATTTTATTTACATTTTTATCTCACGATTTTCTCACGTTAAAAATCAACAAAAAATCAGTTATATAGTTTTTTTTTTAACATCAATAAATGTATTCAGTTCGCGATTATAACATTATAAATTATAATTAGTTATTATACATTTTGAGTTGAAAATATATCAGTCAAATGAATAAAAGTAAGAAAAAAAACAGTAAATGAAAGATATTAATGAAAAGTACAATGAGCGATTTGAGTGATTAAGTGAAAATTGATAAAAATAAAAACATAACAAAATATTAAAATAACGAACGCAAATATAATGAAAATGAAAATGTTGAAGAATATATTTCTCATCATTTTCAATATCAGTTTCGAGTCAATCTCATCTCACAATTTCAACTTTTTGCAAAAATTGACAAATCAAGTTAACGTCTTCTTTTGTACAAAGTAAATTAAAAAGTGAAAGTGAATTTGAATGAAAAAGATTGATTTTTTAACATTATTTTGAACGAAAAGATTCATAAAATGAGCAATTAAATAAAATATGAAACTGATTATTGCAATGACATTTATTGCTCGTATAAGCAGACAATCTTGTTAAATATGATTGAAAAAAGTCATGTCTCAATTTCAATTGCATATAAAACGATCAAGCAACTCTGTTAATTTTAATAGCAAAATTGAATGATTTTCAAGCTGAAAATTTATTCAATTGAATTTTGATAAGTTTTGTCTCTTTTATTCAAATTTTGTCAGTAATTTTATTAGCATTGCAATTGAGCTTATTTTCGATTTTATTTCAATGCTATGATAAATATTGAACTTTCGATCAGTTTTACATCGTCTGTAATAGCAAAAGCAGCTTTTTTTGCAATTATATTCATCATTTCGTTGTCATGAATACTTATATGATTTGAAACTCAACATATATGCAATTGAATATTTTTATTAAAAAGTTGATCAGTTTTTTCATAAATATTGTAAACAATTCACTAATTAAAAAAGTTGCTATTCTTATGAACGCGCTAAATTGCACTCAAATTGTCAACGAAAAGTCAAACATTTAAATTTGATTTAAAAGACGATTGATTGATTATTTCAAGTGATTTATCAATTGCAAAAATTTCAACATCAAAAACTTCTGAAGAATTCAAATTTCATGAAAAACTTTGCTGTTCATTCAATTTAAATGATATAAAACTTTTAACATCAGCATTATTATTAAACAACTTTAAGTCATTTGAATATATAATCAAATTCTTGTCATGATCATTTTGCAAAGAGTTAATCAATGAAAAATGATTTTTTTTTTCATTAATAAATGTATTTAGTTCGTGATTATGATACTATAACTAGTTATTATACATTTTGATTGAGAATATATCAATCAAACGAATAAAAGTAAAAAAAGAGACAGTAAATGAGAGATATTTAATGAAAAGTACAATAAGCGATTTAAGTGATTAAGTGAAATATTAGTGAAATAAAAACGTAAAAAAATATTGAAATAACGAACACAAATATGATAAAAATGAAAGTATTAGAGCATGTATTTAAAGATAATGAGTTTATTTATCATTTTCAAAGTAAAAAATGATTATTTGCAGCGTCAACTTTTGATAAGTTTAATTCATTCATATTAAATTTTATTTTTGATTTTCGTCATAAGCAATTTCAATTTGAATCAAATTTTTCAATATTTGAAAAAGAAATAGAGTTTTGAATCATTGAGCACAAATGAATCGCTTGAAAGAGATATTTTCATTTAATTTTCTTTCGTTTTTCTTTCGTTTTTCTTTGCGAGAACGTTGAAAAAATTGTTTTTTTACAAATTCTGACTCATATATGACTTCTTTTTAATTTCAATCAATAAATTTTGAAAACTTGTCTGTTTTAATTTCATTTAAATTATTTGAAAATAAACTAAAACAGCTTAATTTGATGAGATAAATATCATTCAATTGAATGATTCTCAAAGCGTAGTTCTTGCAAATTTTATTCAATTTAATGAAAGAAAATGTTAAATAAACTTCAATTTCAAAACTCATTATACTTGACGTTTTAAACGCGTCTAATATCTTGCGTAATACTTGATTTTGAAAAGAATTGAACTTATTTAAAAGCGATTGTTGCTGTTTTCATCAAATTGAGACTTCATAATCAGTTATAAAAAAATGCATATGATATAAAGTTTTCTCATTGCTTTAAATGAAAGATTTCGAACAGTTGAAACAAGTCGACTAATTGAATGAAACATTCTAGTAATTTGTGCGACTCGTTTTTGAACATGTTCTTTGAAATTGAGCTTTGTATTAAATCAAATGTCTAAATATCGAATTGTTTCTTTGAGATTTACAATCAGATCATTAATTTTGACTGAAAATTCTTTTGAGATTGCTTTTCGACTATTATTGAAATGAATAAGTTCAGTTTTTTCATGTTAAATAAAACAAAATGATCTTTTTCTCATTCAATAAGTTTTTTAGCAGCAGTTTTCAACTTTTGACAATTCTCGTGAAAAATTTTTGAAGATATTAAAATAGCGATATCATCAATATAATTAATCATTTGAATTGATAATTTTCTTGTCAAATAGTGATTGTTTTTGAACAATTCGCTAATGAAAATTAAATATAAAATTGACAATATTGATGAATCTTGCGATACGTCAATATTAATGTCAAAAGATTTAATTATTTCGTTGTTAAAAACTAATTGCATCTTTTTATTTTGCATAAATGAGTCAATTCATGTGAGAGAATTCTTCAAGCGAAAAATAAAAAATACAAACTGAAACGATAAATTACTTTAAAGAAGACTGAAGACGCGTTTACACTAATAAAAATGCGACTTTGACGTTGTCGTGAGTAAAAAATTATATTGAATGATAATTAAACTCATTTTTGATTTTCTAAGAAAAGTTAAAGATCAGAGAGTATTATATACAATAAAAATGTGCGAGCGAGATATGAAATAACTTTAAGTTTTAAATCATGTCATGAATTATCATGATCGTACTCAGTACAAATAAATCGTGAAAACGTATTACAATTGTTTCTCTTTTTAAAGAAATTGTTTTCAATGACTTAATGCGATAATTGTCACGACTTTTAAAAAGCAAAAGAGAAAGAGTTAAAATTGCTTCAAAACACTTTCTGAATTGAACTAAAGAAAACTAAAATGAAGAAAAAAAGAGAAAAGAGAATTTAATTAAAAATTCAAAACTGTTTTAAATATTCGTTGAAATGCAAACGAATACTTAATTTTCTTTGTTTATTTTTAAAACATTTTCGTTTGTAAATGTCTTGATTAATTCAAGACATTTTTACTTCTTTTTGTTTTTATTCTCATCTTTATTTTTATCGTTTGAAAAGTCGCGCTTTCTTTATTCGTATGACGTGATCGAGTCACGTTTCATCTTGTTTAAAGATTCTTTTGTTCGATATTTGACTTGAAACGAAAACGTTTGACAAATGACGCATGTGAAGTCGTCACATTACTTTTCTCAAACGTTGATTTGTTTTCAAACTTTATCAAAAATTGTCGTCTTTATAAATTCAGTCTCTCTCTTGTTTTTTATTTATTATCATTCTCGTTACTCGAAACTTTCTGTTTATCACGAGAACTCGATTTGCAATGTCGTTATTGATCAAAATGTTGATTGTGCTCGTATTCGAATCGTAATTCGTCATTAATTAATTCTCTCGCATTTTCTCAATCTTATCTTTCGCTATGTTGACTTGCATTTGAGTTAAATCTCGTTTTTTGTGAAGCTGTCTTTTCTCAATTTGACAAACTCTTTTGAATTTTCTCTTTTTTTTAATTTTTGTTTCAAGTTTCTTTACTCGTTCTCAAAGTTTAACGAGTTCATCGCGACGAACGTTGAGTTGAGAATCGATGTTGTGTAAATTAAAAGATTTTCTCAATGTATAAAGTCTCAAAAATGACGCGAGAGATGAATGATTGTTATTTTCGAAAAGTAACGACGCGTCATAAAACTCGAAAGTGCTTAATTCAATCTTGATATTCGAGAACGTTAACGACGAGAAAAGAGACATCAACAAGAAGTGTCAAAAAGATAAAAACTGTACAATGAGAGTCTCTTTCGATTTTAAGTCATTTGAGAAATTATGAATTAAGAGCGAGTTCTCGAGTGACACGAATTCTTGTTGTTTCATGTTTGAGAGCGTTACGTCTTCTCACGAGTTTGCTGTTTGAGAGAGTTTCGATGACGCAGCGTTTCTCAAGAAATTTCATATTTGAGAATGTTTTGAAAACGATATTGAAAAGCTTGACGAGAAAAAATGAAATCAATTCATTCTCTCAATTCTCGATGAATCGTAAATTATTTTTTCGAAGTCAAAAATAAAAGTGCGACAATAAGAGTAAAAATAAAGTAAAACAAAAATAAGAAATTGAAAAAAATGATGATTCGTTCTTCAGAGATAGCTTGAGTCAAAATAAAAAAAACAAGAGTGATTGTCATAATTTGACAAATGTAACGAAGAATCTTCTTTTTGAAAAAATTAAAATTTTATATAAACGAGTCGACTCATTTGTTATCAGATTGATTCGTTTGCTGCAGAAAATTGAGCTCGACTTTTTAAAAACACGCATAAGTCTTTTTTGAATTTGTCGCAAAACATGTAATCGCGTTTGCATGTTGTAGAGTTTGAACTCAACTTTCAATGACGTGCATAAATCACATTGATTGCGTTTGAAATTTTCTCAACTTTTATTTGTTGCTTTGCATTCTCTGTTTGAGACATGCATATGACGTCAAAAACGCGCATAAAAATGTGATTCATCTTCTATGACGCGATTTTGATTTTTACAAACGAGTTTTTTGAGCTTTAACGTGAGATGTAATCAGAACGAGACGTGTATATGTTAAATGCGTTTTTGCGTTTACATTTGATTGTCGCTGTCTCGTGATTTCGACGTTTATTTTTCGTTAAAGCACGTGATTCAATACTTCAGATTCTTCGATAAACTCGATTTATTCAAGTATTGTTGATGAAATTCTGTCAACAAATAAAGCGAGTTTTTGAAGTTTTTTATCTTGTATCAAGTGAGATCTGAGTTGTATTTTATTTATGCAACTTTATATTTCAACTTAAAACGATTGATTTTGAATGTTAATATTTTTTTTATCTGTCATTTCTCGTTTTCATTGATGATAAGTGATTGTTAATTCAAAATTTAATTTGACACTGAGTTGTTAACGACTTTGCATAATTTGTTTGAAAAAAACATCGAGTTTATTCTTCAACTGTTGAGTGATTTCAGCTCGTAAAAGTTTATTTTCTTTTTTAAAATTTCTCACGAGTCGACTTGCTGATTGTTTAGTTTTTTATTAAATTTGTTGATTTTTCAATTCTTTATCGTAATATACACGTAGTTTTTTACGTTGAAATTTATCAATCAACAACATTTGTTGATTTGTTTTTGTTAACAAGTTTAAGTCTTGATCATATTTTTTATGATCAATTTTTGAACTCGTTGAGTACGTTTTACAAACTTCTCGATTTTCTCGCGATTCAATTGATCTCGTGAAGTGTTAAAAGATTTGACGTAAAATTTTTAATTAAATGACACTTTGAGTTGAGTATCAAACTCAATCTCAAACGAGAATTTTCTCGTGAATTCGTGTTTTAATGTAACATCAGCGAAGTTCAAAGTCAATAACAAATTCAATTGATTATTTTAATAATATCTCATCAAGAGACGAAATCTCATTTAAATGCGTTGATTCAAAATCTTCGTTTGCTCGTTTGTTTGCGAGTGATTTATCGTGAACAATTTCAATTTAATTCTCAATAACTTACAGAAAGCTTTTCAAAACTTGAAAATGAATTGAGAATTTCTATTAGAGACGATAATGTTTGATGATTCATAATATCTGTAAACGTTGATAAAATATATTTTTGTTATGTTTTTGACAATCGTTTTTTTTATGCACGAAAACGACAGAGATTTTTTACTCAGTCGATTCATCATCACGAACATCATATCGTAGTCGTTTTTGTTTTTAAACAAAAACATAAAATTCATGATGATGTGTTGTCAGAGTCGTTTCGATATAAATAAAAAGTTGAGAAATTTTGAAATTTTGTCTTATTCATCAACATTTTCTGCAATTTGTCACGTATTTATTGATATAAATCATCATCTTGAGTCAATAATAACGAACTCTCATTAACTTTCTTGTTTTGTTTTATTTCAAGTGCGCAATAAATATTTGACGATGAATCTCATTCAGCAATTTCGTGCGTAGAAAATTAATTTTCAATATCATCAGTCATTCTTTAAACAATAATTGTTAAATTTCGACTCTGTTTAATTTTCAGCATCAACATTACTTATTTTCGAGATTTAGCTTATTTAATCTTTGATTGCGACACAACTATTTTTCGAGACAAATCAACTTCAATTATTCAACGACAACGCAACGCAAAAATGACGTTTTTCATCTAGATTTTTACATCTTTTGAAAGCGCTCATCAATCTCTATAAACTTCTCAACTTTCATCTTCTTATTCGCTTTATTGCGATCGCTTTTGCTGCTGCAAAACTGCGAAAAATCTTCGTTTTTGCTGACTTTTTTCGTCAAACTTTTCGAACGCACGAGTCACTTTCATCTCAACAAAACTTCTTGAGATTTTGATGTTCTTTATCTTATCTCTATCATATCTTATCATCATTTATATCTTATCTATATCTTATCTCTCGATCTTCTCGCGTCAAAAATCAACGAAAAAATCAGTTATATAGTGATTTGACTGATCACGCGATCTTTGCATAGCTCTGATCTTGATATATATATATATATATATATATTTTATCATTGCTAATCTTTATATCAGTCGATCAATTTCTACTAAGAAGACAATTCTGACGTAGTATTGAGAGACACGATTCAATGCAAATCTGAGCAGAATTTTGATAGAAACTTTCACTGCATTCAACAAAGAAAACTAGTCATACTAATATAGTTTTTCGTGCGTTTCTTCTTCAAAACGTATGCGAGTTTCTCGATTTCTATTCAAAAAATGAGAGAGTTTTTCGCTGTTTTTCTCATCATAGACGAGCATAAAACAATGACATTAACACAGTCATCTTTCTATTTCTCTTAGTGTCAGTTTCGTTGTTTATACACTTCTTTTACTTCTTATAAAGTTCTTGATTTGTTCGAAAGACTATATTTAGTAATTGAAATATTTTCAACTAGTTTTCAAGCGTTTTCTCTGCAAAAAATCGTTATAGTTTGTTGCATTCTCTTCAAAAAGCAACTTCTTTGATCTTTAAGTAGTTATACATACTTCATAGTCACTGTATATTGACTTATATCATCGAATTATTCTCTCTCTCACTCTCTATTCTTGTACACTCATTTTTTGTATTTTCATTTGCAGAAAGAGAAGAAAATCTTTTACAAAAGAGAAGAAAAAGAAGAAGAAAAAGTCAAAATGTCATCTCAAAATCAATTTGAACGCTTGCAAATGTCTGATCAAGATCATGACAATGACGAGCTTGCGTTAAGTGCTCAAAAAGCTAGTCAAAAGATCATTCATCAAAGCAAAACAAGAAAGAAACAAAAACGCAAAGCTACAAACACTGTTTCTGACATCGAAGAACAAAGTCAAGAAGAAGCTCAAGATCAAAATCAAAATCAAAAACAAAAACAACAAAATCGAGAGACAAGAGAGCTTTCAAATGAGTTTTTCACTATGTCAGATGAAGAAAAGAAACAACATCAAACAACTGCGTTCATGAAAGCAATCGAAAACTTGAACGAAGCTCTTCTTTTTGAACAAAATTTTGAAATCAAACAAAAAGTTCAAATCGAAATTCAAAACATTGAAACTCGAAAAGTCAATATCATTGCTCAAACAAACAATTTTGATATTGCAAACAACAAAAATGATTCAAACAAACAAATTCAGCAACAACTTGAGAAAATGAACAAAACATTCGACAAAATCGAAGCAAATATGCAAAACTTTGCAAAAAACAACAGCGTCAATCAAAACAATCAAAACACTTATGCAAAAATTGCTGCAAACAACACTGAAAAATCGAAATTTGACTTCAATTCTTCTTCTTTTTCTTCTCTTTCAAAATCTATCATCTCAATCAGCTATAGAGATAGAAGATTGATTCTTACGAGTTCAAAAATCAGCTCTTTTTCTTCTCTCAATTCAATTGAACTAAGAGAAAAGATCAATCAAGAATTCAAAAGAAAATTATCAATCGAAAAATCAGTCGTTACAACTGTCACTAAATCTCAACGCAATGAAAACGTCGTTCTTATCATTATTGAAGACTTTTCAGCTGATTTTCTATCTCAAAATCAATCAATTTGACAATCTTTCTTTCAATTTTCAAAATCGTACAAAGATAAAACTTGACACAAAGTAATCGTTCATGAAATTTCTACTGATATTTTCAATCAAAAAGATGAAATTTCAATGCTACAAGATGAAATTGTCACTTTTAATCACTTTCAATCTCTTGCAATCAATTGACTATCAACGAAAGAAAATAGAGAAACGAAAAAGCATGCTTCTATCATCATTTCTCTAGAATCAAAAGAACTAGCTTCAAAACTTCTTTCAAAAAGAGTAATGATAGCAGATTTGTCGCTTCGCATGCAAGAATTTGAAGAAAAAAAAGTCAATGAACAATGTCAAAAATGTCAAAAATTTGATCACGATAGTCGCGTTTGCAAAAATGAGATAGTTTGTTAATTATGTGCTGAAAATCACGTCACTAGATTGCACAATTGCAAAATTTGCAGCACAATTGACGTTACTTGCACTCATACGATTTTAAAGTGCGTCAATTGCAAACAAAATCATCGAGCAAACAGTAAAGATTGCGAAGTTTATAAGCAAATAAGTCAAAAATCAGTTGTGTTAGAGATCTAAGTCTCAAGAGTAGAAATATATATATAAGAACGATAGACAGAAATAAAAGTAAATGTGACTCGACAATGATTAATATTGCGAGAGCAAATGAAGAGATCTCGCAAGAATATGAGTTGATATGATTCAGAGATGAAATGATATTTCGCGATAAGAGAATAACGCAAAATACGATTTAAAAAAATACGAGATTGAACATTGATTTTCAGAATATTTGAGAGCTCGCGTTTCTTTTGAAGATTTCTTCATTCGTCAAGCTCTCTCGAAAAGAAATCGCAAGAAGTAACATTCTTTTTGCGATAATCAATAGAGTTCTCTTTTAAAATCAGATGCATAATGAGTGTGAATTTTCTTTGACAAGAGCTTTCTATTTCTGAACATAGTCGAGTTCTCTCACGCGAGAGCTAATATTTCTTTGTCGTGATTGAGTATTTTCATGCGAGAGCTAAACTTTCTTAACATGATCGAGCAATCTCGTGCGAGAACTCTCGCTTCTCGACATGATTGCGCTTTCTTTCGCGAGTGAGCATTTTCTTTGAATGTGTTCATGCGAAAGTAACGCTCTTGTTTTTTTAATGTCTTTGACATGCTCTCGCGATATGAACATTTTCTTTGAATGTGTTCATGCGAGAGCAACGCTCTTGTTCTTTTAACGTCTTTGACATGCTTTCGCGATAAATTCGCTGAATTGCTCTTGTTATGACTTACGTATGTTGTTTTCTAACATTATTCTCTTCTCAAAGACTCTGATCTTTAGAGTTTCACATGAAGAAGCGCTTTGCTAAAATTTTGAAAGATTTTTTTCTCTTCAAAATAGCATCATGTAAACATTAACTATGATTTTTGATTTTTTGCAAGTTTGCTGATTTGAGATCAAGAGCTGATGACTCAGAATCACGAAACACATTCATAATTGATGAGCTTTGTAAGTGATATTGATCTCAAGAGAGATTCAAATGTGTCTTAAAATGATATGAATTTTCTTGATATGATTCATTTGATAAAATGAATAAAATATCTCTTCGTTATCAGATCAAAACAAACTGATATGATTTGACGCGATACGACTTGCGAGATCAGAATTTGTTGATTTTTCGTTCTTATTGATTCGAGAAGAGAGCGCGTCGCGAGAGATCGAATAAGTATAAATAAAATTCTCATCTTTCTCGTGTGAGAGAATTTTTTTTCTTTTTTCGTTTCAGCTTTCTCATTGTTTGTTTTTAAACTTTCTTCTTTTTCATCATAGCGACGTTTTCTGTGAATATCATTTGTTTCTTTATCAAACTTCATTTCTAGCACAACATGCTCGATTTCTTCGAGAGCATTGCGTTTTTTGCGTTCGACGAAATGCGTCATACGAGTACGAATACTCTTTGCATGCGCTATTTTCAGCGAATCTTTATCAAGAATGATCTTCATTTCGAGTGCGAAGACTTTGTGAACGATTTGTGCGAGCATTGCGACAGACAAAAACAATTCAAAGATTGTTTACTTGTGCGTTTTTCTGCTCTTCTTCTGATCTTATTTTGAGATGTTTTTTGATACTAATGATCTATCTCATAATCGACTTTTAGATTCTCGAAACTTACAAACTTATCATAACTCAACTGTTTATCGAGCGAGCTTAAATTCTTGAGATGAATTCTGAGAGTATGAAATACAAGATGACTGTTGACGAGTTATTAACAAAAGTCGATATTATCTTCAAGAACTATGCAATTTTCTACAAGAAAAAGTCAGTTGCGAAAAAGAATCAACGAATGATATTAAATGAGTACAGTTTCTCTATGAAACACATCATCGTTGCGTTTTCTTTCGCGCTTTTCTCTCACTTCAACGAGTTGTTGATCTTGTTTAAAAAAGATGAACTTTATCATAGATTGACTTTTCGAATTCTAATCTTTATTGAAATTGCTGAAGAAGTCATGACGAAATGTGTTGCGAGAGCAAGTTTTTCTGTTCAGTTGTTTTTTTTTTGCTTTGCTCTCGCTAACTCATCTATTGAGAAACTCATAGTTCGAAAAAAAGAAAAAAATTCTTGCGAAAAGATGAGCGAAGTTGAAGAAGATCGAGATCGTCTTTAAAATCGCTCAATTTGTCGCTGAGAATGCATCTTCTGTTCATCATTTTTTTGATGATGATGAAATTTCTTTTTTTTCACAGTCTGTTACTTCTGATAAGATCAAGAAAATCTTTCGCAAGAAAAAAATGCTTGTCGTTCTTACTCGTCTTGTTATTGCGAATTCTGCATTTCGCAGAATTATCATGTCTTTCTTTTCTGTTTTGAGAACAAAGTTTTTCTCATGCAAGCGTTAATTTGACGCGAAAAAGATCTCTTCTGATGCAATCTCTTTTAAAAGATTCAAGAAATAGTTTTGAAGCTTTTCTCTGTTTTTCTTTTGTTTTGATTTTGTTTTTGATTGTTTTTCGATGATTGAGTGCTTTTCGAAATTTTAATTTTTGTTTTTAAAATCTCGAGACTTATCTCTCTTTTTTAAAACTCTCAATAAAAGTTATTCTCGCGTTCTTTATTTTGAGCTATCACTTTTGTTTATTTCATACGTCTAAAACGTTTCTTGTTGAGATTACGTTTCGACTCGAATTCTGTTATGACTTTCTGAGCATTTTTTAAATTGCTGACTCTTATTCATCAGTTCTCATCGATGAAATAGCTTTTTCATTTTATCAGATATTCGTCTCTTTTGCGCATAACACGATAATTCAGAATTCTCTCGACTTCATATTTCTCTTTCTCATTTACGATGTTTGAAGAAGACTCTTCGTAGTTCTCGTCAAATCTTGTATTATAGTCTTTCAAAAGTGATATATGAAAAACGTTATGTATGCGATAAATCTCTGACAATTTTAACTTATACGCTTGAGTTTTTATTTTGTTTTTTATCAAAAATGATCTCTTATATTTATCATCAAGTTTTTTGTAAGATTTGCGAGTTTTTATGTTTTTTATGAAGAGATAAATCTTCTTTTCAACGTTGTTATAAATCTATGACGCAGCGACGTGACTTTCAGAAATCATTGATTTCTAAAAAAAAACTGACAGAGCGTTAGAAACGAGAAGAAACAACTCAAAAATCGAGAATGACAGATCACGTGATGAATAATCTCGATCAGTCAAATAACTCTAACATAGCGAGATTATCACTGCTATTCGCTATGTGAGATAACTTGAGAAACTGAGAGTTATTCAAGTTATCACTGAGAACATCGTCATGTATTTAAGAACGCTTATTACTTTTAGAATCAAGAGACTTATCTTCTTGATCGTGTTCAATTCTTATTATCAACAAGACAATAACATTGATTATACTTATTGTTCATATACTTCTACACTGCTAAGAGATTCTCTTCTACTAGTTTTATATACTTGTACGTCGAGCATACTGTCAGTCTAGCTATTCTTCAAGAACATCACAAGATCTTAGCTATTCTCAGTGTGAGCACTACATTGTCTTGATTGCAAAGCATTCGACATCGCTTCAATCTCACATCATCGAGACGTGTTACGAGACAAGATCAGAACGATTGATAGCAAACATTGTAACGTTTTCATTAACTGTTTTTGTCATAATGTTTTGTCTGTCACAATGTCGCTTGATAATATTTTTCTTCTAAATTCTCACGCATGATTTTCATCAACTTTACTTTATTTATTGCAGCGAGTGAATCGCTTTCGCGAGATATTCTGAGAATAATTTCTTCGAATCTGAGATTGTAACTCATCAACAAGATGTACGAGATCTTTTTTGTCGTTAAATGTTTGAATTGATTGTACGCGATCTCAACATGATTTAATCATTTCGCTCAGTTATTCTGACGATAATTGCAATAACGTTTCAAATAATATTCGAGTTCTTGATTTTACATTTTCGTTTGCTCATTCGTTTGTGAATAAAAAATTGTATTAAGCTTACGCGTCATCTTCATATAATAGTAAAGCAAGAATTAAAAATGACTCATAAACATAAATTGTTGTTTTTGCGACAAGCATACTTCTTGTTAAAAAGTATGCGTTAATCTCGAGATTTTTTATTCGCATCTGCGTTGTTGCGTTGATTATTGAACGAACTCTCAAACTTGAAATGCTTTCTCTTGTTTTGATTTTCGAGCTTTTTTTCATTTTGAAAAAACTTTGATGAGCTCTTTCAATTGACACTCTTCAGTCTTTTGACTTTCGAGACTCACTTCAATAATATTTCAAAAGATTTTTGTAGTCTCAACAACTCAATTTTGAGTTTTGACAGTATCTTATTGATCAGAAACTTGATGATGTGACTTTCAAAAAAAGATTTTTTTATATCATTGATCAGCTCTTGAACATAATTGTAAAAATTTCAAATGTCTTAATTCGATTTCTAACGAGTCTCGTCAAATTTGACGATGATGTTCTATTCTTTTTTAACTGAGTGCTCGATCTTGTTTTGCATCAGTTGAAAAGTTTTAAGATCATGTTAAATATATCATTACTCGCGTTTACTTCATCATATCATGCGATCATGATTTGTTCTTTGAAAAAACTGATTGCTCATTTGACACTTTTTTTCATGAACATGAAGCTTTCGCTGACATTCAATATCTCTTCTAACTCATTGAATCAGTTTTGACACTTGTTCAAGATCTTGTCATGATATCTCGAAGATTTGAGCGATTTTCACATGATGATTGATCGATGAGTTAATGTCTGTTGAATGATCAAAGAGTGATCATCAGTCATAAAAAGCAATGAAAGCTTTTGTTTGACGCGACAAGCGTTTTTCTTCTCACGCTTCATCTCTTCTCGTAGCTTGTAGAAACGAGTTTTCTCTTTAACAATACGTAAACGTTCTTTTATCTGTTGAATTTCTCGTGCATAATTCATTTTTTCGAGAGATTTATCTTCGAGATCTTGATTAAATGTTTCTGAAGTAGATTGACGTTATTTTTCAGACAACGAAGAGTTCTGCTTCTGATTTTTGATGTTGTTGTCATTAACGAGTTGTTTATTTCTGATCTCGTTATCATGCGAGAGCTGATAATCGAGATTGTTGTCGCTCTCGTCGTTGAACTGATTTTGAGAACGTTCTCGTCGTGAAGTCATTGCGATAATTATTCAAAACTATCATCAAAGAGCGTTCAGAATGTTAGAGATTTAAGTCTCAAGAATAAAAATATATATATAAGAACGATAAACAGAAATAAAAGTAAATGTGACTCGATAATGATTGATATTGCGAGAGCAAATGAAGAGATCTCGCAAGAATATGAGTTGATATGATTCAGAGATGAAATGATATTTCGCGATGAGAGAATAACGCAAAATACGATTTAAAAATATACGAGACTGAACGCTGATTTTTAAAATATCTGAGAGCTTGCGTTTCTTTTGAAGATTTCTTCATTCGTCAAGCTCTTTCAAAAAGAGATCGCAAAAGATAATATTTTTTTTGCGATAATCAATAGAGTTCTTTTTTAAAGTCAGATACATAGTGAGTGTGAGTCTTCTCTGACGAAAGCTTTTTATTTCTGAACATAGTCGAGTTCTCTCATGCGAGAGCTAATATTTTTTTGTCGTGATTGAGTATTTTCATGCGAGAGTTATACTCTCTTAACACGATCGAGCAATCTCGTGCGAGAGCTCTCGCTTCTCGACATGATTGCGCTTTCTCTCGCGAGTGAACATGTGCTCATGCGAGAGCAACACTCTTGTTTTTTCAGCATCTTTGACATGCTTTCGCGATGAATTCGCTGAGCTGCTCTTGCTATGACTTACGTATGTTGTTTTCTAACAAGTTGATAATCTAATTGAAGAAGAAAATCAAGATGCTTTTGTTTCTGAAACTCGAAATAACAAAACAAAATGATAACTTATTTTCATATATTCAAATAATTCAACATAACGCAAATCGACTAAAAGAAAGCATGTATTCATGCTTAGAAACTGCTATTCAAAACAAAACTGACTTCA